>CM077184.1:5171480-5586480 GCA_039654105.1 Coreius guichenoti
CAACTTATTAGGTCAATTGGCAACATGACTGGGTATAAAAAGAGCCTCTCAGAGTGGCAGTGTCTCTCAGAAGTCAAGATGGGCAGAGGATCACCAATTCCCCCAATGCTGCAGCGAAAAATAGTGGAGCAATATCAGAAACGAGTTTCTCAGAGAAAAATTGCAAAGAGTTTGAAGTTATCATCATCTACAGTGCATAATATCATCCAAAGATTCAGAGAATCTGGAACAATCTCTGTGCGTAAGAGTCAAGGCCAGAAAACCATACTGGATGCCCGTGATCTTCGGGCCCTTAGACGGCACTGCATCACATACAGGAATGCTACTGTAATGGAAATCACAACATGGGCTCAGGAACACTTCCAGAAAACATTGTTGGTGAACACAATCCACCGTGCCATTCGCCGTTGCCGGCTAAAACTCTATAGGTCAAAAAAGAAGCCATATCTAAACATGATCCAGAAGCGCAGGCGTTTTCTTTGGGCCAAGGCTCATTTAAAATGGACTGTGGCAAAGTGGAAAACTGTTCTGTGGTCAGACGAATCAAAATTTGAAGTTCTTTTTGGAAAACTGGGACGCCATGTCATCCGGACTAAAGAGGACAAGGACAACCCAAGTTGTTATCAGCGCTCAGTTCAGAAGCCTGCATCTCTGATGGTATGGGGTTGCATGAGTGCGTGTGGCATGGGCAGCTTACACATCTGGAAAGGCACCATCAATGCTGAAAGGTATATCCAAGTTCTAGAACAACATATGCTCCCATCCAGACGTCGTCTCTTTCAGGGAAGACCTTGCATTTTCCAACATGACAATGCCAGACCACATACTGCATCAATTACAACATCATGGCTGCGTAGAAGAAGGATCCGGGTACTGAAATGGCCAGCCTGCAGTCCAGATCTTTCACCCATAGAAAACATTTGGCGCATCATAAAGAGGAAGATGCGACAAAGAAGACCTAAGACAGTTGAGCAACTAGAAGCCTGTATTAGACAAGAATGGGACAACATTCCTATTCCTAAACTTGAGCAACTTGTCTCCTCAGTCCCCAGACGTTTGCAGACTGTTATAAAAAGAAGAGGGGATGCCACACAGTGGTAAACATGGCCTTGTCCCAGCTTTTTTGAGATGTGTTGATGCCATGAAATTTAAAATCAACTTATTTTTCCCTTAAAATGATACATTTTCTCAGTTTAAACATTTGATATGTCATCTATGTTGTATTCTGAATGAAATATTGAAATTTGAAACATCCACATCATTGCATTCTGTTTTTATTCACAATTTGTACAGTGTCCCAACTTTTTTGGAATCGGGTTTGTGTATATGTGTGTATATATATATATATATATATATATATATATATATATATATATATATATATATATATATATATATATATATATATATATATATATATATAAAATAATCATTTTTTACATACATACATACATACATACACACACATATTATAAAATAATAAAAAATAGATGTTAAATATTGTTAAATAAAATCATGATATATATTATAATAAACATTTTATATAAGAAATACAACCAGTCACTATACAATTTTTTTTGGTTATTGGTTGAGCCATTAGTCTGATCCCAGCTGCATTTTTTTGTATTAAGGTTTTAAAGTTTAAAAATGTCTCCGTTTCCAGCCAAAAGCCGCTCTGGACGGGAGTTGTGTGCACGCCCTGTCCTGCCCTTCCCTCCACCGCAGCGTTACAGGCTTTATGTTTAACTGCTTTATAATGTCCTGTCGATGCACTGGACTGCACCCGTTCTCTCTGAATAGGAAAGCCACAGCGGGGATGGAAAAATAAATAGAGGAGATCAGGTTATTGAACACGCTGAGAAAGCATACACTGCAGCAAAACTAAGTGTATGTCAGCGGGAGAAAAGGGATTTGTGTGTCATTCTTAAAAACTGTCAGCTTATTTTCATGTAACACTTGTGTCTTTCTATGAACCACATCTATGGCAGTTCTCAAGTTCTTTTTTAAAGAGACAGCATAAGGCTGCATGATTTTTAAAATACTATAAACATTTACCATTTCATATTGCAGATGATAATTAAGGACGATAATTATTCTGATTCAACTGGGGGGTTTTTTCCACTCGGATACAGACACAGTAGACATAGCTTATGTTCATCAGCACTAGAAAGAACTGAAAACATCACTCAGGCAAACTCATAACACTGAGGTCATGTCTGTAAAAGTAGAGGTTCTTCTGCTTTTGACATTAAGAGTTTACAGAGCTCAGATATCAGGAGTGTTGAAGGTTAAGGTTACAGTGTGTCCACCTCAAATGATCTTGAGATGGACGATGAACACATGCAGTATGGCTTTATAGAAACAGGGTTGTGTTGCTTTGATTGAGGTTTGTCTGACCATTTTGTTTGCTGGCGTTCAGAATAATGGCACACCTTGTTTGTTGTTTTCCTGAGGTTGGCATAACAGTCGACCACTCTTGTAAAAGTGAGGTAAGAGGGTGTGCTCACATCTGTAAACACAATGTTCAGTTGACGTTCCTCTGACATGAAGTGAATTACAAAGGTGTGGCACAGCGGAAAGTGCAACAAAAATAACCGTTTCCTTCCTGATCTCACTTCCTGTGCTGAAAAATAAAAGTGATTTTTAGATCTATCATTGAAAATGGCGATGTGGTTTTGAATCAGATTAGAGTACAGTTTAGATCTGTGTGCACAATTACAGTGTGGCATTACACATCCTGACCTTCACAATTTAACCAAATGAAATCGTCTAGAGAGTTTAAGAAAGAAGAAATCAGTTCATATTCACCCACCATTTATATTTAATTCACATTATGTCCATAATTTCCACACGTTTCTGACTAGTAAATACAACGTATTATTGTGACTGACCATGTTATAAAAATTGCAGTGGTTTCTCTAGTTAAATACACTATATTGCCAAAAGTATTGGGCCACCCCTCCAAATCATTGAATTCAGGTGTTCAATCACTTCCATGGCCACAGGTGTATAAAATCAAGCACTAGGCATGCAGACGCTTCTACAAACATTTGTGAAAGAATGGGTCGCTCTCAGGAGCTCAGTGAATTTAAGTGTGGTACTGTGATAGGTTGCCACCTGTGCAATAAGTCCATTCATGAAATTTCCTCACTACTAAATATTCCATGGTCAACTGTTAGTAGTATTATAACAAAGTGGAAGCAATTGGGAACAGCAGCAACTTACATCCACGTAAAATCACAGAGCGGGGTCAGCGCATGCTGAGGCGCACAGAGCGTAGAAGTCGCCAACTTTCTGAGTCAATAGCTACAAACTTCATGTGACCTTCAGATTAGCTCAAGAACAGTGTGTAGAGAGCTTCATGGAATGGGTTTCCATGGCCGAGCAGCTGCATCCAAGCCTTACATCACCAAGTGCAATGCAAAGCGACGGATGCAGTGGTGTAAAGCACGCCGCCACTGGACTCTAGAGAAGTGGAGACGTGTTCTCTGGAGTGACGAATCACGCTTCTCTGTCTGGCAATCCAATGGACGAGTCTGGGTTTGGCGGTTGCCAGGAGAACGGTACTTGCCTGACTGCATTGTGCCAAGTGTAAAGTTTGGTGGAGGGGGGATTATGGTGTGAGGTTGTTTTTCAGGGGTTGGGCTTGGCCCCTTAGTTCCAGTGAAAGGAACTCTTAATGCTTCAGCATACCAAGACATTTTGGACAATTTAATGCACCCAACTTTGTGGGAACAGTTTGGGGATGGCCCCTTCCTGTTCCAACATGACTGAGCACCAGTGCACAAAGCAAGGTCCATAAAGACATGGATGAGCGAGTTTGGTGTGGAGGAACTTGACTGGCCTGCACAGAGTCCTGACCTCAACCCAATAGAACACCTTTGGGATGAATTAGAGCGGAGACTGCAAGCCAGGCCTTCTCGAGCACATGTAGAGCTAAATCGGTAACACTTTACCATAAGGTCCCATTAGTAAATGCATTAACTAACTAACAAACAATGAGCAATACAGCAAGAATTAACTAGGGATGCACGATATATTGGCCACTATATCGGTATCAGTCGATATATGTTAATTTACCGTTATCGGCCTGATAAGAAAATTTGGCCGATATATTAAAGAAAATAAATAATGAATTATTTCCTTCAGCTGAGACACTTCAGATGCACACTGGTCGCCATGATGGTTTTGAACTGCTTGAAATATGATTGGAATCACTTCAAAAAGGAAAACATGGAAATAAGTCTGTCATATAGGCTACATAAAATTATAATGAGAACATCATAATTGTGTGCTTGGGACATGGCTTTTATTGGTGAGACTTTTGTTTTTGTAATCAGGCTTTCAAAAATGATATAAATTTGGATTTAGATTTATCGGCCAATATATCTGCTATTGGCTTTCAAATATAAAGAATTATCGGTTATTGGTATCAGCCAAAGTTTTCATATCGGTGCATCCCTAGAATTAACATTTAACTAAGATTAATAAACCAATGTAGTTAACAAATGAAACCTTATTGTAAAGTGTTACCGGAAAATTAATAAAGCTAGTCATTGACAAAAAAGTTGTGCATGGATCCATTGTGGCTTGCCAAACAAATAATATTTGAGAACATGTTTGAATTGACATCTTGTAATTATGGCTGTTCTGAAACATGAACACTGTTTCGTACTGGACTAATTCTAAATCATAAAGTACCCGAATGTTTCATTTGAACGCAGAAAGTGTCTATTTGTGCTGTAATACAGTTATGCTTGTGGATGATGTGTTTGTTGCTGGCGCAGAGCAGGATTTGGGCACATAATGACACACTGTAAGGTTTGGTTGCTGAAGTCTGGCTCTGTCCCCGCCTGACCTAAAGGGTACAGTGATCTAAGGCCGCTCACAGCTGCACTATTCATGCCAGCCAGAGCCGTCTCCAAGATTTACACAACCACACAACGTCCTTCACAGAGCCGAGCCTTATGGGTAGAGATGAGATCTTTCGTCCCGTTGGTGCCAGAGTCTGTTTGACACCACAAATTGACGCTGTCTCGGAGGTAAAGCATTTTTTGTGACTTTATGCTGGTCCGTATGAGGATGATGTGCAGCTTCGATGCTTCCAGTGTAGATAGACTTTTAGGATTAATGTTTCTTCATGAGTCACAACATAAATTATAATTTTCTGCCCACTCTATGGGCCGAGGCTGTCTGTTATCACTACTAACCAGGTTTTGTTCTCTTCCTATACTTGTCTGAGACGGCTAAGCCAGGCGTTTCTGTTTGCACACCTCAGTCTCCAGGAGATATCATAAAGATTTGTTGATCACATGCCACCGCACCCTTCTGTGGAAACGCATAGTAGAGTTTGCAATGTAGTAGAACATTAGTTGTGTGACTCAACGCTTGCTGGTTTATTAGCAACTAGATTTGTCTTCCTCATTTTTACTTTACATTATATATTTATATTTTTATACTATTTTATAATATATAGAATCTAACATAAATATATTCTATAAATATCTATAATATTCATTCAAAAGATAAGTGTATTACACAACTATATATATTTTTATTTTTAATTTATATATTGTATTTGTGTGTATTATATATACACACACACATTTTATATTTCTTTTTAGTTTTTCATAAAATAAATGTATTTTTATGTGTATTTCATAATTATGCAAACTTAAATTGTACATATATAATTACATATATAAACACGTATTTAAAATTAAATCTATTTAAATATGTATTGTATTTTTTTAACTATAATATATATATATATATATATATATATATATACACATACACACACACACACACACACACACACAGTTAATATTCAGCATTTATTTATTTATTTGCATTTATTATTTATTTTATTTATTTGTGGTGTGGACTCTGCTATTGTTTTATATTTAGAATGATTTTTAGAATTATAATAATATATAATATCGTTATCATTATAGTTATTGTCCTTGGTGTGAATAAGTGTGAAGTTGTTTAGCCCGTTCTTAGTATGGATGTGATCTGACCCAGAAAGTAGTACCTCCTGCAGAGATAACAGGAAATGCTCAGCAGAAAGGTAGCTTATTTCCTCATACCCACAAGACTCTTTCATCAGAACTCATTCCCGTTTGCCTCCTCGTCTTTATTTCAAGGCAAAATCTTTTTTTTTGTTGCCGCCTACTTATTATTAATCAAAGACAAACTGTTAAAAATCAGGGTCACTGCATAATTGATGCATCTCATTTAAATAATCACCCCCAACCACGTCGTCTCAATGCGCATCTATAAATCACGGGGTGTGTTTGAATGCTTCCATGTGATGTAAAATTAATTATGGCTCCTTGCATTAGGGTAATGCTCCTAAATTAGCAGGAAGACTGTGTGCATTTCAGTTTTATGATCGTCATGTGGGAGATCCCTGAGGGTTTGACATTTAATTGCCTTCGTTGATGAGTTCGACTTATTAATAGGATGGAGCTTTTTCTGTCACTGGAATGGAACCGATTTAAAGGGACAGGAGAGAGACGGCAGATCATTCGAGATCATTCTAGAGAATTGTTTTTCTTTTCGTTTCTTCCAAATGATCAACCAACTGATTTTTCTAGCTCTTGCCAAACGTGACTCAGAGCGACTCTGTGAAGTCATTGTTTACTCAAACAGCTTTAGTCTAGAGGCTGCATACCGAAAAATGAAGCTGGTGAGAAAACACTCTTACATCATGCTGTTTTTTCAGCGCTGTTATTCTCCAAGGACAAAAAAAAAAAAAGAGTCTCCCGCAGCAATTAGGTCGGTCTCAGGTTCAAATCTGATCCGGTCTTAGTCACGCACACCCAGCCAGGGTGTAACGGAATCCAGGGAAGGAGTCACCTTAGTGGGAGAGAATGTTTGCCTAGAGGTCACAGTTCACACCTCACACACTATGGTACATTTACTCATTTCCGATTAGCCACTCCAGGCGGCAGAGAAGTGATTTAGGTAATATTGGATGGATATCTGTATTATTTTATCATATTTACTCAAAATTAATAAAGCATATAATAATACATAATATAATAAATTATAAATTATATGAAATTGTAATATTTTAAAATGTTAAAACAATACTTCATAAAAAATATTAAATATTTATTAAATATTTAATATTTATACATTATACAGTCAAACCAAAAATTCAGACACCAGATATAATTTTTTACTAGTGTGTGCAGGACACTATAGTTCATTTATGTAAGTGAGGATAGCAAAATAAAGTAAACTGTGACACATTATACCCAAAAATTATTCATACAGTGGATTACCAGTAAAATTGATACAAATTTGGGACCAAAATTATTCAGACACTGAAATTATTCAATTATTATGACCTGACCATGTTTTGCTTAAGTGTTTTTTTTTTTTAATTGCTAATGCAATCTTTTACACCACAGACTGAACAAAATGAAGCATTGCTTGGTCATTGATTGACCTAAATTGGTATTATCTAATTGTGTAGTTAAATTCAACAGCTGATTGGTTGATTGTAATCCATTACACGCCTTTCTATCAAAGTTATCTGACATTATCAAGATGAATTTGTTCTGACACAGCTTAACTCTGAGTAATTGTCATATTTTAAATATAAAGTCATATTTTATTACTATTTTCTAAACTATAACGAATAAACTGTGATAATGTGAGAATGTTGAAGGTGTCTTAATACATTTTGGTTTGACATATATATACATACATATATATATATGATAGATAGATAGATATAGTATGAACATACATATATGTTTTGTAAAAATATATATTTTGTAAATAATATTATAAAATATAAATATAGTTTATTATATGCATAATATTGAGTATAGATAGATTGATCAGACCATTGATGTGTCCCGTTCTCAATTTATTCCCAGTTCATTTTCCCAGGATTTCTGGGAAGCAGAGGTGATTTAAGACTGATGGGAACAAGCCAGGAAATCTGGGTAATTGGTGAACTATGCTGAACCTGGAATTCCAGAGTGCTGATTTATGGACAGGAATGTCATTGATGTGCACCTAAACTCACAGAGTAAAAATAAGAGTGTGACAGTCCCGCTTATGAAAACCATCTGGACATTCACATCTCTGGAACTCTGTGTTAGGAGAGGGTGTATATACACTGCCCGGCCCCCCAAATAAGTTGCTGTAGGCAAATGCTTAAGAGTCAATGATTGGATCATTATTGCAGTGATTATGATGTTTCTAGCATGGTAAATGTTTGGCAACAGTTCTTCTAACCCTAATTGATGGAGTGTGTAGCTTTTCATGTCTTAAATAAATGTTGTGATGTTATTTCCATCAAGAGGTGCATCAATTGTTGGTCTTGTATTTACAATGCAAGAGTCCAGCACTCTGTAAAGTATCCTCCAGCACATCCCAAAGACTTTAAATGAAATTAAGGTCTGGACTCAGAGGTGAAATTTCATGTGTGAAATGATTCTTCATGCTCCCTCACAACCATTCTTTCACTATTTGAGCCTGATGAATCTTGACATTGCCATGCTGGAATATGACCATGATGTGTCTTCCTACATGGTTGTTTAAGAAATGAAATGAGTTCCAAACCAATCACTTATATGAGGTTTGAGTTAGGTTAGAAGGCAGCTGTCTATGTAGGTGGTACAGCAAGGCAGCACACTATGTTTTGGAACAGATCTGGAGTCTCTCAGACAGGATGCAGTACGTATGGTTCCCATTTTTGTGCACGGTCAGTGACCCGTGATTGTTCTCGCGTGGTGACAGCGGTGTGTGGTGTATTAGCGGAGTGTTTGGGACGAGGAGGGGGGCTGATTTTGGAGAACAGCGAATGGAGAAGTACATTCCAAGGATGCTTCTGCCTGTCTGACGCAGAAGACAGATGTAGAGCATAAAAGATGGAGAATAAACAGCAGGAATATATAGAGAAAAGATAGATGGGAAATGTACGAGATGACAGATATTAATGTTTGGAGCCGAGGAGGTGGAGTTGTATAAGACAGATTACTCCATTAGCGCGTATGTTTGCAGTTGCATAAATCTAGTCACGTACACAATGCACCATAGTTTCACAGCAGATATTTTGTATGTTGCCGCAGTATGGTGTGGCTGAAACAACAACAAAGAGCAACAACAAAAATGTGTGTATATTATTACTACTACTGTCCATATTTGGAGTTAAGAATTTAGAAAAAAAAAAAGATTTGGTTGTGAAAACTTTTGAGTTTAGGTCTGTGTAATTGTTGGTGTTTTTAGCCTCAGTTTCTCCTACATGTCAAGAGACCCTCCACTAATGGCACTTTATATGACATATTTCACCTAGGTATACAATTTTTTAGCTCCAACTTTAATGTCCCCTAATGGTTGTCTTCTTGTTTCAGGTGGTGACCCCAGTACGAGTAGGACAAACATACGCATACAGTCCTGCTTCAGATTCATCTCATGACCTCTACGATGTTCCTCCAATTCGTCCACAGGGGGTAAGTGTCACTTTCAATAACACATGTACCTATAGATGTCAGCATACGTGTATTTACATTTGAAACACCCCCACAGGTGTACGATATTCCTGCGAGCAAGCAAACCGGACAGCACAGCATTCCCAGAGCCCAGGGCATCTACGACACACCTCCGTCACAAGACCTGCGATCAAAAGGACTGTATGACATACCTCCATCATCGCAAGGGGTATGCTGATCCTTCAGTTCTTAATATTCATTATGATGTCATGATAATTGGTTGTTTGAAACTTTAGCGTGTAACTTATCCTACATTGTTTGTGCTACAAATAATGCCTAAAATCATGCATCTTGTACATAATTAGCCTTACAATTTTCACATGGTGGACAGGCTTCAAAATAATTAAAAGTTTCAAAAAGAGATTTTACAAGAATTACGAAAATATACTCTTGAATGCTGCCCAGTATTATTTTAGTATAACTGAAATACTAAAAAATTTCAGATTATATAAAAATTATAAAAATTATAATTTTTATTAATATTTTGAAAGAGCTTTTATTTTTATACTTTCCATTTTAGTTAAAATATTGTTGTGTTTTTTGTCATTTATATTAGTTTTTTTTTTATTTTATTGTTTTTAGTTTTAGCTATTTTAGCACATCATGTTATTAAATGAAACTAAATAAAAAAGAGAAATGTTGCTTTGGCAACTACTTTAATTTTTGGCAGCGACTATTTGCACTAAGTGCAAGTAGCAATAGATTCTATTTACACTATGTAAAAATAGCAGTATTTTCTTTGCAATAAGTATAAATAGTAGTTAGATGCTATTTATTTTAACACTTTATTATTAAACACACGTTAGACACTTTATTTCCACTTTTCGAATATTTTCTTCATTTTTATTGTAAGCATATGCCTTTCCGATCTGATATGCAATGGAAAAATGGAGTAGAGGGATTTCGGCGAAAGCCGGATTCGCATCGAAACGTTCTTCCGTAATTTTGTCTGGCCCAACCAGACGTCAGTGGGGGGAGCTAGTGTAAATAGCCTCTGCCAACAAGGCGAGGTGTAAATAGACACTCCGTTATTTTATTTTTTTTACATTTTATTTTATTTCAGCTAACATTTATTTTATCTGAAGTATGAAAATGTTTTATGGTTTTAGTTAACTATAATCACTCTGATGCAGCCCCTTGTTCTTTGTCTTGTAACCGAATGCTATTATTTTCCCAGAAATTTTACAAAAAAGTAAATACTCTGATTTTTATTACTTTCCCCTGGTTAGCAAATTAAAGCCTAGCTTGCCAGCAATGTTGGAGTCAAACTCGGAGTAGTGCTCTTAACTTTGCAAGGAGGTCAGAACAGAAATAATTGTGCTGAAGCCCCTCTTATGTTTCACCGCTGCTCTTGGCGAAATGCAGCGCAGCGCCTCGAGTTTGTTTGAAATAAACTGGAAGTACATGGAAACCTGTTATTAGAGTCGTATTTAATTAGGGCTTGCGGAAACCTGGGTTCACTCTAAAAAGATTGATTCTATGCTTGACAGAAATCACTTACAGGCCACTGTGTTTATTTATTGACCAATATGCTGTTGGCACGGCCCATGTACTCCCATTACGCTGTCAGGTCAATGCCGGGCTTTATCCTTTAGCTGGATGGCAGGATTTTCCATGTCCTATTCAAGATTTTAGAGTGAGATGATGGAAATGCAGAACTGGACTTATTAGACTGTCAGGAATCAAACAGTTCTTATTAGTTTTGGCACCACAGTGTTGGAATTTCGATACAATGCCTATAAAAATATTGATATGATGTAGTATTTTCTACTCTGTGTTAATGTTTCATGACTTGAATTTCAGTTGTAAAGCAGCTGTATACAAGACAATAGTGTCATTTTTCAGCTCAACTTAGTTAAATGTTGATTCAGTTCAGTTCAATAACAATGTCAATGTTGTAAAATTCATCAAGTTTCTGTCTAATAACATCAGCCAGAGGGACTGCCAATGAAAATTAGCCTTTGGGCTAACCTGGGTACATTTACATTTATCTGAATGTTGATTTATGTACACTGTCCCATGTCTCTATAAGTAAATAAATTAAAAAAAAAGAATCATGAAACAACTTTAAAAGGCAGCTCTACAGAAAATCCAGCTCAATTCAGTTCAGTTTTTGTTCTCATCCGATAGTCTCAGTGAAATCAAAACATTTTATCAATTTCAATTGTCTTTTAATCCCCAACTGAGCAAGCCAAAGATGACAATGGCAAGGAACCAAAACTTCATCAGCTGACAGTAGTGAAGGAATACATAATAGTGAAGGTGTATCGATACTGCAGAAAATGATTATTTCAAATATTCAGAACCAATATGCATCAGAAAATTTGATATTTTTGACAGCACTAATTCTTATAAGCATATACACTCCATGTTTAACCGAATTCTCGCTCCTTAGGTTTACTCCACACCACCTTGTCGGAATAACATTGCACAAGATGAAGGGAATTATGACTTTCCACAGCCTTCAAAGCACAAGCAAGAAGGTGTATATGACGTTCCACCAGCGTCCATCTCTAAAGCTTCCTCATGCTCCAACTACGACTTCCCGCCCAGCTCTGAGCCGGTGTCCCGAAAGACCATGAACGACAGCGTCGGCATCTACGACGTTCCCGCCAGTCAACTCGCTGCAAGTGGATCTCGGGACTTGTACGATATTCCACGTGGAATGCCTCAGAACCGACATGTTTCCGCTGAGAAGGACAGGAATAAGTCCGTTTACGATATCCCACCGGCAGACACTCGGTTGCTTGGTGAGGTGACCGAAGGCGTAAACCGCTTGTCGTTTTCCAGCACGGGAAGCACTCGCAGCAGCATGTCAACTTCCTCTTCTTCTGCTGGATCGCCCGCCGAGAGTCGTCTGGCGTTAGATCTAGACTCTGCGTTTCAGAGGTTGGGTCACCTCCAACAATGTCTAGAGTCTTCTGTTTGCGCGCTGCAAACTCTTGCGGCATCGCCTCACTGGCGGACATACAGCTTCATGGAGCGCCACACCAATGATGTCCGCGTTTTATTGGAGCGCGTCAAGGGTTCTCTCACGGAATTTCTCGTATTCGGTCGTGGAGCGGCAGCAAACTCCACTGCTCTATCCGATCAAGGACTGCACTCCAAGTTGCGACGCCAGTTGCAGCGTCTGGAAGATTCCCATCAGATTCTTCAACAAACACACCAGACTTTAGAAAACAATAACTGGGCTCTTAATATCCTAGCAAATGGCACCAAGCATCAGAGCAAGAGTGACGAACTGGAACGTTTTGTAATGGTGTCACGGACGGTGCCTGACGATGCAAAGCAGCTGGCTTCAACAATAGGGGGCAACGCAGAGCTGCTCTTCCGAAGAGCACCAATAGAAGGCATCGTTCACCCCTTTACCTGCACCCCGACGGAGGACGACAGCTACAGAAGCCAGACCAAACCTTTCCCCGTATCACACGACAAAGCAAACATGAACAGCGAGAAGTGCGTTAAAAGCTGGATGGAAGATTATGACTACGTCCATCTGCAGGTAGGAATCACTACAACACAATACTTAAAACACAATTTTTTTTTTTTTTTAAGGAAATTAGCTTTAACAGGGCTGTGCGCTTATTTTTTGGGTGTTAGCACTAAAAAAACTATTTGGAAAAAAAAAAAAAAAAAAAAAGGGCACATAAAAGTATAGTAAAAATTTTTATTTTTCAATAACAGTAGCATATTATTATAGATTAAAATTTATATAAAAATATCATTCATTTACTCTCATGTAACCAACTCACTGATTTTCAGTACTAGCATGAAACTTATCACACATATGCCTTAATTCAATTTTATTTAATTCTTTTAACTCTTTCCCCGCCATTGACGGAATTTCCGGCTTTCCGTGTTTTCACTGTTGTACTGTAGGGGGCGCTATTACATCTCAAATAGTACTGAATCTTCTGATCACAACAGGTGAAGAAGCAGAAACAAGCGATCATATGTAAGCATATGCATATGTAAAATAATGCAATCATCAACATTAAACAGCATATAAATCAAAACTGCCTAACGTTACTGAATGAAATGTCGACCCAGGACGAGCTATAGGACTGTAAAGCTTTGGGGGTGTTGATGGACTCGAACTACTCCATCTATTTTTTGTTCTGAATCCGATCCATGTCTGACAAAAATGCGATTTTCTCAGAGTTTTTGATATATTGCATGTTCAGATGTTCATACAACAAAATATTCTGGGGGCCATGAAATTGTGAAAATGATCAAAAACACTGGCGGTGGCTGGCAACTTTTTTTTTTTTTTTTTAAAAGCTGGCGGGGAAAGAGTTAGAAAGCAAGTGCGAGCAAAACTATTGCACTGCACAGACATTTGATGTGGTATTAGTAATGTTTGCTAAGTCAATAATCACTATTACTATCGTTCATGTGTTTCTATTTGCGATGTTCATATAACAGGCAATGCAACGAGCAAAAACAATATCGTAGTCTTATTCACAAAACTAACTTAAAGGGATAGTTTACCCAAAAATTAAAATCCTGTCATCATTTGCTCACCCTCAAGTTGTTCCAAACCTGTATGAGTTTCTTTCTTCTGCTGAACACAGAAGATATTTTGAAGCATATGGAAAAAAAAAATAGTATGGAAGTCAATGGGGCCCATCAACTGTTTGGTTACTGACATTGTTCAAAAGCAGCTGTTAATAAAATTAATATAAAAACAAGAAAATGCTGCAAAAAACTGCTGAAAAACAGTCCATTCGCTTTTATCTATCCTCTGTCCATCTGCTAATCCTGGATGCAGAGATTAGAAATGAGATCGCTCACATTTGAGCATGTCAAAGTGAGATTAAAACCTGAGCATGTACTTCAATCAAGCAAAAGACTAAGAGAGGACATTCATCCTATGCAAGAGTTTAAATGCTGCCTGAATGGGGTTTTGTAGAAGATACAAAAGAGACGGTTGCTTATTCAAAAAAATAATTTGAATTAAAAAAGGATTAGTTTAATACCACAGTGGCCTTTGGCTGCTCATTGGTGCATTAAGACACTAGTTTCTGTAAAGCTGCTTTGAAACAATTTGTTGCGACTTGCTGACTGACCTTTTGTTACTTTTGCAGGGAAAAGATGAATTCGAACGACAACAGAAGGAACTCTTAGAGAAGGAGAACATCACCAAACAGAGCAAAGTCCAACTCGGCCAAGAGCAGGTACATGACACGTGCACATAAACGTCATCAGCTTGTGTGTTCAGGGAAGTAACTTATGATTAAGTGACTTCAGGTGCAGAAATACATTACAACATGACAGATGCTTTGTCAACCTTAGAATGGATAAGAATAGAAACACCAAAAGTTTATGAATTAGGTTGTGGACAAATTAGGTGAAAGAACAGGATGGCGAAACCCATCAGGTGTAAATACATCACAAGAGAAAGGGTTTTTGTTGGCCACGTCAGTTAACTATTGCATCATGTGAGATCTTAAGGTGTCCATATGTTTGCCATATATCAGAGTTCAGCTATAACATCCTCACAGGTGCAGATCTCAAAGATCTCAACTCTCTTCTAGGACAGATGGTTCCTGTATGTAAACTTTAGCCTAGAGAGCTGCCCGTATAAACTGTTTAAGATGTTTACGCAGTCTTTGGTTGTTTTTAAACTGTATATGTCTCATGAGTGTCCATTTTAAAATGCAGGCAAAAAAAAAATCATTTTCATTTAAAAATTGTGCATGTCATTACTTTTTCTGTCTAAAAAAATACAATTTAAAATGAACTATTTTTATTGTATTTTTTATTTAAATATGTATAAACTGAAGCATTTTATCTCTTATAGTTCTTAAATTAACTATATATACATAATATAATATATAATATGTCTATGATCTGCTTATTTTTAATTTCATTTTTTTGTTTCAGAGAGAAAAAGGTGCACCAGAAATGACATGCACTATTTTTTCTTAATTTTTTTTTTATTTCATTTTATGATGATTTAAATAGTTCTAACTTCTAAATTCTTTGTCTCACGTAACAGCTGAACCAGTTTAAACAGCTCGAACAGGAAGTGATCAAACCTGTAGAGAATGACATCACCAAGTGGATCTCCCACCAACATTCAACAGGCTCCTCCCCCTCCTCAGACTCGTCCTCTAATTTCTCCATGGGAGGCGGAGCTCCGGTGTGCTTACGCGATCGGCAACTGTTGGGCTTCTACGCGGACCAATGCGAACAGCACTTTGTGACTCTGCTGAATGCGGTAGATGCTTTTTTCGGCTGCGTGAAGGCCGGGCAACCTCCTCGAATCTTCGTTGCACATGGCAAGTTTGTCATTCTCAGCGCCCACAAGCTTGTGTTTATCGGTGACACTCTGTCAAGACAGGCCTCGGTGGCAGAAGTGGCAAACCGCGTCATGAACTTAAGCAACGTGCTGTGCGAGATGCTAAAGACAGTCGTGAGTGCCACTAAAGTAGCGGCCCTTCACTATCCCAACACGGCTGCTGTACAGGAAATGGTAGATCGCGTGACGGACCTCTCGCACTTGGCACAACAATTTAAAGTGCAGCTCTCACAGATGGCGGGATTGTGATGTCATCAGTGACGTCACCAACATCTGAACAAAGACTGTCATTTTAACATGCATATATATTTATACTCGTTCTTATGTAGATGCATCACTGAAAGTTGTCTTTTGTAAATAGTCCTGTTCTCTTCCTCTGTGTAAATATTTGGCTCTATATTTTGTGTAGATTTGTTTTTATATAATGATAATAATAATAATAATAATAATAATAATAACTGTATGAATTAGAAATGATTGAGATTTGCATTTGTAGAGTGACCATTAACATTCCTGATCGTTTTGTGTATTAGGCACCTTACAAATTGTCCTTAACTGCTAATTATTGTGTAATGATGAATGCCAGAACCTACAAAACAAAAATAGTTTGTTTTGTACATGTGCTGTATTGTGACACACACACTCTGCCGAGAGTACCGTATGAACAAAGTAAAATATGTCTCTGTCTTTGCTATAGAAATTGTTTCACTTGTTTTTGTTTGAACATTTTGGTATGGTGAATCTTACAAAACCGGTCAAGACTGGGCCCCAGGTCATAGTTTACTATAAAATCAAAAAGAAATTAGATTTTGTTGAAGCCTGCTTTAGGACAATTAAGATTTTTTTGCACCTTTGCAAGTTTTTAATGAGAATTAAACATTTTATACCCTGTTTTTATCACTATAATGCATGCAAAAAAAAATAAGTGTTGTCAAATTGATTAATCACGATTAATTGCATCTAACAAAAGTTTGAAATATATATATATATATATATACACACACACATACATGTGTGTGTGTACGTTATATTATATATTTACAATATATATTATTTAAAAACTTTTGTTAGATGCGATTAATCGTGATTAATCGATTTGACAACATTAATTGTAAAATGTTTTTACATCATGGCAGTGTTTTATTACTTTTAATTTATGCTTATTTAAATAAAAAATTATAGTATTTTATTAGAGTAAAAAATAAATATTTCTTATTTTTTTATTCTAATGTCACAACGCAAAAAAATCTAAACGCAAGCAAAATATTATTTTTTTCCTTTTGATTTTGTGGCAAAATGTGACCCAGACATTCATTCTGGTATCACATCATAGCTAACAAAAAGACATGTTAAACGAACATGAAATCTGGCAGCAACAAGGAAGACATTTTCCCAAGAGTTTTTACCATGCCATTGACATAATGTCCCACTGATCCATAATTCCCATAAGTATTATCAGATGATCCAACTGGACAGATATAATCTGATAAAAAAAAAGACCTTAGATGGATGTGAGCTTCCCAAGCCATCTCTGTGGACCTTGGTGAGTAATACTTTCCATTCCACGCTGTAATGAAATAAGCATGTATCATTGCTCATGTGGGTTAGCGGCGATGATGAGAGGCCATGCTAAGGGGATTGAAGAGCAAGTCGAGCACGGCCTGAACAGACTGCCACACCATATTATCATTAACATTACCCTGCTGGAACATCCTGAGACGTGCAGGAGGAACATCACATGTCTGCCCAATCTAATTTAGCAGGATTTTTTATTATGCCATCTCATCTGAAAGGCCTTAAAACAGGCCTTCTTTCTCATCTAACAATGTTTTGTACAGATACACATGATGATTTAGCTTGTGGCCTGTGGTGAGATGAAGGACATTAGCTCATGTAGCAGGTGCTCTGCGGCTCTTGGCAGCTGCGCACCAGTTTCACCAACCATCACCAGTGGATAATGGGCAAATTTATGATGGATCGTTCCATGCACACTGCGGTCAGATGATTAAGACATTTGTTATGTACAGCAGTATTATATTGTTTTTACACAACAAAGGAATATTTCAGGTCTGTGGACTGACTGCATGTACAGCATGCTGATTTACCACAAAATGTGATCTCAATTTAACCCACAATTCGCTCACTTGTAGGTTTTTCTTCAATTGAATGCTTTTACAAATGAATAAATAGCTTAATTGTAAATTATTATAATAAATGCATGTTACACTTTACAATATAGGTCTTGTTTGTTAATATTAAATACTAGATAGCTTGCTGACGATTCTGGAATTTCGGTCAAATACAAGCAATTTTCGCTGTGTGTAAAGCATACAATACGCTTCAAATGATTAGCTTGATGGTAACAATTAATTGTCCATGTTACCAACAAGCTGAGACCAGTATTGTGTTTTAACCAATATATGAATAATCATTGGAAACGTATTGGTAAATACGACTTGAGAGGGCTTTCATGTCCAATTTTTAACTAGGAAGGCAGCATTATATGGCAACCCGTTTTAGCTTAAAGTGTTCCCAGTGTTACTCATCGTAACTGCATTTTTACTATTAACAATTGCAATTAGAGAGCTCTACAAATAAATTTTTACTAGTCATATGTCGCCATTCATTTTTAATTACAGCGCTCTACAATTGAATTCTCATAGTAACCATTACAATTAGAGAGCTCTACAATTCAATTCTTACTATGGCAGAGCTCTCCAATTGAAATTTTACTAGTAAAAAAAACATTAAAGATATATTGCAGAGCTCTGTTATTAAATTAGAGAGCTTTGCAATTGCATTTCTACTAGTAAGAGTTAAATTAGAGAGCTCTCTGAGGGTACGTTTACACAACAACGATATGCTTAAAACTGAGAAGTTTTTCCCTTCGTGTTTTCCGCATTCAGGCGACACCACTGTCAAAATCCCCATTTGCATGCATCCGGGAAAACGACTAAAAACACTGTATTCTTCTGCCAGGCCATTAGATGGCGGTGAAACACTATAGACTGAACATGTAATACGCATATGCATGACGTCATCGTTTTCACAGATTCACGTTTTTGTTGTTTACACAGAGACTGTTTTCAAAAACTTGCACTTTGAAACCTGTTTTCAAAAGTTTGCATTTTCAGGCACCCAAAATGCTGTTGTCGTGTAAATGAACGGCCAAAACACATAAAAAGTTGTATGGTTTTAGTTACTAGAATTGAATGGTAGAGCTCTCTAATTGAATTCTTACTTGTAAAAATGCAATTACGACGAGTAACGCTGGGAACATTTTAAGCTAAAACGGCTTGCCATAGCATTACACATAAACAGAAGTTCATCCGCCTACAAACTAGTCCCAGCCCCAAGAGACATTTTATACAACTCTACACATCGAATATATGTATTGAATTCATGTTTAAAACAAAAGTTCAAACTTAATATTTTTCCAAATTCAAACCCTCAGGAACATTTGCTAAAACGTCCCTGCAAGACGTTGATGGAATGAAAATGTCCCAAAAATAAGCTAGATATTTTACTTTATAAAGTTTTAAATATGGATATTTTTCTTACACAAACTCATCGATTCAAACTCAGGCCTTTATTTAACCCCCTGGAGACGTGTGGAGTACTTTTATAATGGATGGATGCACTTTTTTGTGCTTCAAATTTTGGGCTGCCATTCACTACAATTATAATGCTTGGAAGAGCCAGGACATTTTTTAATATATCTCCGACTGTATTCGTCTGAAAGAAGAATGTCATCTCGGATGGCTTGAGGGTGAGTAAATCATGGGGTAATTTTCATTTTTGGGTGAACTATCCCTTTAAGTTCATTCAGAACGGAAAAGACACTCGGATGAATGGCAAAACGTCTTCTAACAACACGTAAATTATGTTAAAACGAAACTTCACATTCTTGTGCTTCCAGAACATTCTCCCTCCAAATAAATCGCTCTTGTAGGCATGGCAATGAATGTTAACAATCTTACTGGGAATGAAGGAATGCCAACTTGCAAATCTCTGTAAAAGCATCAGGATCCACTGTCTGGCACTTACGCACAATTAACGATTTAAACATTTGCCACATTCTGGACTAAGTTCTCCTCGGGGAAACAAAGAAGAGAAAGCCTTTAGAAAGAAACTTTCATTAAACGTGGTGAGAGAGAGCGGTAAATTCTTCCCATCACTCTCTCCAAACCCTTTCCTAGTGATTTATCTGGCTCTTATAATGGCATCAGTGGGAGTTCTGCGGTTTTGGATGCGTCTCGAGGTGAATCTGCACTGAATTAAAGAGCCTGAAGAGAGAGGAATGAGTTATCCAATCGATGCTTCACCGCTCACACTTAATAAGTCAACCAATCAGAGTCAACACTACAGATACTCCTTCAACTGAACTCATTTTAGTGAGTATTCAGGAAACTCAACAGGAGAAAATCGCACCATTAAAGCATAGTCGTTTGAAACATGCATAATCCAAAATATGAGAACAGTAAAGTACATTTTGATTTTAAGTAGCCTAATACTGAATTTAGGTAGATGTTAAAGGGATCGTTCACCCAAAAAGACAGATCTCGGCAGCCATTAGCTGGGTTTCCATCCAAACGTGAAGCGAATCTTTTCAAAGTTCGCAAAAAAACAAAAAAAACAAACAAATGCGAATTAGGTGCGTTTCCATCGAGTTGTTTGAGCGGTGGTATTGGTAACCTAGTAACCAACAGTAAATAAAACACCATCAGCGGAAACAGTAGTGATGTGTTGTTCGCGAACGAGTCAGCTCTATAAGCCGGCTCCTTTAAGTGAATGGTGAGAGTCGGTTCCCGTCTGAGAGCCGCTTTCGGGTCAGAAAACAGAGATGAGTAACATTGAATAATTTAAGTGAAATATGTGCATAAATATCAATCACAGGCCAAACATTACTAAATCTGACCGAATTTAAAGAGCCAGAAGTGGGAAGTGAAGAGCCGTTTGGGAGCTGAGCCAAACGATCCGGTTCCCTAAAAAGAGCCCTCACGTGGGTTTGATGTTCGCTACGTCAGAATTTATTCGGCAAATACGTTTCCATCTCCCATTATTCACATTAACTCTTTTTTCGCACAAGTCAAAAACCACCTCAAGCGAGCGTAAAAACTTTTTTGCAAATTAAGGGATTACGTTTCAAAATTTGCCGTTTCCATCTCTCGTTTCTGATGCGATACTTCAAAATGCGCATTAACACAGGGTAATGGAAACCAATCTATTGACTACCATAGTGGGGGGGGAAATACTATGGTAGTCAATGGCTGCCGAGATCTGCTTGGTTACAAACATTCTTCCAAATATCTTCTTTTGTGTTCAGCAGAACAAAGAAATTTATATAGGTTTGGAACAACTTGAGGGTGAGTAAATGATGACAATTTTAATTTTAGAGTGAACTATCCCTTTAATGATTACATGCAAATGCAAAAAGTATATGACAGAGGTCTGCACTGCACTTTTTTCGCAAAGTAGTACGTGAATATGCACTATTAAGCATTAAAATATTTCCAAACACTTGCACTGACCCCTGATGTTGATATGCAACTTTGCATTGGCAAGCATGTTGTGAGGGAATGTCTTTGCTGTGTCACATTGCCAAGAGAGAATGCAGCCCTATCAGTGCAACAAAAGCAAGAGTACGGTGGAGGAAAAAAAAAAAAGAGAGAGAAGTGGAAGGTCTGACCTGTGAATACAGTGGCGACCAGAGCAGCGCTGGCGATGTCATTTCCGTGGCTTACCACAACCATTTCCTGTTAAGTATTCTAAGGCCTCAAAATTACAGCTTCTGTGCATGGCAAAGCCTCTGTTACCTCTTTAATTTCGTAAAAGCTGCATATATTTCAATAGGTTTTAAAATGTGGACCAAAAGAGGGGTAGGCACCTCTCTTTAAAAATATATACAGACAGTTTCTGCATAAGTGCATTAAATCTTGCGTGTCTGCTAGTCAAAAATGGATGGCCAAGTTTTTCTGGGCTCTTTCATTTGATTTAACCTGTGTATATTTTACCGTGTTTTAAAATAATATGGATATAGATAAGACCGATAACTCTCGGTAAAGATAATGCACTGTCTGCTGCTAATTAAAGCAGCTGCTGCAGGCACTTATGCATGGATGGTCGGCCATTGCATGCATCTTCCACCAGAGGGCGCTCGGGAGATCAGAGCGGTGATATGGCACAAAAAAACATTTAAACGTATTAATTCCAATAATTGGTACTGACATAAAATTATATCCGCCCTAGCGATATGTGTAAAATGTTTAAATAATATACCTTATAAAGTAATCACAAATGACTCTAATTGGTCCATCCTGATCAGCGCTGAATAAAGTAACAGATACAGTGTGACACTGCCTTTTATGTGGCGTTTTAGTAGCTGTGTGAATAATAATTTATACCCAAGTAATTTAAGTAAGAATCTTTAATACTGATATATAATGTTGCTGTTAAAATACATAGTGTTAAATCTAAAAATAGGGAAAATATCATTTAGACTCAACAACGTACCTGACCAATCAGGGACAACTACCGGACACGTGAGCCACGCCTATTTCGCCATACGTACTACCGGCACATCCGGGAACTTAACTGTCAATTTCGTCACCGCCCCTTTTTAGGGGAAAATAAACTAGACTTCCCATAGACTTCAATACAAAATAGTGGCACAAAACAACGTCAGTACAGTATCACTAAGATTAAACATGTCAAGTAATTATATGGCAGGCAGGGTGGACATAATTAATGACATTTTTAATCTTAGTGATTTCTTAAGTTATTCACGCCTGCCGGCTGTGTACGGACGTTGTTTTGTGCCGTTATTTTGTATTTAAGTCTATAGGAAGTCTAGTTCATTTTCCCCTAAAAAGGGGCGGTGACGAAATTGACAGTTAAATTCCCAGATGTACCGGTAGTCCGTATCGTATAATCTCTTCACGTTTACATTTACAGATATAAATTATCAGAGTGCTTTTTTTAAAAACAGTTCATGTAACGTAAAATTCTTACCATTATTAAATAACATTTAGAAGTAGGGTCTATTTACACTTTAATTAATAGCGGTTTAATACTGCATAAATATAAAATAAATGTTAATATATTGCAACAGGCTGTTAATATATGGTCATTCTATGTTTTGTTTTCTAAAAGGCTGATTAAAGGTCAATTCAAATTTGTAATCTAGAAAGAAAAAAATGCATCTTCAGCAGGGCTGTGTAGTTTTTATGTAGCAATACTGCCATCTTATGGACGTTTTTCAGTAGTGCAGAGAAATCACTTTACATACGTTTACATTTAACCATATGTGACCGGAGTGTTTTGCATTTGTTAATAATAATTTTGTAAAAAAAATCTTTACCGTTATTAAATGACATTCAGAAGTAGGTCCTGCTATAATCAATAGGGTTTAATACTGCAAACCTACGTTAATATGATAATATATGCAGTAATTAATATACAGTCATTTTATTTATATCTCTAAAAGTATTATTTGAAGAACATCAATTTAAAGTTATAATTTAGAAGCTAATTTCACTTTTGAAAAGCAAAAAGCATTTTACTGCCACATTGTGGGCCGCAAAATCACTTTAGCGGAAGTTTACA
Source organism: Coreius guichenoti (assembly GCA_039654105.1). Taxonomy (NCBI): domain Eukaryota; kingdom Metazoa; phylum Chordata; class Actinopteri; order Cypriniformes; family Gobionidae; genus Coreius; species Coreius guichenoti. The sequence goes on from CM077184.1 coordinate 5,194,908, forward strand.
TGTTTACATTTACTGACTCAAGTCCATAAAGGGCGATTAGAGTGTTTTTGTTAATGGTAATTCATAATTCATTACCATTATTTAAAGTAGACCCTATTGATACTATAAGTAATAAGGTTTAATACTGCAAATCTAAATATGTTAATATATGCAGCAGTTAATATATCATTCTAGTTTTTCTCTAAAAGTCTGATTAAAGCCAGTCAATTTAAATGTCTAGAATTAAATTACATTTTTCAAGTCGTTGAAAGCAAACTTCACACCTTCAGGATTTTCTGTATTATTTTATTCACATTTTACTGCCACCCTGTGGACATTTTTAGTAGTGCAGCAAAATCACTTTAGCGGAACTGGTTGCATTTACTGAATCAAATTCATAAAAGGTGATTTTGCAATTGTTACTGATAATTCATGAGACGTAAAATAATTATCATTATTAATTGACATTCAAAAGTAGGCCCTAGTAATACTATAATTAAGTGTTTAATACCCCAAACCTATTTTATTATAAATAAATGCAACAGTTAAAATAGGGCCATTCCATTTTTTTTCTCTCTCTAAAAGACTCATTAAAGCCAGTCACTTTATGTCCAATCTAGGTGTTTGAGTCATAGAAGTATACACATAGAGGCCCTCATTAGTGGCTGTTTCAATGGGCAGCTATACGTAAGCCGTCCGCCATATTGGAACGGTCAAAGGCGGTCCGTGAACATTCAAGAGCGAGTTTTAACGTCTACAACCATAGTTAGACGTATGTATGAATATCTATATCTGCAATAGACTTCAGCAGATGATTTTGCTAAACTAACACAATACAATAAGATAAAGGCGTCAGCTAACACGACATTAAAAGTCACCATAGTATAAAAACCTGTAATATTGAGTTAATATATGCAGTAAATAAATCATTTTTTTCTCTAAAAGTATTATTAAAGCAAATCAATTTAAATGTATAATCTAGAAGCAAATTGCATTTTTTTCATTGTTTAAAAAAAACAGTCGACTTTTATTATCTTTTATTTACTATTTTATTCGCATTTTGCTGCCACCTTCTGGAATTCATTCATTACCATTATTAAAAGTAGACCCTGTTAATACTACAATAAGGTTTAATACTGAAAATCTAAATATGTTAATATATGCAGCAGTTAGTATAGAGTCATTTTAAAGCTATTCAATCAAAATTTATGGAATCCAATTTAATTTTTCGAGTGGTTGAAAGCAAACTTCACACCTTCAGGCTTTGCTATATTATATTATTTTATTTGCATTTTACTGCCACCCTGTGGACATTTTTAGTAGTGCAGCAAAACTTTTCATGGTTACTTACTGATTAAAGCCCATAAAAGGGGATTTTGCATGTTACTGCTCATTCATGAGACGTAAAATTATTAGCGTTATTAATTGACATTCAGAAGTAGGCCCTATTAATACTATGATTAATTGTGTTTAATACACCAAACCTATTTTATTATAAATAAATGCAACAGTTAAAATAGGATAATTCTATTTTTCTCTTTCTCTAAAATAATGATTAAAGCCAGTCAATTTAAATGTCTAATCTATGTGCTTTTTTGAGTGTTTGAGTCATAGATATATAAATAGATTCCTCATTGGTGGATGTTTCTATACATATCTATGGTTTGAGTGACCTTCAAACTCCGCTGTATTATTTTATTTGCATTTATACTGCCCTGGACATCTTCAGTAGTGCAGCAAAATATTTTTAGCGTTACTTGTCAAAGTAATATGCCAAACTGATTATAAATCAAAATCAGGTGTTTTATGAGTACATGCTGATTATTGAAGTACAAAACAATACAGTGTCAGAATTATTTGTTTTGAACAAATAATTAAAATATGCATTAAAATAAAAATAATTCACAAACAACTTAATTGTTTTATGAAATATATTTATTATGAAGGGGAAAAATCTACTGTCATAAAAGGGACAAAAAAAACATGTAACAAAACATGACGTCTACATTGGTGATGACAGCATTTCATTAGAAGTTGACCTGCTCACAGTTTCACACACAGGCGGGGGTCAGTGTGGCATTTTTAGCTCTGACCCCAGAGACCCCAATTTTAGAATTGCAGGCATATTGAGATCCATCCACTCAATCAGGATGACTTCACCCCAAGCCAGAGGCAGAGCGACCGATGGCGGCCGTCTTAAAGCACTATGCTGGGAGCAAAGGAAATTTTACAACATCATTCAAACGGGGCGATTCTTAACATCGTTTGGGTGTGCAGTCCTGTCAAAATGTTTGTTTCCTTCATAACATTTCAACCCCAAAGAAACAAAGAAGATTTCATTGCACGTGTTGGACAAATGTCAGAGCCAGTCAGGTGTCAGTGTGAATAGTAGTGCTGTTAGCTGACGGAAACGCTGGATGTTTGATCGTCAGCATGTTTTTTGTGAGCTTGAGTAATAACAGAATAGTAAACAGTAACAAATACATACCAGATACGCTCTTACGCAAACATATTTACACATCCATGCAGCCGGAGCCGAGGGTAGCAGCGTGTTAGTTGGGACATGAACGTGCGGCTGGTTCATACGAAAAAACATAGCTTCAGACAGGCTGTGTCCGAGCCGATGAGGAGAACGAGTGTAACCATGATGACTGAAGGAGAGCACAGTGATTGATGCAGGTCCGTTACAGATGAGACAGGAAACGACTTCACGGTTCTGACGGTGAAGCGGAGGAGATCTGGGTTCAGGCTCTATGTAGTGCTGTCAGGAGGGACGATCCTTTGGCGAGCGGTCTTGGGTCGGTGGCGGGGTGTCGGGGGCGAGCTGCGTTCGCTCTCGGACTCGGAGGGCTCGGTTTCAGTCTGCGGGGAACCGGTGTCACCCACCAACTCCCGCAGGAACTTAAACTTAGACAGGAAGAGCTGCCACACCACATACCACCCTAAAACAAGACAAGACACAATGTAATGCACCACATTTGGCTGTCAGGTTTACTCTGGAACTATGAGAAAGACGATAGGCGTTTGCATTTATATCTTCTCAAACATGAAAAAATGTGATTCTAGTTCACACTAAAGCAGTATGATAGAGCACAGATTCAGCTGGTGTTTGCAAATGTATATGTGGATTTAATGCCTTCAGATGCCTCACAGGCAAAACTCTTTTATAAGCTTATTGTACATTTTTACAGCAGTTAATCTAAAAAAAAATTCCTATTACAAATACATTTCTTAATAAAGATTATTTCTTACTGATTTTGAAGTAAGTAAATATGCAACATAGTAATCAAATAAGAATCATGATAATAATGAAATGTAAAATATCTAGGTGAATTTTGGTAATGAGAATCTAGTGGGAAAATGCCATGAAAGTAATGCCAAAAGCTAAAATCTTAATATTAAAGTTCATTACACAAAATACAATTTCTTTTCTTATTTTGATTTTGGGGTAAAATATGAAATAAGTAAAATACAAATCTAATGTAACACTTCTGGAAACATTATGGAATGAAGAATTTAATAGGAAAATAAAACATGTAATGAACAAACAATAGAATGATAGCTAGAACGATAGATTGAACGACAGATAGATAGAACGACAGAATCATAGAACGATGGAGCAAACGATAGAACGAATGAACAAACGATAGAATGAACGAATGAAAAAAACGATAACGAATGAACAAACGATATAACGAATAAACAACTGATAGAACGAATGAACAAAGGATAGATAGATCAACAGAATAAACAATAGAACAAATGAACAAATTAAAGAACGAATTAAATGAAAGAATGAATGAACGATAGATAGAACGACAGAATCATAGAACGACAGAGCAAACGATAGAGCGAACGAACAAACGATAGAACGATAGATTGAATGATAGAAAGATAGAATGACAGAATCAGAACGACGGGGCAAACAATCGAACAAATGAACAAACGATAGAAGGAATGAACAAACAATAGAACGAACAAACAAACGAACAACAGATAGAACGATAGATTGAATGACAAAATCATAGAACGACGGGGCAAACAATAGAACGGATGAACAAACGATAGAAGGAACGAACAAACGATAGAATGAATGAACAAATGATAGAATGAACAAACAATAGAATGATAGCTAGAACGATAGATTGAACGACAGAATCATAGAACGATGGAGCAAACGATAGAATGAACGAACAAACGATAGAACGAATGAATGAAAAAAATGATATAACGAATGAACAAACGATATAACGAATAAACAACTGATAGAACGAATGAACAAAGGATAGATAGATAGAACAACAGAATAAACAATAGAACAAATGAACAAATTAAAGAACGAATTAAACGAAAGAATGAATGAACGATAGATAGAACGATAGATAGATAGAACGACAGAGCAAACGATAGAGCGAATGAACAAACGATAGAACGAACGAACAAACGATAGAACAATAGATAGAACGATAGATTGAATGATAGAATCAGAACGACGGGGCAAACAATCGAACAAATGAACAAACGATAGAAGGAACGAACAAACGATAGAACGAATGAATGAACAAACGATAAAATGAACAAACGATAGCTAGAATGATTGAACAATAGATCGAATGATAGCTTGAACGATAGCTAAATAGAACGACAGAATCATAGAACGACGGCGCAAACAATAGAACGAATGAACAAACGATAGAACGGATGAACAAATGAACAAACGATAGAAGGAACGAACAAACGTTATTAATAACGAATTAACAATCGAAAGAACGATAGATAGATAGAACAATAGATAGAAAGATAGAATGACAAAATCATAGAACGACAGAGCAAACGATAGAGCGAATGAACAAACGATAGAACGAACGAACAAACGATAGAACGACAGATTGAATGATAGAAAGATAGAATGACAGAATCAGAACGACGGGGCAAACAATCGAACAAATGAACAAACGATAGAAGGAATGAACAAACATTAGAACAAACAAACAAACGAACAACAGATAGAACGATAGATTGAATGATAGAATAACAAAATCATAGAACGACGGGGCAAACAATAGAACGGATGAACAAACGATAGAAGGAACGAACAAACGATAGAATGAATGAACAAATGATAGAACGAATGAATGAACAAACGATAGAATGAACAAACAATAGAATGATAGCTAGAACGATAGATTGAACGACAGAATCATAGAACGATGGAGCAAACGATAGAATGAACGAACAAACGATAGAACGAATGAATGAAAAAAACGATATAACGAATGAACAAACGATATAACGAATAAACAACTGATAGAACGAATGAACAAAGGATAGATAGATAGAACAACAGAATAAACGAACAAATTAAAGAACGAATTAAACGAAAGAATGAATGAACGATAGATAGACAGAACAACAGAATCATAGAACGACAGAGCAAACGATAGAGCGAATGAACAAACGATAGAACGACGAACAAACGATAGAACAATAGATAGAACGATAGATTGAATGATAGAATCAGAACGACGGGGCAAACAATCGAACAAATGAACAAACGATAGAAGGAACGAACAAACGATAGAACGAATGAATGAACAAACGATAGAACGAATGAATGAACAAACGATAAAATGAACAAACGATAGCTAGAATGATTGAACAATAGATCGAATGATAGCTTGAACGATAGCTAAATAGAACGACAGAATCATAGAACGACGGCGCAAACAATAGAACGAATGAACAAACGATAGAAGGAACGAACAAACGTTATTAATAACGAATTAACAATCGAAAGAACGATAGATAGAACAATAGATAGATAGATGAACGACAGAATCATAGAATGACAGAGCAAATGATAGAGCGAATGAACAATAGAACGAACAAACGAACGATAGATTGAATGATAGAAAGATAGAAAGACAAAATCATAGAATGAAGGGGCAAACAATAGAACAAATGAACAAACGATAGAATGAATGAAAGAAAAAACAATAGAACGAATTAAACGATAGAATGAATGAATCAATGAAAAAACAATAGAACGAATGAACAAACGATAGAATGAAGGAACAAACGATAGAACGAATGAACAAACGATAGAATGAATGAAAGAAAAAACAATAGAACGAATTAAACGATAGAATGAATGAATCAATGAAAAAACAATAGAACGAATGAACAAACGATAGAATGAAGGAACAAACGATAGAACGAATGAACAAACGATAGAACGAATGAATGAAAAAACAATAGAACGAATTAACAAACGATAGAATGAATGAATGAAAAAAACAATAGAACGAATTAACAAACGATAGAACGAATTAACAAACGATAGAACGAATGAATCAATGAAAAAACAATAGAACGAATGAACAAAGTATAGATAGATAGACATTAGTTAACAACATTAATTAACATGAACTAACAAAGACCAATACTGCAGTATTTGTTCCTCTTAGTTAATTTTATCTTATAATGTTCATTTTAATATTTACTAATGGAAGTCTTCATTAGTTAATGCACTATGAGCTAACATGAACAAAATATGAACATCTGTATTGTTACTAACAAACATTACCAAAGATGAATGAAAGCTATAAATATATTGCTGATTGTTAAATTCATGTTGTTAATGTTAACTAATGAGACCTTGTAAAGTCTTACCTGAGAAGTCAGTGGGGAAAATGTCATAATGCAAACATTTTATACAAAAAATATAATTCTCTTCTTTTTTATGTTTTGACTCACTCTTGGTAGAATTTGTGCCTTCATTCCAACAGATTCTGACACTTTAGTCAACACAGACCAATGGCGTTCCTCATAACCAGTAACACACAGGAGGGGCAGCAGGTTCAGTTCAGTGACCTATAAGCAGGCCTTTGACATGATGACAGATCTGCAGAGCTCCTCGAATCACACACTGGACACACACACACTTATGTAAGAGCGGACAGGATTCTACAGTACAGAAAACCTTTTTACAGCCACTGTGCTCTTAACACATGTGGGTCAGTCAGAGAGACCTTGACTAAAGTCAGCACTCGACTCACAGTGAACTGGAGAAATGAGACGCCCATGGCGTAATCAAACCTGCTGACAGTCGGCAAACCTGCTCTATTTTTGCAATGCTTGACTGTACTGACCGCATTCTCACTCATGGGAACATAAATCAGGACTGTGAAGCCACTGTAGAGACTTTTTCTCAGAAATGTGACAAGGTTCATGACCTTTAGATGTCAATCACTGCATTAGACTTCACAAAATCATGCAATTCCTCAAATCTCCAGTTAAAGATGGCCTACACTGACCCTGAAAGGATTTGGACAATCAAGTCACACTTAAAAATGTCTGAATGTCATTGCATCAGATAAAAAAATAAACCAGAGCAAGAGTGTGTGCTGCAGGATCTTACCGAAGAGCATGAAGAGGAGGACACATATCAGCGTGGCCACGATCACCAACACCGTCAAACCAACACTCTGCCACATCCTCCCCTCCTTTCCTAGAAGAAAAACAAAGAAAAAAATCCTTCTCAATTCAACACTACAGTTGTGACGCCCTGCAGAAACGCATTAATTGTGTCTGATATCATCACACATGATTTGCATACCTGATATTATACAGGGCTCGAGATTAAGCCTTTTCATGTGCTTGTCCTTCGGACAAGTAAATCGGTCTTTCACTTGTCCGAGTAAAAAAATTTACTTGTACAGAAAAAAATATAATTTTTTTTGTGTGTGTTTTGTATAATTTATTCTGAAGCAATATTCTCATTAGTGTTCAGTTCAGTCTGCTTTGACATATTTAAATCTGCATATTTATGATATTTTAACCTTTATAAAGGGCATTTTTTTCCCCTAATAGTTTTAAACTTTCATTTTAAATTCTTAAATTTGATCAATATATTTAATTAATAATAAGACACTATAGGGCTGTCACCAATCAAATTAAATAATTGACACTGAAAAATTACAACTGCATTAAATAATGTTATGAGATTGTTTTAAATATTTTTTTTTTAATTAAAGGTGGGGTAAGTGCTTTCTGGTAACCTATGTTGATATTTCAAATCACCAAAACAAACATGCCCCTATTTTGATAGCTCCGCCCCACACATACGTAACCCAGGCACCGACTATGGCGGAATCTGTTACTATGGTAATCCAGGTCGAATGTTCAATGAAAAAGTCATCCCTTCCATCCCAAAATGGCATTCTCATGAACAACTCGATAGCACGAGCACGACAGTCCAACTAACGAACATATTACAATTATGACAAGATTAGAGGGATATAGCGAACACAAAAACACAAACAGTTCCCATGAACAACTTGATAGCACAAACACGACAGTCCAACTAACGAACATATTACAATTATGACAAGATTAGAGGGATATCGATCACGAAAAGAGGAAACAAACATATATTAGGAGTATATTACCTTAATTTTCGGACACACTTTGGGAACTGACGCTTGAAACAGACAGTGAGGAGGTTTAGACGCTCCAGGCTTATCGGTGTGAAAAATGAATGGGTCTTTATCATCGCTGAAGTGAACAACAATATGATCGCAAATGGACAAACAACCGAACATGACACATAAGCATATTCAAGCAAAAGCCAGCATATCTGGCTTAACAAAATTAATGTTACTCGCCTATCGAGAAGAAATAAAGCAACCTCGGCCTTCGCTCCTTGAGTTCTCTCCAGCGCTGGAAAGCTAATACTTCTTGCCTGATCGTAAGCCTTCTTTTGTTCCGTTTCCATTTCTCCTCATGAGGCTGTGCGAGCCTTGTTACCGTCAGTACATTACATATTATTTTCCACTATCGATCGCCATTTACCCTAAATGAACGCAGAATCATTCTCGCGTTTTTGCTGATTCCCTAGTTATTTTTTATTATTGATGTTTTAATCAGGCTACTTGTCCGGTCGGGCAAGTAACATTTTCTTTCACTTGCCCCTTCAAAAAATCTACTTGTCCCAGACAAGCGTTAATTTTGAGCCCTGACTTCTGATAAAGATTTCAAATAGCATATGTGATATGCATATAGATAATAATACAGTTATGATCAGTTTACTTGCCTATTTATTATTGATCGTAAAAGTAAAAAAAAAAAAAAAAAAAAAAGCTATTTGGCACAAAATATATACATATGTATACATTTTTCAATTTATACAAATGCATCCACAAGTATAAATTACTGTATAGTAGTTTCTTTCTTTGTCAACAAATGTTTTGTCATAAATGTTCTAAATGTGTGTGTGCTATAACAGAAAAACATTACTTTATAATTAGTGCTGTCAAATCGATTAATCGGGATTTATTTTATATATATAAATACACACTCATTCATGTATATATTTAAGAAAAATGTGCATGTATATACTGTATATATTTATAAAATTTATATTATATTTATATATACAGTGGGGAGAACAAGTATTTGATACACATCCTTCTTCCTCCAAACACGGCGAGTGGAGTTTAGACCAAAAAGCTCTATTTTTGTCTCATGCGCTGGCTTGAGCAGGGGGACATTGCGTGCGCTGCAGGATTTTAATCCATGACGGCGTAGTGTGTTACTAATGGTTTTCTTTGAGACTGTGGTCCCAGCTCTCTTCAGGTCATTGACCAGGTCCTGCCGTGTAGTTCTGGGCTGATCCCTCACCTTCCTCATGATCATTGATGCCCCACGAGGTGAGATCTTGCATGGTGCCCCAGACCGAGGGAGATTGACCGTCATCTTGAATTTCTTCCATTTTCTAATAATTGCGCCAACAGTTGTTGCCTTCTCACCAAGCTGCTTGCCTATTGTCCTGTAGCCCATACCAGCCTTGTGCAGGTCTACAATTTTATCCCTGATGTCCTTACACAGCTCTCTGGTCTTGGCCATTGTGGAGAGGTTGGAGTCTGTTTGATTGAGTGTGTGGACAGGTGTCTTTTATACAGGTAATGAGTTCAAACAGGTGCAGTTAATACAGATAATGAGTGGAGAACAGGAGGACTTCTTAAAGAAAAACTAACAGGTCTGTGAGAGCCGGAATTCTTACTGGTTGGTAGGTGATCAAATACTTATGTCATGCAATAAAATGCAAATTAATTATTTAAAAATCATACAATGTGATTTTCTGGATTTTTGTTTTAGATTCTGTCTCTCACAGTTGAAGTGTACCTATGATAAAAATTACAGACTTCTACATGCTTTGTAAGTGGGCAAACCTGGAAAAACGGCAGTGTATCAAATACTTGTTCTCCCCACTGTATATACACACACACACACATACATACACATCCATGTGTATGTATTTATATATACATAATAATTATACACCGTACACATACACAGATATTATGTAAACAAACTTTTATTTTAGATATGATTAATCCCGATTTATCGATTTGACAGCACTAATTATAATCAATATCAAAGTACCATGTTATTACCACCTGATACCACATCGACGTACCATAGTACAATACTTTTTAGGCACACACATCAGATTATATAATACATTTTATGTTGCATGTCTAAAACAAAGATCAACCCACCCGTTCTGCATAATACAATAGCAATAAAACAAACCATTTAAATCATAAAAAAATGCCACTTAATAATTCGTCATGTTAAACAAAGCAACAATGTACCATCGTGTTACTATGTTCCAGACACTAGCACTACGGCAATAGTACAGCGATGGTATTTTGAAATGTAGTATTGTACTGAAACTGTTCATGAAAAGTGCAGCCATATCATTTCACATATTATCATGATAAATCTCATGCTGCAGTCGTGACATCAGTATAAAGTACACGCGCAAACACACGCACAGGTCTGATGCTGATATGAGTCATGCAGCTGAAAGTGTTTATGTTTCTGATGATCAGATTTATGATCAAACTTACAGACGTTCACTCCTCACAGTCTTCACGCCGAATCCCGCGGGGACGGAGGCCGGTAGCGCGTGTCATGGAGGGTCTCAAATATTCTCCGTATCTACATCATTGCGACATTTACAGAGAAAAGAGAATAACGAGAAAACACCGAGCTCGAGTCAACAACACACTCAATCTGAGATGACCCGGAAGTGCTCACGCCTGCTGTTCCGCCTCGTGGAATTGTGGGATTTGTCGTTTTCACCGCGCAAAAATATTTAAATAAACTACATCTGTCTTAAGAACTTGTCTCCCTTCACTAAGTTATTCTGTTCTTTTCTTTTTAAATATGGTACCATGCAATGTTGTGCGTTTTTGGAAATGGTAGCTACAACGATATGGTGTTTGGACCTTTAATTATTCTCTGTCTTTACTCTTTAGTTATTTATTCATTCATACAATGGATCCACTAATAATTAATTAATAATTGTGTAAATTAGGCCCATTTGTATTTATAAATATGCACAGGTGAACTTCTCAACAACTAAAAAAAAAAAAACAACTAAACAAAAACTAAAAAAATCTGCATCTCATCTCAAGCTAACGCAGCTTTGCTCACTCTTTTACTGTGATGAAATATACTGTAAAAATGAAATATCTATGAATACCGAATTTTATATATTAATAGGCTAGGCCTATCTGTTTTTAAAATTTAATCTTAACATGTTTATAAGGCCACCTAGAGTGTGTGAATTTTATGTACAAATCAAATCGACGACCCTGATTTATGGTTGTGAACCTGAAATGCAAGAATCACTCAAAAATATTGTTATGTTACACATGGTAAGGTGATCATGTAGGATTAATATTGGACACAATAAAACAGAATCAACAATTAATCAATTAAAAGTACAAAATAATGACTTTATTCAGATGCTGTAATCACTTTGATGCAAAGCAGCTACAACAAAAGATTCTCATCCTTTGAGTAAGAACACATACATTTTTGATGTTTTTAAACATTAATTACATGAAGCATTATTTTCATAGTATTTCATATTAGTGGTATAAATTCATTTATTGTAATTGACAGGTGTGATGATCAGTGGAGTTGAGTTTTTACCTCCATTATTAAAGCATGGGTTAAAAAATGGATAGAGTTTCCCAGTGAAAGACTGAGCAGTGAAAGAGTAGACATGAGAGCTGGACTCCACATCATAAAAGGAGACCAGACCCTCCTCATAATCCACAAACACACCGACCCGCTGCGGCTTCACTCTCACACACAGAGAGACACGAGAATCATCACCGGCTTTATATTCATTCCCATTCCTCAGAGCCACAGTCCAGTGTCCATTACTGGGACTCAGTGTGATCAAACCCTTCCTGTTAATGGATTCTCTGGCCACTCCTAAAGTCCACTGAGTCTGTCCCTTCACCTGCACCTCAAAATAAAATCTCCCTGAGGAGAATCCCTCTTTCGCCAGTACAACTGCATATCTATCAAATCTCTCTGGTTTGTCTGGGAGTTTCTGTCTAATGTCTCCACATCTCACTTGTTTTCCATCATCAGACAGGATGAGATTAGGATGAGCTGTATCAGGATCCAGAGTCACATCCACTGAGAAAACAGAGAATATGAATCACAACTTAATACAGATATTTTGTGATGATGTTTTTAATATGTAATCAGTGTTTAATCATACTGTAGGTAAGGGATGAAGCTGTGAGTGTATGAATGTAATCTAGTGTAGTGCACACACACACACACACACACTGTACCTGCATACTGCTGCATCCTCTTCAGATCTGTAGAGACACATGACAATAAAACATCATCAGATCTTTGAGATGTTTATTTGGGGAATTATAGACAAGCTTTAAGGTTATATTTAAAGATTTGTGTACAACATCATGTTTTATCTGATCAATGTGTGTGTTTTTAGCACTGCTCAGCTGTCTTCAGGCCTGATATTTCACACACATCCCTCTTCTCATAAAGATCAAATCTGCCTCTTAAACTCATGATGTCTATTCATTTGATTTTCTGCTTTTGTGGTTTTGGTGAAACGTTTACAATTATTCTCTGCTAAATTGATTTACACACAACTGTTTATGGACACCCTTAGGAAATGTATTCACCAAATATATTGATGGAACAACTGAAAAAACAAACAATCTCAGAGTTATTGAATATTAATGTTTCTCTTTACAGTTTTATATGTTTTCTGAAATTAGAGCTGAAAATGACCGGCCCTCTTTAGGAAGAACTGAGAGCTGATGATAATAATGTGACCATCGAGTTAATATTGTCACAAAAATATTAAATTATTTGTATATACATATATACAAGTTTTTTTTTGTTTTTTTTTTAATCTACATACAGTATGTCTATTTCTATTTATGTATGTTTTAATGTAATATAATGAGTTTGCATTGAACAGTTGAGCTGCATTTCAAATTCCGGGTGGCAGTTGAGAGAGTAGAGTTACCATGACAACTGCAGCACATCCTCAGACAACACAGAGGAGCGCTTGAGTAACTACTAACTCTCGTCTCACTCTCATTTATTGTTAAGTTTTTCACTGCTTACAGTCTCTGTAACACACATGATCACACACTTCTCTGACTTCAGCTTGAATCAGACTCATTCTTCATTACTGATTCTTTTTATTGTATAAAAACAGGGCAGCAACTTTTGAGTTCAGAAAAGAGTGAGAATTTGGTTATATACATGGATGTATAGTACAAAAAAAATCCTTCTCAACTAATATTGTGAACTTTACAGGGAATCATGTCAGCTATACATTATTATTAAAGGTTTATTAACAACTGATTTGTATACAATTGCATTTCAGGATGTTTTTATAATAAAAGTTATAATAAAAGTTTTGAATGGTATTAGAGTAAAATATAATTAATATGTAATATAGTGTTTTTTTGCTCCTCTCTGTATTTTCTCATAGTTTATGAACATTAAATGGCTTTTCTGAGGTAAATGTTATGTGACATTATTTGATTGAGCGATTACATGAGACATGATATATTTCATTAAGTTATACTGGTTCTTTCAGCACCCTCGGATGTTCATTCATGTTTATTTTGTACTGTAACTAGTGAAGAGGAAGAGATGAATGGTTCATGTGCCGCTTGAACTGAAGCTACAGTATGTCACGCCATTTTAAGAGTGTCAAATGGTATTTATTGTTTGAATTTTCATAATAAAACTTACCAAATTTGAAAGCTATGACTTTGTTTATAAAAAAGTAACGTTAAAAAAGTGATGTTTTTTCATTGTGTGAGAATATGGATGTGTGGCGTGAGAGTGTGAGAATAGGGTTGGGGAGTAACAAAATACATGTAACTTAGTAACGTATTTAAAATAAAAATTTTGAGGAACTGTATTTCATTTTACATGGGTGGTAATCAAATTACAGTTACATCCGAAAAGTATTTTAGATTACCAAAGTGATTACTTTGAATTTTAATGTCATTTAAACATTAATGTAAACTGTAATGGGCAATTAATATAAACAGCATTTGGTGATTCTCTGACTCTGACAGTCTGCAAAAGCATCTTAAGATACAGTTCTACTCATAAGTTTCGTAACTTGAAAAGTTTCATAACCCTTGCACACTCTAAAACAAATCCGTAAAAATAGGGCACAACATACTGTAATAATTTAACGTAAGGTGTATTTTGAATTTTTTTGTCCGTAAAATTACTGGATAATGTCCGGGTAATAAGCTGCCAGTAGTTTTTCTGTTATTTTACAGATTTATTTTTTACAGTGCAGAATATGCCATTTTTGGTGTGTGTTGGGCGTTCTGACGCAATATGGCTGCCGTCATCATCCAGGTGGATGCTGCACATTGATGGTGGTTGAGGAGATTCCCCCCTTCTATAAGTAAAGCGCTTTGAGTACCCAGAAAAGCACTATATAAATGTAACAAATTATTATAATTATAATAAGAGGGATCTAGAATAAAAAAAAATGCATGTTATTTTTATTTAGTACTGTCCTGAATAAGCCAATTAACATAATAGATGTTTACATATACACAAGACAAAATGACTGAATTTATACAAATTGCCCATTCAAAAATGTACATACCCTTGAATCTGAACTGTCTGTCATTACCTGGATGATCCACGACTGTTTTCATGTTTTGTGATAGTTTGTGAGTCCCTTGTTTAAGTAATATCTTGCAATTGTGAGTTTATATTATGCAATTCGTACTTTATAACACACAATTGCGAGTCAGAACTGTGAGATAAAAAGTCGCAATTACATTTTTATGTTTTTATTTAGTGGTGGAAACAAGTTTTCAAAAAACTAAATCCATTAAGAGCTGGGGGTGAACATTTTTGAACAAGATGATGTTTACATTTTTTTTAAATTTTGTTTAAAGATCATATTTTTCATTTAGCACTTTTCTTCAGAAGCTAATTCCCAAAAGACAAAATAAGTACAACAGTTACCCTGTTCATCCGATTCAAAAAGTTTACACACCCCAGATCTTAATGCATCGTGTTGCCTTCTTGAGCATCAGTATTTTTTTTCTTATTTCTTAGATTGTCTGCATTTTTTTCCTTTAAATTATATTGTGGGAAAACTGATTTATTTAAAATAATATGCAGAGGAAAACCAAGTCCTATGTTTGGTGGCCCCTTTGTGTTACATACCTTATAAAGTATTTAGATTAAGTTACAAAACTTATGTAATCTAAGGTTACAAATTACTTTTTAAAGCATGTATTTTGTAATCTGTAGTGAAATACATTTTAAAAGTAACCTTCCCAACCCTACGTGAGAACAGTGTCGATTGTGTGAGTCTGATGCTGAATGCCTGAGAGTTATTAGCCCTGATAAAAAGATGATGAATATATGTATCTGTATAGTGTATTTGATATTGCCGTACCAGTTTGTAAGAATTTCTCCTGTAGAGTGTCCTGCAGTTGAGTCAGAGCTCTCCTCAGAGTCTCCAGACTCTCATCAGTCTTCATACTGATCTCAGGCCAGTTCCTGGTGTTTCTAGAGCTGCCCCGGGATGAGTAAATCTACAGCAGGAGAGAGGAGAAATCCTTCAGCATGGGGAGTGTTATGGTGTCATATACTGCATTATCATTGATCAGAGAGATGTTGACTGACCTGTAGGAGGTGGAGGTGATCTTCAGTGTGTGAGAGCTGCTCCAGCTCAGTGTTTCTCATCTTTAGCTCAGTGATCTCCTGCTCCAGCTCTTCAATGAGCTCTTCCTCCTGTTTCTTTGCTGCTTTCTGCTGCTCCTCCATCATCTCCAGCAGTTCAGTCTGACATCTCTCAATGGAGCGGATGAGATCAGTGAAGAGCTCAACACGGGCTGCTTTCTCCTTCTCTGTGTTTCTCTAGGGACCAAAGTAATCAACAAATGATTAGTTATTAAATATATATAATCGAGTCGAAGCACCAATGGCACATGTAGATGATAAGGTAATACATATATAGCAAAACTAGCAAAAAAGTACATGTATTAATTATAGCACAACTTTATATCCATCTTTTTGTGAGAATCATCCACAAGATTTGGTACACAGATTTGGTACACAGCCTGGTTTTGACACTATGTACTGTATGAATGAATTTGTTGGCAATTCTGATTTGAAGTTATATAGCTTTTGAAATTTGATTGTCTATTGGCAGTCATGTTTGTTGAATTGCCCAAGTAATATTTGTATACATTTACAATCTACTAAATAAAACAAAATTACAAAATGGTAAATTGTCAAATTAGAGATGTCTTCGAGTTCGACGAAGAAGTATAAGTCCGGTCATCAAAAACGAAAGGAGAGGTTACAGAGGGCAGAGAGAGAGAAAACGGGCCGACAATTACTCACTCACTTCTTCGAAAAGAAAGGTATATGTTTATTTGCGGAGCTTCCTTTGATGTAATGTTAGAGCTAGCTGCACAGCCAACCACTACCTGATAGTCAATTCAATATTCAATAGGTTACGTTTTTCACCACTGAAAATTAAAAGAATGTAATTTTGGCACTGCAGGTTAAACAAAAGACCTCTAATTGATTGTTAAAAGTCACTGTTGTAGTGTATTGCATATCCTAAGCATCTCGGCATGGATGAAAAAACATCACCTGCAGCTCAACCTGGCAAAGACTGAGCTACTTGTCTTCCCTGCCAATCCGACTCTACAACACGACTTCACCATCCAGCTAGGTTCATCCTTGATTTCCCCTTCAAGGACGGTCAGAAATCTTGGATTAACCGTTGATGACCAGCTGTCCTTCAAAGACCACATTTCAAAGACAGCTTGGTCATGCAGGTTTGCGCTGCACAACGTCAGGAAGATCAGACCATTCCTAACAGAGCATGCAACACAGCTTCTCGTCCAGGCCCTGGTCATTTCTAGGTTTCTAATGTGATTCTGGCTGTACTTCCATTGTGTGGAATTTAAAGAATAAATTATTTCCACTCAAGCTCTAATAGTTCTGGAGTTCTGAACTAAAGCACAAATGTACTAATTATAGTGCCACCTAGTGTCCAGTGGATGTGTGTGGAGGTGCCTGACCCCTAATTAATTATGTGTCCTGTAAGAAACCATCTAACAATCACCCACAACCCCCTGGCAACCCCTCACAACCACTCACTTTTCTGACTTGTGCTGAGTGTTTGATGTCTTGAATCTTCTTGATTCTGTCCTGGATCATTTCCTCCGTGTCTTGGATCATCAACTGAGTCTTTAAATAGAAAACAACACAGACACATTTATCATAACATTTCCTGTCTTCTATATTGTATTCTTGAATGTGAATGGCCAATCACATATGAAATGAGTAACAGCACTTTGTTGCACTGACACATGTGCTGCAGATTTGTGATCTGGTCTATAAATTCCCCAAACTGTCAATAACAGCCTCTTTTCAAAGCTGCATCACTGTAACAGATTCATAAAACCATGAACTGTTTAAATCACACTGATTGAACTGTTTAGGGATTTTGAATAAACTTTATTCACTTAATTATTAAGCTGTTACACACAGCCAAGCATAAGTTTTGACAGACTTTACTACATTTTGCTCTTATCATTAGTTTAGTGACATGCTGTAATCTGGTGACTGTCGGCGTTGGTCTGTGTCTGTCAGTGCAGTGTGAATTGGCCTTTAAATTACATCAAGACCATTTATCTCAAAATGACAAAATTTGATTGATGGAATAACATAAAGGTGAGTAAGTAATGATAGTATTTAAATTTATGGGTGAAATATTGTTTTAATATTGTTAGTATTTAATACACACCTCTTCTATAGGAACAGTGTTGTGGTTCTTGTGATCTCCATCAGTGCAGGACAGACACACGATTGTCTGATCATCTCTACAGAACAGCTCCAGAGGTCTCTCATGTTTCTGACAGATATAGTCCTCCAGATTACTCACAGGATTGATCAGTTTGTGTTTCTTTAGACCTGCCACTCTCAAATGAGGCTCCAGGTGAGTTTCACAGTAAGAGCTCTGACACACCAGACACGACTTCAGGGCTTTCAGCTTTCTTTCCTCACAGAAGTCACACAGAACTTCAGGTTTTTTCAGAACTTCAGGTTTTTTCTCAGGACTTTTCTTTTTATAGTGATCTACAACCTCTCTGAGTGTGGTATTAATCTTGAGATCAGGTCTGTGCTTGAATGTTTCTTTACAATATGGACAGTTGCAGGTCTGGCTGTTGTCCCAGCACTTATTCAGACAGGTCTTGCAGAAGTTGTGTCCACATGGAGTGCTGACTGGATCAGTGAACACATCCAGACATATAGAGCACTGAAGCTCCTCAGTCAGTGGACCGCTGGAGGAAGACATCGCTGGAGAGAGAAATTATGAAGATAAATCACCTGCACTAGTGTAACGTGAAAATCCTGTTGAGAGAATGCCCAGAATGTGCAGAGCTTAAATCTAGAAAACAGGCAGCTACTTTCAAGATAAAATATAAAGATATTTTAATGGGTTATTGACTCACATGGAGGAACATCTATACTCCCGCTCCTTTCTCGTCTCGGTGATGTTGAGGAAGATTCTGCCATTGCTCTACCTCTCTTCATGCCATAAGGAAAAACAAAACAATCTGATCTAAGAACTGCTTTTTATATTACAGGAAATGTAAGTACAGATGACCTTTCTCCTCAAAATTGACAGATATATTGTAGGCTATGACTTGGTGTAGTTTTAATCTCCTCAATATAAATGTGATTTTCAGCTGCAGTTTAGCACGTTTGTGTTCAGTCTGTCTGCAGGTCATTTACTTCCTGTTTCTTTAGTCTTTCTGTCATGTGACAAAATGACAGAAATACCAAACTTTGTTTTAAAATCAATCAAATTACATATTTTAAATACAATTCTGATACCATTTCAGTGCAGTAAACAACTAAAGTAGTTGAGTATTTGACGTTTAAACCTGGTTCTGTTCTTATTCCAGTTTGACATAAACCTACTAAACCAGATCACTTCCATTAGAAACCTGTTCAGCACAATCTCTCTTATATTTCTATCTCTTACCTGTAAGTATCAGATGTGTCCACAAGACTCAATAAAACGGCTCAATAAATATTATGTTGTTTAAAGAGGTTGATCCATGGTTGATCCATATTGTTGTTGATCAAGTTTCACTTTCTACAGTGAACTACATTATGAGAGAGCTCCTGCTGTATTTACACATTTAAATAGTCTCTGTATTATTTAAGGTATTCACGTGTTAAATCCCTTTAAGTAGGTAAAAAAAAAAAAAAAATAGCTCACTGTCCATTTAAATTAATGTTCGAGCGCGTTCCAAACTCGACTGAAGTTTTACAGTATTTATCCCCAGTAGTCACAGGTGCGACCTCTCAAAACAGTATCGGTTTGAAAAAAGCCAGCCACAACTTTTTTCCCTTGCGTGTCTAATCGTGCACTTAAAAAGATAAAAGACTCTGTCATTAAGACGTTCCTTTATACTTTTGCTGATATGTTCAATGGATTGCAGTTCACGGTGACCCAAAATATTACTGCAAACAGTGCCATTTAACTGCACATTTTTGAAAGAACAAAAGGACAATCGGATAATTTCCTCCACTCATAAAAAGTTTTTCTTCATAGGTTTGCTGACCTTTGCAATGGATTCTAGTTCAGAGTTATGGAATTCCAAAGCTGACATAATTAAAAATACATACATATGAAGAAATGTAAAAAAAATAAATAAATGAGTAGCCTATTAATACTTTTATTTACTTATTTATGTATAATTGTATTTTTTTCCCACATTTATTTTTTCATTCATTTATTTATATATACATTTATTTATTTCCACATTTATTTATTTTCACATTTATTTATTTATTTATTTATACATTTCTTTGTCTGCATGGTACTGAGGGGGGCGTGTTTTACCTCAGACATAGCAATCGACCTCAGAGTGGCAGTGCTGAATCTTTGAGGACACCGTGAGTGACACCTTGTGGTGTGAACAAACGAAACTCAAGCCTTTGCAAGTCACATAGGGAATGTCTGTTTGTCCCAGCAAGTGTGTGGCAAACACATCAGCCAAACAGGTGCTCGTGTTAACAAAACTTTTAAAATGGTCAAGAGTGTCTGAGAGCTTTTCTGATCCTTACACTGGTGTCTGTCAGTGAACTGATTGATAACTATGCAGGAAGTAATGCAGAACTAATGAGTAGTACTACATTAACACTTCAGCTACTACTATGAACTAATATAGAAACAAGCTTATAGCTAATCAGTAATATCAAATTTAGGACTAAGATAGTTCCTTATTAGGTAATCAATAATTACTGAATGGGATTGGCATCATTAAGAACTAATAGGTAATGACAAAATTACAAATTAATTACTAATCACAACATTTTTTGTATTCTTAAAGTGGCCATAAAATGCATCACTAATTACTCAAGTGTTACCTAGTCACTATGAACTACTAGTGATCTGGACCATTATTTTAAAGTAAAAAAGATGTTTTTCCCTTATTGTCTTTACAGTGAGAAATATCAGTTACTCCAAAAGGAACTGCAACATAAAACTTTTAATATTTAGTATTTCCACACCACATCTTATTCTTTTCTCTTAGCTATAAAACTACACAGTCCTTGTTTCTACCACTGTGTGTATGACACATGAAACTTTGCACTTTGAACTTAATTCATTGTTTATTGTTTCCCCGCCCCCAATCATAAAGATGTTTGTAATGTGCAGTTGTACTTTAGAACAACGATTCTACTGGAAAGATCTTTTTTTCTCTGCTTAAAGTTACAAGAAGAATTGCACGCCTGGAAAATAACTATCAAACAAAAGTAAGAATGTGATGTTGATGTCGTCCACTTGAATCCTAAAGAATGTGTTTTCCTTCTGTCAGCTGAAATTTATTTTTTATTACTGAATAATACAGACAAAAACAGCACTTTATCTAAACAGAAACAGAATCAGTGTTTCTATTATGAGATTTAATGTCTTTATCTGCTTGTAACACAGGATGAATTTTGTCAATAACTGAATCTTAAATCAAATATTTAGGCGATGTGTGGACTGTCACTGTTACACTAAAACTAATTTCCGCTCTTTAAACAGACTGGATTACTGGATTACAAATATAACGTGCAAACACCTGAATTTTGTATTTTTTTAAAACTATTTTGTAATGGAAATTTAAATAAGGAAATATTATTTAATCATGAACCTCTGAATTATTTATTTGTTTATAGCTGTATTATGTAACAATCTGATAAATGCAAATGGAAAAAATACACTTCACTTATTCATTCAGTGTTTTCTTAAATCACAGCAACAATGACATCAGCCAATCCTCCTGAACGGTGCAGCAGCGAGAATGAACCTGCTTTAATGGCGTAAGTCAATCTTCTTATACATTACTCGCTTGATTCTGAGTATCAGAAGAATAACTCGTTGTACAAATAAAAAGGGATTATTCACCATTTTGTAGTTTACTCATCAGTTGTTGATGGCAGAAGAAAGCCAGAGTCACAAGCTTATCAAGGGAGAGACAAAAATGACTCAAGAATTATGTTTAAAAATTAAAAGATGAAATAAAAAAATTATCTCAACACAAACAAATACATTTATCACAACACGAACAACCCCAATCCTGCAACTGCAAACCACTTAAAATTCTAAATCATTTTTCTTTTTTACAGATCACGTCATGACGCCATCTTAATGAATCCAGGTCCTCCGGTGTTTTACCGTCTGAACACTGAAAGAAAATACATTAATGGGAATGATAGGAAGTTGAGACAGTGGACATATGGACGAAGAGACAGAAACAAGCAGAACAAAGTCATACTGATGGTGGGAGAAACCGGTGCTGGGAAAACCACCATCATCAACACCATCATCAACTGCTTACTGGGAGTGAAGTTTGAGGATCAAGAGTTTTATCAAATCACAGAAGAAACTGAAGAAGAAGAAAAAGAAGAACAACAAGAACATGAAGTTCAATCACAATCCCAGACATCTGAGATCACTATTTATGAGGTTGCTGTTGAAGAGAAACCAACATCTCTGACCATCATTGACACTCCTGGATTCGCGAACACTGAAGGATACGAGACAGACAGAGAGATTTCTGATTATCTAAGCAGATTATTTTCAGATGAGGATGGGATTCATTATATTGATGCTGTGTGTTTTGTGATGAAGGCGGCTCAGAATCGTTTCTCTGCAAAAGAGCATTACATATTTCATTCAGTTCTGTCTCTGTTTGGTAGAGATATAGAGAACAACATAGTGTTTCTACTCACACATTCAGATGGAGGACGTCCAACAGATGCTCTCAATGCAATTAACACAGTAGAAATACCCTGCAGAAGAGATGAAGACAATGAACCTGTTCACTTCTTATTCAACAACAGACAGAAAGAGGAAAGAGATAAACAGTATGAGCATCTTGACAGATTATCATGGGAAATGGGAGAGAGAAGCATGAATGAGTTCTTCACAGTCCTGGAAGAAAAGAACAGAAAAAGTGTTCAGATGACATTAGATGTTCTGAATGAGCAAAGACGACTTGAGGCCTGTGTCTCTAATCTGAAGCAGCGAATCTCTGAGAAGGAGTTAAAAACTGAGCAACTGAATCAGATTCAGGAAGCCGTCAGACAGAACAGAGACAAGATTGAGAAATGTGAAAACTTAAAGTTCACAGTCAAGAGAGGGTTCAAAGAAAAAGTCCTCATTGAAAATTCATCACGGTGGAGCACAAACGCAACCTGCTGCTCTGTCTGTGAGGAAAACTGTCATGAATGGGGCTGCTGGTGGGAGAAAGATGCCTCATGTTGTTCAGTCATGGAAAACAAACACTGCACTATGTGTACAGGAAAGTGTCATTACAGCAAGCACGTCAAAGAGAACAAAAAATATGTGATAAAGACAAAGGAAGTTAAAATGACATTTCATGATCTCAAACAGGAGTATGAATGCACTGGTGAAAAGCCTGAAACCAGCTTTGACAAAGAGAAATATGAAACTACTAAAAAGAAACATGAAAGCAACATGCAAGAGTCTGAGAATAAAACAAAAATAGAAGAAAAACTGATCAGCGATCTGGAGAAGATTAAAAATGAAAAGTCCAAACTGCTTGCTGAAGCTTATATCAGCATCATGATTCTGTCCAAGATCGCATTAAAATCAGACAGCGCTTTCACTCTTCAACATCTGGATCTCTTGATTCCCAGACTGAAGGAGGAGGGAAAAGATGCATGGATGAAGAACCTGGAGGATCTGAGGAAAGCTGGAGAAGAGCAGAGAAACAAGGGTGCTTTTTGTCATGTGATGGATTTTGGCAGACAAAAATGGAACCAAACTGTCAATCGTGGTAAAAATTAATAAATGCATAAAACTGGAACATACAAGCATGGATGATGCTCCATCAGTGAAAATAATTTACTCTAAAAAAAAAGGGTTTGATAATCGCTGTTATGAAATTACTGAACACATGAAGTCTCCTATTTTATCTTTCAATATACATGTGTAAAAAAAAAAAAAAAAATAAGAATATGATAGGGTAGTATGATAGGTGTATCGGCAGCTATACGATGTGTCACTATACGATGTGTATCACGATACAGAGGCCACAAGCCAATAAGTATAACCCTAGAGCTGTCAAAGTCTGCCGGGTGATGCGTTTTGATGGTAGGTCTATTAGTAAATATGTTGACTTTAGCAATCTTTGGCCCTGTTTACACCTGGTATTTTGTTAGATCGGGTAACAAGTAGACGACACTAAATACAGGTGTAAACAGGGTCTAAAACATTTTGAGCTTGTCCACTTTAGACCACTTCCAGAGGTAGTCAGAAACATATTTGACCGGATTGCTTTCGTAGTATAGACGCTCATGTGGCCAAATGTGTTCCAACAGCCACAAAAGACCGCCTACTCTCCGCCTACTGACCTAACATTAAAGATTATGGGAAGCATGCTAGCCAGACGGGATTTAAACTTTGTCGGCTGAAAACCCAAGTTTGGTTTGAAGATGAAAAACGTACCAAGCACAATGTTCTCTCTCTATTCCTGATTTCTAACACACCGAGTTCGGCGCGGTCCTGCGGCTGTCAGAGCAGAAACGAAAGCTGCTGCTCTCCGTATGATTTTCTGTTGTCTCTGGTCGTGTTCATATGTAAATTGCGCAAGTTTATTTCATCCATTAGATCAAAAGATCTGAAAAAAAAAAACTGTACATTTACCCGTCCATAGACCCTCCCCTCGAAGAAATCAGGACAGAAGTGGTTGAAAGTGGACAAAAGAGACGGATTAAAACACCAGGTGTAAATGGGAATGTGTCTTCCTCGTCTACTTGTGATCCGATCGACCAAAACGCATCTTAATACCAGGTGTAAACAGGGCCTTTGTTGCATATGCCAATAGTGACAGTTCAGAAATAGGAAAAGGCAGTTTTCATGTTTTGTTTTGTTTTTCTCCAAAGTTTGCATGCCTGTAACTCAAAAAGTAATAAAGATATCTTAATATCCTTTTAGATTTTGGTTCTTAAACTTTTCCTGTGGTATGCTCATTTTGAAGGCCCTGTATGGTTACATTTCAGAGACATGGGGGTCTCAATGCAGCTCCAAGAATAAAATTATACACATATTTAATGGCCACAAACCAAATGTGGGTTACAAATAATGTTGAAACTAGGTGTATCGTGAAGAATCTGGCGATGTGATATATCACAATACAGGGGTTACAATATGGTATATTGCAATATATTGCGATACTTTAAGAAAGGTGATATATCGCAATTTTTCTTTCTAATATGTGAAAAACTGTCATTAAGAACACGCCACCATGCATAAAACCCGAGAAGAAAAAAAACTTTATTTTATTGGTAACACTTTACAATAAGGTATCATTAGTTAACATGAACTAATTATGAATTGTACTTCTACAGCATTTATTAATCTTTGTTAATGTTAATACATTGTGACAAGCAGGGCGGGCGAGAGCCGTGAGAGAACGGCGCGAGGCCGGTGCGTGATTGATGATGAGCGCGTCACACCGGTCTCGGATCTCTCACGGAGGAGCGACGGAAGCATAAAAGGAGGAGCGACGACAGTGAAGGAGGAGAGAGGACCAGGCCTGGACTTTATGTTACTTCACAACTTGGGATTTCATCATTTCACTCTCTTCAAACTCATTCTTTCCTCACTTTCTTCCTTTCTGCAACGCTTGTGAATGTGTGTGTGTGTGTGTTTGTGTTAGATATTAGTTTTATGTGTTAGAGTAATCAATAAAGTTTCGTTTGTATTTAAAGATAAGTGTTCTTGTGTTATGTGCTTACGAATTTAATGTCTTAAACTGCTGATCTATGTTACCTGGCTATTAAATAATGTTTCACTATTGTGTGGATATTAATATCCGCTGCAGAGTTGATAGTTACGGCCCGTTCAAATGAACGCTGGACGAGTCATTTGCTCGGCCGTAAAATCAGATTCAGACTCTTTCAAAATTCCCTATGAATTAATTCATTAATTCATTTGAGCTACATAGACCTGTTTCCTTTATACAGAGTCCTTACAACCTCGACAAAATGATGTTGTGGCCACGGCAAAACTAAGTGAGCCGAACATGTCCCCTCCCGGTCACCGTAATAAACCTTCTTTGATTTATTGGTAAGTTGGTAACACTTTATTTTACAGTGTCCTTGTTACATATGTTACATGTACTTGCCATTGTAATAACAGTCAATTATGCATAATTACATGCAACTAACCCTCAACCAAACCCTAATCCTACCATAACCATATAGTAAGTACATGTAGTTAATTAATATTACTCAGTACTTAAATACATAATTACACTGTAACAATGACACTGTAAAATAAAGTGTAACCGGTGAGTCTTATATCTATGTAAATGTAAATATACATACCCGATTCCAAAAAAGTTGGGACACTGTACAAATTGTGAATAAAAACAGAATGCAATGATGTGGAAGTTTCAAATTTCAATATTTTATTCAGAATACAACATAGATGACATATCAAATGTTTAAACTGAGAAAATGTATAATTTTAAGGGAAAAATAAGTTGATTTTAAATTTCATGGCATCAACACATCTCAAAAAAGTTGGGACAAGGCCATGTTTACCACTGTGTGGCATCCCCTCTTCTTTTTATAACAGTCTGCAAACGTCTGGGGACTGAGGAGACAAGTTGCTCAAGTTTAGGAATAGGAATGTTGTCCCATTCTTGTCTAATACAGGCTTCTAGTTGCTCAACTGTCTTAGGTCTTCTTTGTCGCATCTTCCTCTTTATGATGCGCCAAATGTTTACTATGGGTGAAAGATCTGGACTGCAGGCTGGCCATTTCAGTACCCGGATCCTTCTACGCAGCCATGATGTTGTAATTGATGCAGTATGTGGTCTGGCATTGTCATGTTGGAAAATGCAAGGTCTTCACTGAAAGAGACGACGTCTGGATGGGAGCATATGTTGTTCTAGAACTTGGATATACCTTTCAGCATTGATGGTGCCTTTCCAGATGTGTAAGCTGCCCATGCCACACGCACTCATGCAACCCCATACCATCAGAGATGCAGGCTTCTGAAATGAGCGCTGATAACAACTTGGGTTGTCCTTGTCCTCTTTAGTCCGGATGACATGGCGTCCCAGTTTTCCAAAAAGAACTTCAAATTTTGATTCGTCTGACCACAGAACAGTTTTCTACTTTGCCACAGTCCATTTTAAATGAGCCTTGGCCCAGAGAAAACGCCTGCGCTTCTGGATCATGTTTAGATATGGCTTCTTTTCTGACCTATAGAGTTTTAGCCGGCAACGGCGAATGGCACGGTGGATTGTGTTCACCGACAATGTTTTCTGGAAGTATTCCTGAGCCCATGTTGTGATTTCCATTACAGTAGCATTCCTGTATGTGATGCAGTGCCGTCTAAGGGCCCGAAGATCACGGGCATCCAGTATGGTTTTCCGGCCTTGACCCTTACACACAGAGATTGTTCCAGATTCTCTGAATCTTTGGATGATATTATGCACTGTAGATGATGATAACTTCAAACTCTTTGCAATTTTTCTCTGAGAAACTCCTTTCTGATATTGCTCCACTATTTTTCGCCGCAGCATTGGGGGAATTGGTGATCCTCTGCCCATCTTGACTTTTGAGAGACGCTGCCACTCTGAGAGGCTCTTTTTATACCCAATCATGTTGCCAATTGACCTAATAAGTTGCAAATTGGTCCTCCAGCTGTTCCTTATATGTGCATTTAACTTTTCCGGCCTCTTATTGCTACCTGTCCCAACTTTTCTGGAATGTGTAGCTCTCATGAAATCCAAAATGAGCCAATATTTGGCATGACATTTCAAAATGTCTCACTTTCAACATTTGATATGTTATCTATATTCTATTGTGAGTAAAATATAAGTTTATGAGATTTGTAAATTATTGCATTCCTTTTTTATTCACAATTTGTACAGTGTCCCAACTTTTTTGGAATCGGGTTTGTACAAAAAGTAAACCCCGCTTTAACATCTTTAAACAAGAATTGAATTTGTATTTAAATACAATTTCAATGTCTGTTAACAAGACATCTAGAAAACTCTGACAGCTAGAAAACATCTAGAATTTGTGCCATATTTAATATACATTTTGTGAGTGGTGCTTGCCATGCACAACTTCACACTGCCTCGAGTCAAAACAGCTCACCCCCATTGTTCTATGATATTCTGAGAGGGATATGGGTATGGATTTAGCAAGATGCTAACACAATTAACATGTTTTAACAAGATGCTAACACAATTAACATGTTTTTATTTTATTTTATTTAGCTTTTTTTTTTAACAGGCACAATGGACAGTCGATGACTGCCCCAGAATTAGCTACAGAGCTCAATTTCATCTGCAGTCCCTGGGCAGGAGAATACTAATGAAGCCCGTTTGAAGTTTTATTCTTTTGATTTGTTAATATTTCTTTAATATTATTTTCCAATATTTTATATATTTAATATGTATAATATTTATATACTGTTGTGGGACATTTATGTGAACAGTGACTTTTGGAATTAAGACAAAAAAGACTCGTTGGACTTGAGTATTGGACAGTCGTATTTTCCTTGGTGATATTTGGGACAATTTGTGTATTTGCTGTCCAACTTATTGTCTGTAATATTGTTAAACCACCAGAGTGATATAACACATTATTCTCTATACAGGGAGTATTAATAAGGTGTGGTACCTGTAACTTGTTGATTTTAATTTTGGAAAGATCCTCTTATTGTAAAACTTTATAGGGTAAACTTCATTTTATTTTCATTTGCTATTTGCTTTTTCCCTATTTGATTTGAGTAAATTACACTAAGTTTCTATTTCACTTGCAAGATGGTGTGGTTATTTTAGTCTGGTGATAAGCATACCGATATTGAAATAAGGGTTTACTGAAACAAAGATAATAATATTCAGAGGCTGCTTAGAGTGATTGAACTATAAACTAACCCAGGGCCCCTCCCACTTAAATCTAAGGGAGTGGGCGCTACACTAATAATTTACATAACTAAAATATCCATCAATAATACATACATTTACATTTAAATAGAATTGAAATAGAATTAAATAACACAATAAAAAACATCCCCTAATAAATACTACAAAACCAACCTATAATGATTATTACATCTTGAATAAAAGAAAGTTTAGAACTCCCAAAATTATATAACCATTAAAAAGACACAAATATATTCAATGTTCACAAGCTTGACTCATCTTTAACCATATTTTCAAGTGTAGCTTAAATTGTGTAAAAGTAGGACACTGTCTAATGTTGATTGGTAAATTATTCCAGTTATTAACAGCTCTCACAAAAAAAGCTGAACGTCCAAACTTGGTAACTCTGAAATACGCTTCACAATCACCTCTTACCGAAGATCTTGTTTGTGTTGTATTCTCAGCACACAACGAGACAAATTCTTTCAAAAGTGAGGGTGCAAAATTATTAACAATTGTGTACATTAAACAACAATTGTGAAACATAACAAAATTGTCAAAAGTAAAAATATATATATATTTTTCAGTTATAACAATGGTGATATCCATTAGGTGATATCCAACAATGGTGATATCCATTAGGTGATATCCAACAATGGTGATATCCATTCTTGGCAAATACTTTTAAAGCATGTTTATATAAGCTATGCAAAGGTCTGAGAGTAGATTTTCCTGCTTGTGACCAAGAAGTAATGGAGGGTAGGGCTGGGAATTAATTCCAAAAAGAATCGATTCCTCGATTCCAAGGCGTTGGGAATCGAGACTTTGGAATCGATTCCATCGAGGGGAATCGACTCCTTTTTAAGAGCCCTTTTCAGTTCAACAGAGTTTAGCATTCATTTGTCTCTCGCTCACTAATAATGATTGGAAGTCCATTTAATTTCTGCAAAAGGTTCTTTCGGACAGTTAGTTTCAATGAACCAGTTAAAAATAAAGCAATTCAGCGGTTCTTTTGCGCCATCGCGTAATGACGTCACTAGAACGAGCGCCTCCAATTGGGCCAATAGTGCAATTTCCCATGTAACTGTATGTCATATCTCTCAGAATCATGGGATCATAACTTCATAATGCTGCAGTAAAAATGCTCATAATGTTGTATGGTTACAGTCACGTTCATTGGGAATAAGGTTCCAGTTCAAATTTGAACGCACCCTCAAAAGCAGCGGAGATATAGCGCCTCCAATTGGGCCAATAGTGCAATTTCCCATGTAACTGTATGTCATATCTCTCAGAATCATGGGATCATAACTTCATAATGCTACTGTAAAATTGCTCATAATGTCGCATAGTGACAGTCAATTGGGCACAAAGTTGCCTCAAATTGGGCACACTGGACATAAGACACCAATGAAACTTTAACAACCCTAAATGGCTCAACAATGTGATGGCTCTTCAAACTGTAGTGTGAGATTGGGTCCATAACTTCAAAATGGTACAGTAACCAACAATGCAAGAGTTCTTTCGATTCAGTGCAATTTAATTCACATTCACTTGTATAACGCTTTTCACTATACATATTTCAGAGCAGCTTTACAGAAAATGCATGTTTCTATGTTACAAAATCACAATAGTCTGTTACGAGATATCAGAAAGAACAGATGTAAGATAATGCATTTAAACAAAAGTAGTGTGCATTCGAAGCAACCTGATAACATGATAATGTTGCATAATCATCCATGTTTGATATTCTGGAGTCCTTATTCAAAGGTGTTGGGTTATCTGAAGTCTTCGTTCATAACTGGCTGGATCCAAGCTAGAGATGGTATAATGTCTAGTAACCTTGTGATATTGAAATTTATAAAGATTGTTTTAATTATTTTATTCGATTGATTCATTAATGCATTCAAATGATGACATGCAATAATCAAAGAATGATGTAATTACTTTTTATATACCTTTGTAATTTTACAGCCATTTTCACTTATATTTCAGTGCCATTTACATTTCGAAATAGTGTATTATTCTTTTCTGAAAATAGACACAATACTAGTAGCAACAGGACCCCTAAAAGGCGTGGGGGGAAAAAAGCACTTCCATTAAGCTGAAATGTTCAATAATTGAAAATGAGAATTTACTGTAATTTATGTGCCTTTATATTTTTACAGTATATTTTCGGTCATATATTAATGTTATTTGCATTTCATTAGTTTATTCTGAAAATAGACACAAAATTATCATGACCCCTTAAAAAAGCGTGAAAAAGAGAAAAATCGCACGGTCCCTAAGTTGAGCGTGAATAAGAAGCTAAAGACGCGGAAGCGTCACGTCTTTTAAGGTGGACCGGACAGCGTCAATAAGAAGCTGCGAATAAGAAGCTGGATTCAGCCTCGTGATATGGGCCTATGTATTGAAGCATATATGTAGCCCTTGTCAAGAATGGAAAACAAAAGTTTTATTCAAATTCTGAATATATTATAGGCCTATTAATTCTTTTCGCCTAGACAGCAAAGAGCGCTCCCTTTATAATCACTAAAAGCTGTCACTCATTCAATGAGCGAGATCTCACAAAGTTCCGTTATATTAATCAGTGAAACTGACGACACAATGAATCTCTTATTTACATAATGTCTACACTTTGTTAGAGAGGATTTGCGCGCATGCAGAACTCAGCACTGGACAAACACTCGAGCGGTGAGTGGATTCTAACTTCAACACCTGTGATTGGCCAAGAAATCAACAAACATGTCTGTGATTGGCTAAGCCTCCCCCGACCCCCCCACTCTGGCGCCGGGCCTGGTTTTGTGTGTTTTCGCTACATTCACGCTGTAAACCAATGCTGCCGCTCAGTCTTTTTGCCACTCAGTGGGCATAACCGCAGTCACTCCGGCTGATGGTGACGTCACGTGCATACCCTCTATACAATACGAAAATTAGAAAAAATCAAAGAATACAAAAACACTTTGGCAGCTTCTATGGAAAGTTGACTGTATAAATTTAACATTTCTAAGATGGGGTGTCACTGCACAAACTATTTTTTAACATGCTTTTCAAATGTTAGGTAAGAGTCTAAAATAACTCCATGTCATTTTTTACCATTAACTAGTATATCAGGTTGGACCTCCTCCTTCTTTTTGATTTTAAAATACATACATGCAGTTTTCTGAACATTTAATGTTGAGTAACACTGAGTAAGCCAGTCAGAAATGTAGGACATTGCAGTCAATAATTCTTGTGCCACCTGTTCTTTAGTTTTAGTGTCATCTGCGTACATTTGAATATGCACATCAGGACAAACATCTGGAAAATTATTCAAGTACAGGCTGAAAAGTAGGGGCACCAGGGTAGACCCGTGAGGAACCCCTGTGGGACAGTCTCTTGGGGAAGATATATAAGTTTCAATCTGAGTGCACTGTTTCGTTGATGTAATATAAGACTCAATCCATTTCATTGTATCTACTGAAAAGTTAAAATTTGATCATTTAGATAAGAGTATGTTATGAATTATTGTATCAAATGCCTTTTGTAAATCGAGTAACACTGCACCTATGACCCCACCCATATCTAATTTTGACCGCACTTGCTCAATAAAATAACATACAGCTGTTTCAGTCGAATGCTGCTACATGATGTTAATATTAACATGATGCTAATATGATTAACATGTTGCTAGCATGATACTAACGTGATGTTAACACGATTAGCATGTTTGCTAGCATGTTTTTAGCAAAATTATACTAACTTGATTAGCATGTTGCTAGCATAATGCTAACACAATTCACGTTTTTAACAAGATGCTAGCACAATTAGCATGTTTTTACATGATGTAATATTAACATGATGCTAATATGATTAACATGTTGCTAGCATTATACTAATGTGATGTTAACATGTTTAGCATGTTTGCTAGCATTTTTTTAACAAGATTCTAACATGATTAGCATGTTACTAGCATTATGCTAACACAATTACCATGTTTTACATGATGTTAACACTATTAACATGATCATCGTACACCCGATTGCTTATAAAAGTCATAGCACACCTCTCCTCAGTAATCCACACAAATTGATGTCCACCTCATTCATGGGTCAATGACAAACGGTGCGGGACGAAGGTTTGTGTGAAAGAAGAAGAATAAACGTGAGATAATAAT
This sequence comes from Coreius guichenoti, assembly GCA_039654105.1. Taxonomy (NCBI): domain Eukaryota; kingdom Metazoa; phylum Chordata; class Actinopteri; order Cypriniformes; family Gobionidae; genus Coreius; species Coreius guichenoti. The sequence goes on from CM077184.1 coordinate 5,227,896, forward strand.
AGTGTGCTGTGCCTTATGGCTCTAATAATATGGTGTTTGGACTTAATTCTTTATTACCTCTTTAAGATGTTTTTCAGCTTTTTTGTTTTTTATTCATTCCTACATTGGGTCCACTAATAATTCACTCATAATCATGTAAATTAGGACGATTCATATTTATAAATATGCACAGATGAACTGATGAAATTTCCATCTCTCATCTCAAGCTAACGCAGCTTTGCTCATTGTTTTACTGTTTACTGTGATGAAATATACTGTAAAAATGAAATATCTATGAATATCTACTGAATTGTATATATAATAATAAACAGAGCAATTCCAAGAGGGTCGTCACACCTTGGTGCTCGGGCCCTAAATATCTGTTTTAAAATTTAATCTTAACGTGTTTATAAGGCCACCTAGAGTGTGTGAATTTTATGTGCAAATCAAACCGATTGACCCTGATTTATGGTTGTGAACCTGAAATGTAAGAATCACACTCAAAAATATCTATAACACATGGTGATCATGTTGGGTTCATATTGGACACAATAAAACACAAATAACAATTAATCAATTAAAAGTACAGAAAAATAATGTCTTTATTCAGATGCTGTGATCACGTTAATGTAAAGCAGCTACAACAAATGATTCTCATCCTTTGAGTAAGAACACATGCATGTTTGATGTTTTTAAACATTAATTACATGAAGCATTATTTTCATCAAGTATTTTTATATTAGGGCTGTAAATTGATTAATTTATTGTAATTGACAGGTGTGATGATCAGAGGAGTTGAGTTTTTACTTTTATTGTTTAGATATGGGCTAAAATATGGATAGAGTTTCCCAGTGAAAGACTGAGCAGTGAAAGAGTAGATATGAGAGCTGGACTCCACATCATAAAAGGAGACTAGACCCTCCTCATAATCCACAAACACACCGACCCGCTGCGGTTTCACTCTCACACACAGAGAGACACGAGGATCAGCACCGGCTTTATATTCATTCTCATTCCTCAGAGCCACAGTCCAGTGTCCATTACTGGGACTCAGTGTGATCAAACCCTTCCTGTTAATGGATTCTCTGGCCACTCCTAAATCCCAGTCAGTCTTTCCCTTCACCTGCACCTCAAAATAAAATCTCCCTGAGGAGAATCCCTCCTTTCCCAGGACACATACACATCTATCAAATCTCTCTGGTTTGTCTGGGAGTTTCTGTCTAATGTCTCCACATCTCACTTGTTTTCCATCATCAGACAGGATGAGATTAGGATGAGCTGTATCAGGATCCAGAGTCACATCCACTGAGAAAACAGAGAATATGAATCACAACTTAATACAGATATTTTGTGATGATGTTTTTAATATGTAATCGGTGTGTAATCATACTGTAGGTCAGTGATGAAGCTGTGAGTGTATGAATGTAATCTAGTGCACACACACACACACACACACACACACTGTACCTGCATACTGCTGCATCCTCTTCAGATCTGTAGAGACACATGACAATAAAACATCATCAGATCTTTGAGATGTTTATTTGGGGAATTATAGACAAGCTTTAAGGTTATATTTAAAGATTTGTGTACAACATCATGTTTTATCTGATCAATGTGTGTGTTTTTAGCACTGCTCAGCTGTCTTCAGGCCTGATATTTCACACACATCCCTCTTCTCATAAAGATCAAATCTGCCTCTTAAACCCATGATGTCTATTCATTTGATTTTCTGCTTTTGTGGTTTTGGTGAAACGTTTACAATTATTCTCTGCTAAATTGATTTACACACAACTGTTTATGGACACCCTTAGGAAATGTATTCACCAAATATATTGATCAAACAACTGAAAAAACAAACAATCTCAGAGTTATTGAATATTAATGTTTCTCTTTACAGTTTTATATGTTTTCTGAAATTAGAGCTGAAAATGACCCTCTTTAAGAAAAACTGAGAGCTGATGATAATAATGTGACCATCGAGCTTGAGTCACAAAAATATTAAATTATTTGTATATACTGTATATATATACATATTTTTTATCTACATATGACTTTCTATTTATGTATGTTTTAATGTAATATAATGAGTTTGCATTGAACAGTTGAGCTGCATTTCAAATTCCGGGTGGCAGTTGAGAGAGTAGAGTTACCATGACAACTGCAGCACATCCTCAGACAACACAGAGGAGCGCTTGAGTAACTACTAACTCTCGTCTCGCTCTCATTTATTGTTAAGTTTTTCACTGCTTACAGTCTCTGTAACACACATGATCACACACTTCTCTGACTTCAGCTTGAATCAGACTCATTCTTCATTACTGATTCTTTTTATTGTATAAAAACAGGGCAGCAACTTTTGAGTTCAGCTAGGAGTGAGAATTGTGGTACTGACACAAATTTCACAATTCAATATCGATTTTGATTTAATATTGATTCATTTGGGTATATACATGGATATATACATGTAAATTTTTCTCAAGGAAAAAAATCGTTCTCAGCTAATGTTGTGAACTATACAGGGAAGCCTGTCAGCTATACATTATTATTAAAGGTGTATTAACAACTGATTTGTACACTCACCTAAAGGATTATTAGGAACACCTGTTCAATTTCTCATTAATGCAATTATCTAATCAACCAATCACATGGCAGTTGCTTCAATGCATTTAGGGGTGTGGTCCTGGTCAAGACAATCTCCTGAACTCCAAACTGAATGTCAGAATGGGAAAGAAAGGTGATTTAAGCAATTTTGAGCGTGGGATGGTTGTTGGTGCCAGACGGGCCGGTCTGAGTATTTCACAATCTGCTCAGTTACTGGGATTTTCACGCACAACCATTTCTAGAGTTTACAAAGAATGGTGTGAAAAGGGAAACATCCAGTATGCGGCAGTCCTGTGGGCGAAAATGCCTTGTTGATGCTAGAGGTCAGAGGAGAATGGGCCGACTGATTCAAGCTGATAGAAGAGCAACTTTGACTGAAATAACCACTCGTTACAACCGAGGTATGCAGCAAAGCATTTGTGAAGCCACAACACGCACAACCTTGAGGCGGATGGGCTACAACAGCAGAAGACCCCACCGGGTACCACTCATCTCCACTACAAATAGGAAAAAGAGGCTACAATTTGCACGAGCTCACCAAAATTGGACAGTTGAAGACTGGAAAAATGTTGCCTGGTCTGATGAGTCTCGATTTCTGTTGAGACATTCAGATGGTAGAGTCAGAATTTGGCGTAAACAGAATGAGAACATGGATCCATCATGCCTTGTTACCACTGTGCAGGCTGGTGGTGGTGGTGTAATGGTGTGGGGGATGTTTTCTTGGCACACTTTAGGGCCCTTAGTGCCAATTGGGCATCGTTTAAATGCCACGGCCTACCTGAGCATTGTTTCTGACCATGTCCATCCCTTTATGACCACCATGTACCCATCCTCTGATGGCTACTTCCAGCAGGATAATGCACCATGTCACAAAGCTCGAATCATTTCAAATTGGTTTCTTGAACATGACAATGAGTTCACTGTACTAAAATGGCCCCCACAGTCACCAGATCTCAACCCAATAGAGCATCTTTGGGATGTGGTGGAACGGGAGCTTCGTGCCCTGGATGTGCATCCCACAAATCTCCATCAACTGCAAGATGCTATCCTATCAATATGGGCCAACATTTCTAAAGAATGCTTTCAGCACCTTGTTGAATCAATGCCACGTAGAATTAAGGCAGTTCTGAAGGCGAAAGGGGGTCAAACACAGTATTAGTATGGTGTTCCTAATAATCCTTTAGGTGAGTGTATACAGTAGCATTTCAGGATGTTTTTATAATAATAAATAATAATAAAAAATAATAAAAACTTTTTAATCATATTAGAGTAAAAATATAATTAATATGTATAGAGGCTACAGCAATATGTCAAGCCATTTTAAGAGCGCCAAAACTGTATTGTTTGAATTTTGTAATAAAACTTTTAACATTTGAAAGCTACGACTTTGTTTCATATTTAAAAAGTAACCAGCTTTGTCTTGTCTCTGTGTTGCCCATGTCCTCTTTGCTCCGCAATGTTTTTTCGCTGTGTGAGAATATGGATGTGTGTTGTGAGAGCGTGAGAACAGTGTCAATTGTGTGAGTCTCACACTGAATGCCTGAGAATTGTCAGTTCTGATAAAAAAGATGATGAATATATGTATCTGTACGGTGTATTTGATATTGCCGTACCAGTTTGTGTGAGTTTCTCCTGTAGAGTGTCCTGCAGTTGAGTCAGAGCTCTCCTCAGAGTCTCCAGACTCTCATCAGTCTTCATACTGATCTCAGGCCAGTTCCTGGTGTTTCTAGAGCTGCCCCGGGATGAGTAAATCTACAGCAGGAGAGAGGAGAAATCCTTCAGCATGGGGAGTGTTATGGTGTCATATACTGCATTATCATTGATCAGAGAGATGTTGACTGACCTGTAGGAGGTGGAGGTGATCTTCAGTGTGTGAGAGCTGCTCCAGCTCAGTGTTTCTCATCTTTAGCTCAGTGATCTCCTGCTCCAGCTCTTCAATGAGCTCTTCCTCCTGTTTCTCTGCTGCTTTCTGCTGCTCCTCCATCATCTCCAGCAGTTCAGTCTGACATCTCTCAATGGAGCGGATGAGATCAGTGAAGAGCTCAACACGGGCTGCTTTCTCCTTCTCTGCGTTTCTTTAGGGGCCAAAGTAATCAACAAATTATTAGTGATGTTTGCTAAAACAAGAATCAGTGTTAATAATGCTCATACTTCAGTGTATTAAGGGTTTTCAAAATAACTTCATCCTGCACTGTATTCCTCAAATCATGTCTTGTTGGGGAGAGATGTCACAGGCTATTACTTTAAATGATCAAAGTAAAAACTAATAAGAAAGCATGTAATCAAGATTGGGCATTGCTTTTATACAGCAATTCACTAAACACAAATTTAATATGCAGTAACTGACAGCATATTGACAGTTACTTTGTCTATTTTTGCTTTGCCAGTGAAAAAAAAAACGTAGCAGAAACAATCGATGAACATGTCTGAGCAACAAATACAGTAGAGCTGTTTCCATGTTTGTTTCATTCTTTTGTTTAAACAAGTATTAAACCAAATCAATCGATTCTCTCAAAGACAGTCACTTGTCGCCACCTACTGGTGTATCGCTGTAACCTGCAGGAAAAAAAAGTTCAAAATCCCCACCACTAAAACACAGACTGTCTGACACAAACACAGACAAGAAGACTGATACAAACAGTGAAAAGTCCCCTGAACTAACTGATGTAATAAATATTTAAGAAAACTGAATGACATAATTTAACTCACTTTTCTGACTTCTGCTGAGTGTTTGACGTCTTGAATCTTCTTGATTCTGTCCTGGATCATCTGCTGCACGTCTTTCTGTGTCTCCATCAGTTGAGTCTATAGACACAGAACAACACAAAATGTTTACATAACTGATTCATTTATATGAATGTGATTCCTCATGATATGAGCCCTTTAAAATCAGTTTTGTTAATAACTTCTACCTTCTCTTCACTCTCCTCTTCTACAGAAACAGTGTTGTGGTTCTGGTGATCTTTCACAGTACACATCAGACACACACACACGTCTGATCATCTCTACAGAACAGCTCCAGAGGTCTCTCATGTTTCTGACATATATAATCCTCCAGATTACTCACAGGATTGATCAGTTTGTGTTTCTTTAAACCTGCCACTCTCAAATGAGGCTCCAGGTGAGTTTCACAGTAAGAGCTCTGACACACCAGACACGACTTCAGGGCTTTCAGCTTTCTTTCCTCACAGACGTCACACACAACTTCAGGTTTTTTCAGAACTTCAGGTTTTTTCTCAGGACTTTTCTTTTTATAGTGATCTACGAGCTCTCTGAGTGTGGTATTAATCTTGAGATCAGGTCTGTGCTTGAATGTTTCTTTACAATATGGACAGTTGCAGGTCTGGCTGTTGTCCCAGCACTTATTCAGACAGGTCTTGCAGAAGTTGTGTCCACATGGAGTGCTGACTGGATCAGTGAACACGTCCAGACATATAGAGCACTGAAGCTCCTCAGTCAGTGGACCGCTGGAGGAAGACATCGCTGGAGAGAGAAATGATGAAGATAAATCACCTGCACTAGTCTGAAGCACATTTGAACAAACACTGAATTTAATAATGTTAGGAATAAACAAACAAATAAATAGATGATGCATGAATGAATAAGAAATATTGATTTAGGCTGAAATTATTTTATTATCCGTTACTGTATATTCCTGAACTATATATTTCAATATATTACCGTATGAGAAGAGTGAAAGTCATTCATGCACTAATTCATTCTTTTCTGGATTACTGACTTACATGGAGGTTCATTTATACTCCCTCTCCTGGTTTTTCTTTCTTTTGTTGATGTTGGTGAATATTCTGCCATTGTTTTTCCCTGTTCAAGCCTTGTCAAGAAAAAAACTGTATTTCACAGTATAATTATGACCATTGATTTGCTCCTTGTAATGTTGAGTATTTGTTCACTGAGGTTTAAATGAATCTTCCTAAATCAGGTTTTGGGTCACTTATTTTTATTATTTAACACTAATTTAAAGTACGGAGCACAAGCACATGGTGTATATTTTTATGTCAAATGATTTCGGCTGCAGTTTAGCAGGTTTGTGTTCAGTCTGTCTGCAGCTCATTAATTCCTGTTTCTTTAGCCTTTATGTCAAGTGACAAAATGACAGAAACACCAAACTTTGCTTTACAACCAATCAAACGACATAATTTTAATACAATTCTGATACCATTTTAGTGCAGTAAACTAAAGTAGTTGAGTATTTGACATGTTTAAACCTGGTTCTGTCCAACTTATCCCAGTTTGACATTAACCTACTAAACCAGATCACTTCCATTAGAAACCTGTTCAGCACAATCTCTCTTATATTTCTATCATTACCTGTGAGGATCAGATGTGTCCACAAAACTCAATAAAACGGATCAATAAATATTCTGTTGTTTGAAGAGGTTGATCGTTTCAGGTGTCCATATCGTTGTTGAGTTTCACTTTCTCTGAATCTCTCTCTGAGCTACAGTGATGTCAGAGATCCTCCTGTATTCACACATTTACATTTGTCTTGGCTTCGTAGGCAAACTGTCCATACTCTTTTTCCTGATTACTCTTCAGTTTGGTGAAGATTCTGCCATTGCTCTTGCGCTCTTTGAGACTTTTCATGCAACCTAACATATTATTTCACAGTATATATTATGGCCAATGCACTGATGAGCATCAAATAACTAAGCCCGTTTGCTTGTAATAATGATTTTTTTTTTCACTGATTAAATAAAATCTTACCTCAATGGTCAGAATTTGACTTCTCGGGTGCAGTGCACACTGTGTAATTTATAACAATCCTTTACAATTGTACCTTGTCAGACTGTATACGAACATGATCCTCGCTGTAAGCCATCACACTAAGTTCTAAGTTGTCATCATAGACTGTAAAAAATTAATGTCAGACTGTACGATGGTCAAGACGAGGTGAATGTAAAGGTTTCTTAGTGAATTTTCTTTCAAAGTTAAAATCCAATTGGATTTGGATCATGACCGTTTAAATGTTCATATTTAATTGTTTAAATCCACGTAAACACCACGTAAACATTGATGCTGGGGAAACATCATTACTTTTTTAAATCACAGTTGAGTGACTCAACTATGCTATTTAGATTAAAAGAAAGTAAAAAAAGTCATATATTTTTCAAAAAAAAATATAAAATGTAAAAAATGAATACACTTTATAATAGCTCTTTTCTGTTTTAATATAATTTAAAATGTAATTTATTCCTGTGAATTTCAGCATCATTACTCCAGTCGTCAGTGTCCCATGATCCTTCAGAAATCATAGTAAAATGCTGATTTTGTGTTCAAGTATTATCAGTTATTAATTATCAATGTTGAAAACCATTTTTTCATGCTTAATATTTTGGTGGAAACCGTGATACATTTTTGTCTGGATTCTTTGATGAATAGAAATGTAAAAAGAATAGCATTTATTTGAAACAGAAACCTTTTGTAACATTATAAATGTCTTATTGTTACAATGCTGAGAGACGAAGCAGAGAGATGGAATCCACTTGCAAACACAACTTTAATGAAACTATTCCATAAATAAAACAGGAACATCCATGAACTCAAGAACCAAGACACGAACAGATTAACAGCAAACAACGACCGACAAAAGACAAGTGAACCACAAGCATATATATATACACACACAGGCAGACAAGCTTAACAAGGGGGCGTGATAGGAAACGCAGGAGAACTAAATCAACATGAAAAACTACAAAGAACTACAAAATAAAGCACAGGAAACACTTCAATGTAAAAGTCCAAGGACAGACACAGAGCACATGTGACACTTACTGTCTCTTTTGATCAATTTAATGCATCCTTGCTGAATAAAAGTATTATTTAGTATTTATTTGTTATATATATATATATTACTTATATTACTTACCTCAAACCTTATTGACAAACAGTATGTATCATGGTTTCCACAAAAAAAGCAGCACAACTGTTAATTGTTTCTTGAGCATCAAATCATCATATTAGAATGATTTCTGAAGGATCATGTGACACTGAAGACTGGAGTAATGATGCTGAATAATTTACATTTTACAATATTCAAATAGAAAACAGTTATTTTGAATTGTATTAATATTTCACAATATTACAGTTTTTACTGTATTTTTGGTCAAATAAATTATAATATATCACAATATGTTTTGTGAGCAGAAGAGACTTCATTCAGAAACATTAAAAAAAATCTTAATGTTTCCAAACATTTGACTGGTACAGTATATATATATATATACTGTGCTGATCTGACTGAAGGTCATATATATTTCCTGTTTCTCTAGTCTAAGGTTTCTCAACTCTTGCCCCTCGAGATCCATTTTCCTGCAGAATTTAGCTTCAATCCTAAATAAACACATCTGAACTCTAATCTAATCAAAATCTTCAGGATTACTAGAAAGAGGCAGGTGAGTTTGATCAGGATTCAAGCTAAACTCTGAAAAGTGGATCTTGAGGGCAGAAGAGAAACTCTGCTTTAGTCTTTATGTTATGCAACAAAATGACAGAAACATCAAATTTTGCTTTCCAACCAATAAAATTACAATTTAAATACAATTCTGATACCATTTCAGTGCAGTAAACTAAAGTAGTTGAGTATTTGACATGCTTAAACCTGGTTCTTATTCTTATTCCACTTATTCCAGTTTGACATAAACCTACTAAACCAGATCACTTCCATTAGAAACCTGTTCAGCTCAATCTCTCTTATATTTCTATCATTACCTGTATCAGATGTGTCCACAAGACTCTTTGAACGGATCAATAAATATTCTGTTGTTTGAAGAGGTTGATCATTTCAGACGTCCATATTGTTACCAGTTTTCAGAACAAAGGCTGCCCATAAAATCAACTGCTGTAGGGAGACTGACATACTCCTGCTTCTAGTTTAATGTAAAACAGATATGTGGATCTAGGAATTTTCAAAGTTTAGGACAGTGGGTCTTCCCTCTGACAAAACTGCTTTGCTTTATTTGAAGTGGAAAAAATTGGAATCAACAATGGTTCATGTTACAATGCCAGAGAAAAAAATGGCATCAATTTAGAACAGATCCTAGAGATTAAGAGAGTAACTACAGATTTATAAACACATTCAAAATATACAAATCACTTTGAGTCCTGTCTATATTTTAGCAGTAATTTCCAAAAGTCTCCAGTAGAGGCCGCCATTCACTCACAATGATTGCTGTTATCAGTGTTATATGTGTCAGATGTGCTGCAGTCACACCTGTGGTTGTCTGGGTTTATTGGAAGTTTCTTGCTTTTTTAAATCATTTTTTATTTTTAATAACAAGTAGTTATTGTTAGTCTAGCACATACTGAGTTGGGCAAATTTAATCTAATGTGCATTTTGAATATCCATTATGATGTTATTGTTTTTTGCATCAAAGAGTCTTGATAATTCGATTAGTCTTGATAATAGAAATGTTTGCATGTCATCAACACTATTAGATATTCTGTGCATCCTGTGGCCTGAACCATCCTGAATGCTAGATTTGTCAATATACACCGATCAGGCATAACATTATGAACCACCTGACAGGTGAAGTAAATAACACTGACTATCTCTTCATCACAGCACCTGTTAGTGGGTGGGATATATTAGGCAGCAAGTGAATATTTTGCCCTCAACAGTGGGCACGTGAGCATCAGAACTGGACCACGGAGCAATGGAAGAAGGTGGCCTGGTCTGATGAATCACGTTTTCTTTTACATCATGTGGATGGCCGGGTGCGTGTGCGTCGCTTACCTGGGGAACACATGGCACCAGGATGCACTATGGGAAGAAAGCAAGCCGGCGGAGGCAGTGTGATGCTTTGGGCAATGTTCTGCTGGGAAACCTTGGGTCCTGCCATCCATGTGGATGTTACTTTGACACGTACCACCTGCCTAAGCATTGTTGCAGACCATATTGCAGACCATGATCCATGGAGGCCCCACCTCGCAACTTACAGGACTTAAAGGATCTGCTGTTAACATCTTGGTGTCAGAGAACACAGCACACCTTCAGGGGTCTAGTGGAGTCCATGCCTCGACGGGTCAGAGGTGTTTTGGCAGCAAAAGGGGACCAACACAATATTAGGAAGGTGGTCATAATGTTATGCCTGATCAGTGTATATAGGCCTACTTTTTTTTTTGTCCCAGTAATATTTCACTTTGATAATATTTGTCACTCCTGGCAGTTGTTTATTCTTAGATTTTCATGTATTTTAATGTTGTTGTTGTTGTGTGGGTTTTTTTTTTTTTTTTTTTTTTCTCCTGTAAAGTTGTATACACAGATGTGATGGGTAGTATTTGTTGATTCAGGTTAATCTTTCATAGCCGCTAATGAATCACAAATCTGAGCTTTATCTTCTTTCACGTCTCTGTGGCCTTGAGAATGAGCCTGAATGACTTTTTTATTGTATCTATGGCAGTATCTACTAGTTTATTTGCTCTGTTTGACAGCAAATTTTAATGAAAATCAAGTACAAGATAAAATAGATGCCACAAAGATGCCAGCGTTTTCTGCAGAGATGTGATTCAGTCATCAGTTTGTTTGGTGAGCTTACTTGAATCCATGTGCCAGAAAATAAAGTCATGACTCATAAGTTAATATATGAGTCACATCAGACCATCCTGAAGGCAGTGAGAGCACAGGCAGGGTAGATACACATCTAATGACTGTGATGATGTGCAGATAGTGAATATGTCCTGGTTTGACACTGAAGACGCAGACAGTCTTTCCAGCTGTGCGACAGTGTCCTGTGCATGAGTGTTTATGGAAAGCATTAGCAATAGTAATAGTGATGCTAGTGAATGTTTTTTTTTTGACAATTGCAAAAATTCCAAAGACAGATATGAGATGAGAAACCATGTTTAAAAAATTCTCTCCACCACAGCATTTCTGATTACTGAAAATGACTGCAATTAGGATCAATATTATCTGCAGGGGAAACTTCAGTACATCCCCTTCATAGTGAGCTCAGGAAGATAAGCATGCTGTGCTAGAACAATAATGTCTGATAAGACCATAAATGTAGGTGTTGTTACTGGCTCTTAGACCAAAAGACTGATATGTTCTGTTTGATATTTGATCATTTTACATGAGTTTTCACTTGCAGGATATGTAGAGTCACAAAACTGAGTAAATTAAAGCAATTAATATGCATTTATAACACTAACACCTAATTCGCAAAACAATAGTTTAGACTAGTAGCTAAGGCGTGGGACATTTTGTAAGGTAGCAGACAGTTCAATTATACCACTGTGGTATTTTTGATTGTATTTGATTGAGAGTTCTGTCTGTCAGCGCATGAGCCTAATAGTAGACAAAAAAAAAATGGATTTCATAGTTTTGGGGAAGTCCAATGATCATGAGTACTAGAAACATGATCTCACTCATGATGCATGTGTCTGAACCACTGAAACTCTGGTGTATCTGGTGCATCATTACGCCAATGCATGACAGCTGTTACTCCTTAAAGAAGCACATCACATTATAATCTTAATAAATTATACTAAATTTAGTCTGGAAAATTACTCATATATGCTGTTTTCCTTCTCATAAAAGCTTTAGTTCCTCTGAAATCCTCTTTCACCTCCCCCAAAAGGCCACTTCCTCTGATAAAATGTATCTATTAAGGACATCTGCAGCTCTTCATGTGCACGTTCTTTTCTGACGCCTATGCTGCTGTGTGGTGTGGTTTGTATTTTTCCATTTGAAATTATTATTAAATAAACCCCATACAAAAGACATCATTCTTTAACCTAACATGTTTGTTGTTTTTCTAATCATCTGTTATACCAATTATATGACATTTAAGCGCTTTTCACGCTTGAAATAGACTAGTTAACCCTGGGTCATTCTAAACCCTGGGCAAACTGAATCCTGGGTTATCTTCACGTTTCACAATGCTCATAATTTCCCCGGGCTTTACAATTAATCCTGGGTATTCATAAACTGACGTTTCACATTGTACATTCCTAAACCGTGGGTTAACGTTCTTATTTGCATATTTGCTGTGTCAGTGTCACTGATTGGATGAAAGCAGCATGCAACCTGTTTACATAAAAGCTCTAGCATAGAGTGGTGCAGGCATGACATCACTTTGTAGACCAAAACACGGAAGCGAGTTAGCATTTTAGCACTTTCTGGTTCCAGCTTCCCGAAGTCAATGTGTTTTTTGAATGGGGTTTTGGTGAAATGGCTGAAATAAGGTCTGTGGTGAACACAAGCTCAAGACACTTTCACGTTTCATTCTACAACATAAAATACATCAGTATTACTCCACTCGTGATGTTTTAAAGCTGTCATATTGTCCTGCCCTAAAAACTATTTTGTCAGTGTTTATTTAAAAACATAAAATTAGGCAGAATATACGATGGTAATTTCATTTAATTTAATCGATGAGTTGTCAATACAATATATAACAATACAATGTATGATTTTACCCCAAAATACTAAATATTGACACAAATGATAACTGCAAGTCCACGTTTCTCTGCCTGGAGTCCAGTTGTTTCTGTGAATGGCAGCGATCCATTTGCTTCTCTTTTCTGTAGCTTTCGGCAGTCTGTAAAAATATTATCTCAGATTCCTTGTCAAATCTGTACAGTCAATTTCAAAGCACTTTCCCGTTTTAGATGTCTTTTGTGATTTTTGCATCATTCACGCTTAGGGTGGCCATTTCCATAACACCAAAAAGGAGGACACTTTGCGGCATTAAGTGAGGCAAGAATAATTGCATAGGACTCTGGTGTACCTGCAACTACAATACAATTTTGTCCATCATATCGATAGTATTATGATACAATGATTCTGAAATAGCATACTCTATTCATTGCCAGACAATTTGATCTACGATATATCTTGATGTAGACCTATGTGTAACAGAAGAGGCAAAAAAGTGTTTGTTCACAGTATTTGTATTTATTCAAGACATCGTGACATCTGTTTCAAAAACTGACCACTGAGATGAACCGGTCTTGCAAAGTGCACAGTGCCTGAAAACATAACATTTCTGGACTTCTGGAAATAACAGAAATACATAAATAAACAAATAATGAATGCGAAAAATAAATAAATACACATTTCAGTTCTTAACAAAAAAAGTTGACCCTCTGCAGCAGCTCAGGCGACAACAGCACCTCTAGGGTCATCATGGCCACCAAGCCCCCATTGCCCCTGGGCTTGTTCATCTCCTGCAGGGAGTGGTACACATAAAAACATAGCAAAAATAGTGTTATCAGCCTTCAAAAATCTGCGTTGTTTTAAAACCAATGCATATTCATATTTCATATAGCCCATTCATAAAATCAAAATGCTGCATTAGAGATCAATTTGGCTTAAGAGCTTCCTACAGGAAATGAGTGTAGCCTATATTTGCTTAATTAAATACAATACACAGCAAACTAACTGCATCAGATTTGTGAACACATAAGACTACATAGAACACATAAGACTAGTGTACTTAACAAATAGTTGATTGTCTATCTGCAATACTTCTGCCCTTCCTGGCTGCATCCAAGAGTTTTTTGTTTCCATTCTGTGTTTCTATTCAGGTAAGAAATACTACAGAAATTAAAGTAATCAAATGTAAAATAACACATTCAGTGTTATTTTACATTGGTTACCTTAATTTCCGTAGTCTTTATTGTAAATATTAATACAGATCTATTCTTACCATTAAAGTTATAAAACGTATTCAGTCAAGAGCAGAAAGTGATTTTTTTTTTGTCTTTTGTTCTTTGATTAACATGACAGACAGCAGCAGGAATATTGGACTGCTGTCCCTTTAAGAGTTTATGAACGGTGTTCAACGGAACCAATACTGTTACACACAACAGGGGTTCACTTTCTTAGCTATTTAACGATTCAAAACTGACTGTTTATCTGAGTACTCGCCAAGATTACCTGTGCCGCTGATTTTTTTTTTTTTTTTTAACTGGCATAAACTTTATATGACAGGATTATTTATCATGTATGATTAATATAGCCAAGCTAAATGATACATTAATAATAACATTAATTATGCTATAATCTATTAATTAACCTGTCTAATGTCTAAAAAATATAATAATTCTGTCTGCCAAGCTCTGATAATGTATGGAATATTATATTAATATATTATCCATTAAAAAAACAATAGGCCTATACCTTCAGAAGCACGGATGTGTCTGTCACCGCATGCTGCTTTAAGTCAGACTGTCTGAGCAACTGAAATGCTTCTCTGCAAAGTGTGCAGTTCGCCTGAGGTTCATCATGAGTTACTGGACAGACCCATTGATACCCTTTTTTCTATTCAGTCCTATATCTGGAGATCCTCTTGCGTTCAAACGGTGGACGCGAGCTCGACATGTTTTTAAGAAACCGTGCAAGTTTACAGCGCATGTTCTCGAGACTCCGTCGCTATGGCAACAAAGCCGCTAAAACGCAATCACGCGCAAATGAGCTTATGTATTACTTATTGTGAAATTAATTTCTTTATATTTGCTATTAGTATTCTCCACACTGCAAAATCCTTATGTGTTTATTGAACTATGTGTGGACCTGATTTGATACGGGATGTGTCATTTTGCCTGTACATACGGGACGATTTCGTATTTCACGGGACGGGTGGCAACCTTAGCAGAGACTCCGGCCGACGGAGACGTCACATGCATACTCTCTATCGAGTTTATACTGAATGGACATTTCAGACTATAAAGGTAAGAATGAAACGTTCTTTTCACTGAAATTGTTGCATTTTCTGTCAGCATTTGACATTTTCTGTTTATAGACTATATACAATGCTAAGTGTTTCCTTGATATCCAAAACATGTAAATATAGTACGCGATTGGTTGTTTGTTGCTAAGCATCTAGTTTGGCACCACAAATGCGTGGTAAAAACCCCGGGTAAAAAGCGCTGCTAACCCCGCTTCAAATTACACAGAGGTGTCTAACGTATTCACATTCATTACTCAGGTAGAAGTATAGATACTAGGGTTTAAAAAGACTTCTGTAGAAGTTGAAGTATAAACTAAAGCTTTTTACTCAAGTAAAAGTGTAAAAGTACTGGTTTCCAAACTACTTAAAGTATAAAAGTGAAAGTAATGTAAGGGGAAAAAATGCCATTAAGGACAAAAGCTTAGGCCGCGCCACAGGGGCCTATAGTGCACTACCCCACCTCCTTAAAAAAACATTTTTCTAAAGGCCATAATGACTATAATGTTATGTTAAATGTTAATGTTGAAAAATTTGGGATGCACTAGACTACCTGTTTCAGCCGCATATATGCCCATTGAAAATGAACGCATTTTAGTACAATGCAAATACATTAAAGAACCATATACACTCACCTAAAGGATTATTAGGAACACCATACTAATACTGTGTTTGACCCCCTTTCGCCTTCAGAACTGCCTTAATTCTACGTGGCATTGATTCAACAAGGTGCTGAAAGCATTCTTTAGAAATGTTGGCCCATATTGATAGGATAGCATCTTGCAGTTGATGGAGATTTGTGGGATGCACATCCAGGGCACGAAGCTCCCGTTCCACCACATCCCAAAGATCCTCTATTGGGTTGAGATCTGGTGACTGTGGGGGCCATTTTAGTACAGTGAACTCATTGTCATGTTCAAGAAACCAATTTGAAATGATTCGAGCTTTGTGACATGGTGCATTATCCTGCTGGAAGTAGCCATCAGAGGATGGGTACATGGTGGTCATAAAGGGATGGACATGGTCAGAAACAATGCTCAGGTAGGCCGTGGCATTTAAACGATGCCCAATTGGCACTAAGGGGCCTAAAGTGTGCCAAGAAAACATCCCCCACACCATTACAGCACTACCACCAGCCTGCACAGTGGTAACAAGGCATGATGGATCCATGTTCTCATTCTGTTTACGCCAAATTCTGACTCTACCATCTGAATGTCTCAACAGAAATCGAGACTCATCAGACCAGGCAACATTTTTCCAATCTTCAACTGTCCAATTTTGGTGAGCTCGTGCAAATTGTAGCCTCTTTTTCCTATTTGTAGTGGAGATGAGTGGTACCTGGTGGGGTCTTCTGCTGTTGTAGCCCATCCGCCTCAAGGTTGTGCGTGTTGTGGCTTCACAAATGCTTTGCTGCATACCTCGGTTGTAACGAGTGGTTATTTCAGTCAAAGTTGCTCTTCTATCAGCTTGAATCAGTCGGCCCATTCTCCTCTGACCTCTAGCATCAACAAGGCATTTTCGCCCACAGGACTGCCGCATACTGGATGTTTTTCCCTTTTCACACCATTCTTTGTAAACTCTAGAAATGGTTGTGCGTGAAAATCCCAGTAACTGAGCAGATTGTGAAATACTCAGACCGGCCCGTCTGGCACCAACAACCATGCCACGCTCAAAATTGCTTAAATCACCTTTCTTTCCCATTCTGACATTCAGTTTGGAGTTCAGGAGATTGTCTTGACCAGGACCACACCCCTAAATGCATTGAAGCAACTGCCATGTGATTGGTTGATTAGATAATTGCATTAATGAGAAATTGAACAGGTGTTCCTAATAATCCTTTAGGTGAGTGTATGTGTATTACTGAGCATTAACATGTGTTTCATGGAGCGGAAGATATGATGACTAGTTGCCTATAAGTATTGTAATGGTGCAAAAAGTCAAACTTCAGAGGCATGTTATCAATAACCTTTATTGGAATGTAAATGTACATGTGTGATCCGTGTTGCCAGATTGGGTCGACGATTTCCAGCCCAAAAGCTCACCAAAACCCGCCCACTCCAAGAAAAAAACGCCCAAAACTTTAACTACCAAAATAATGTGATATTATTTTATTGCCATACCAATCAAGGTTGATAAGTACCGTTTTATCTCCTTAAAACGTAGTGTTGATAAAAAAAAAATCAATTTCCCAGGAAAACGGATCAAATATGACTATGTCCAGGTGGAAACATCATTTTCAATGTCAACAGTAAGAATAAGCCAATTTAAGTGCCCAATATAAGAGATCGGAAAAAGCAACGTAATTAACAGGCATTTTACACACGTTAATGCACACACCACTGCCAAAATGTGTCATTCATTGATACTGTACAATAATCCGCCAACAAAAAAACAACAACAATGCGCTTACCTTGTGTTGTACTTTGCTCTGACAAAACTACAGTACGTCTTTCGTGAAGTACATAGAACATGCACTTAGCACAGTCAAAACTGATTAATTGTTGATTCAAACCTCTTTCAGCAGCTCTCGTGGTTGCTAGTTGCAGAAGTCCTGAGTGTGTATATGAGATGGACAAGAGTCATGGTTATATTTATAAAGAGTCTTCGAGTCACAGGTGTAATCCACGTTTTGAGAGTTGGGTCACTCTCCCACTCTTTACTGTAGATACAACTTACTGTATATATAAGTATGCCACTTTAGCATAGCGATCACTTGAATATACAGCCATGAGTTATCGCGCTAAAAACCTGGCTGTCAGTCATGAATGAGCACGTCTGCCTACTGATCGCTGATTGGCTGAAAGTGCGTACTCGTCGGCGGGAACCCGTCCAATCTGGCAACACTGTGTATGATTTGTGTCATCCAACCACCATCAAATTCACTCTACCCGGATTGCGCGATTTATCTTTGTTATTTTAAAAAAAAAATTTTTTTTTTTTTTTGAACGATGACAAGCCGGAATGAAAACAAGCCGAAATGAAATAGAAGTAACGATGCTATTTTTAAAATGTAAGGAGTAGAAAGTACAGATAATTGCGTGAAAATGTAAGGAGTAGAAGTAAAAAGTCGGCTGAAAAATAATTACTCTAGTAAAGTACGTTATAGATACCCCAAATTTCTACTTAAGTAAGGTAACGAAGTAACCCCTTAAGTAAGGTAACCCCTTTTCCTGGGGTTAAAAGCAGTGTTTAGAACCCAGGGTTAAGCGCAGTGTGAAAAGCCTTTTACAGTGTTTTTATATATATATTTTATTTTATATTTCTATATTAGTGCCAGGTCTAACAAGCATGCAAAAAAGTAATAAATAACATAATCATTATTTTAAAAGACTATTAGTCCCTTTATTTCATGTCACCGGTTTTATCAATGATAAAACAAAGTTTTATCGACAAAAGTCAAAGTTCAGAGGAAGAAGAAGCTTTTCAAATGTGCATAAAGGTCATTTTCTCATATTGAAGATAGTTCTTAATTTATCATTAAATATTTTCATGTATTTAATGTTGAATATTTAATGTTAAATTATTTAATCTTTGTCTGAAAGATTTGTATAAAAAAAATTGAATAGAATAATATTTGTTGTTGTCTGATCAGTGAGGCTTGACACCATCTTTCATGAGAATGTGATTCTGGACTACAACCATCTCGATTCGTGAAATGTAGTCAAATGAACAAAAGTCAAGTTGTCCTTTATAATTAGGAATAATGTCAATAATATTTCTAATGTTAATAAATTCCATCAGCTTTTATGGAAGAAGTAACACATGCTCTTTAAATATAAACTCTCATTGCATGCAAGTGAAAAGTTTTGGGAAACTCAAGAAGTAGCAGACCTATTCCGTCAAGACCAAACATATTATCAACGTTATAATATCCATTACCATGCCAAACACTCAGAGAGTTGTCATGACAGAAACATTATTCTCTACTAGGCTAAATATCATTGAGGCAAAATGGTAAGCATGTGGTTTCTTTGATTAGGTGGTGTGAAACTATCTGTCCTGTCTGTGGTATACAGTGGGGAGAACAAGTATTTGATAACCTGGAAAATCGGCAGTGTTTCCTACTTACAAAGCATGTAGAGGTCTGTAATTTTTATCATAGGTACACTTCAACTGTGAGAGACGGAATCTAAAACAAAAATCCAGAAAATCACATTGTATGGTTTTTAAATAATTAATTTGCATTTTATTGCATGACATAAGTATTTGATCACCTACCAACCAGTAAGAATTCCGGCTCTCACAGACCTGTTAGTTTTTCTTTAAGAAGCCCTCCTGTTGTCCACTCATTACCTGTATTAACTGCACCTGTTTGAACTTGTTACCTGTATAAAAGACACCTGTCCACACACTCAATCAAACAGACTCCAACCTCTCCACAATGGCCAAGACCAGAGAGTTGTGTAAGGACATCAGGGATAAAATTGTAGACCTGCACAAGGCTGGGATGGGCTACAGGACAATAGGCAAGCAGCTTGGTGAGAAGGCAACAACTGTTGGCGCAATTATTAGAAAATGGAAGAAGTTCAAGATGACGGTCAATCTCCCTCGGTCTGGGGCACCATGCAAGATCTCACCTCGTGGGGCATCAATGATCATGAGGAAGATGAGGGATCAGCCCAGAACTACACGGCATGACCTGGTCAATGACCTGAAGAGAGCTGGGACCACAGTCTCAAAGAAAACCATTAGTAACACACTACGCCGTCATGGATTAAAATCCTGCAGCGCACGCAAGGTCCCCCTGCTCAAGCCAGCGCATGTCCAGGCCCGTCTGAAGTTTGCCGATGACCATCTGGATGATCCAGAGGAGGAATGGGAGAAGGTCATGTGGTCTGATGAGACAAAAATAGAGCTTTTTGGTCTAAACTCCACTTGCCGTGTTTGGAGGAAGAAGAAGGATGAGTACAACCCCAAGAACACCATCCCAACCGTGAAGCATGGAGGTGGAAACATCATTCTTTGGGGATGCTTTTCTGCAAAGGGGACAGGACGACTGCACTGTATTGAGGGGAGGATGGATGGGGCCATGTATCGCAAGATCTTGGCCAACAACCTCCTTCCCTCAGTAAGAGCATTGAAGATGGGTCGTGGCTGGGTCTTCCAGCATGACAACGACCCGAAACACACAGCCAGGGCAACTAAGGAGTGGCTCCGTAAGAAGCATCTCAAGGTCCTGGAGTGGCCTAGCCAGTCACCAGACCTGAACCCAATAGAAAATCTTTGGAGGGAGCTGAAAGTCCGTATTGCCTAGCAACAGCCCCGAAACCTGAAGGATCTGGAGAAGGTCTGTATGGAGGAGTGGGCCAAAATCCCTGCTGCAGTGTGTGCAAACCTGGTCAAGAACTACAGGAAACGTATGATCTCTGTAATTGCAAACAAAGGTTTCTGTACCAAATATTAAGTTCTGCTTTTCTGATGTATCAAATACTTATGTCATGCAATAATATGCAAATTAATTACTTAAAAATCATACAATGTGATTTTCTAGATTTTTGTTTTAGATTCCGTCACTCACAGTTGAAGAGTACCTATAATAAAAATTACAGACTTCTACATTCTTTGTAAGTGGGCAAACCTGCAAAATCGGCAGTGTA
Source organism: Coreius guichenoti (assembly GCA_039654105.1). Taxonomy (NCBI): domain Eukaryota; kingdom Metazoa; phylum Chordata; class Actinopteri; order Cypriniformes; family Gobionidae; genus Coreius; species Coreius guichenoti. Next base: position 5,248,765 of record CM077184.1, read on the forward strand.
TCAAATACTTGTTCTCCCCACTGTATATAGCATTTACATTAGGTGGTTTCTAGAAGGGAACAGTGATTTAAGTGAATGTATCCTTCACAGTTGAGGCTGTCGCCTGCAGCGTGAATGCTTCTAAAAGTTAAGGGCTGCTGTAGCTTGTTATAAAGTTTGCTAGTTCACACAATCACGCAGAGGAACAACACATGCAAGACATTCACTTGAACAGACAAGACTTTTAATAAAAGTCTGATATGTGTACATAAATATGGCATTTATTATCATAATATGAGATACAGCATAAAAAGCAAAGACATACTTAAATGAGCAAAGAGCACATTAAGGTCTGATATGCCGCTAAATTAAACAATGGCAAAAAAATTGCCTACTCAATATTGCAGACTCCATTTTTAAAATCTAAACAGCTTTAATACAAACTAACAGAGGCACCAAAAGTTCCATGACAGTCTTTTTTTGTGCATGTTTCATGCTTTTGGCATTTACCTTTGAGAACTTTCACTGCTGATGATTGCAGGCTTTAGGACATTTTATAAGTTAGCACTTATTAAAATGGGAAAATACACCAAAGGGTGCGTACTCTTCTACCTTTCTGGTAGTTCTGCTTAATAAGCGTCAGTTACGGCACACGGTGCCAACGCGTTTAACTCACACGGTACTGTAGTCCATGCAGAACCACAAATAATAACACTTACAACACAAATGTTTTTCCAAAAAAAAAAAAAAAAACTCATGCCATCATTAATAAGATCTCATTTTTTGTGAAAATAATGACAAGGCTGATACTGAGAACCACAGCAAAAGGGGAAAAAACCTTTTTAATACAACCAATAGTGAATTCACCATAGTTATATAAATGTCAAATAACAATATTAAAATACAACAGAAATAAATCTTGGCTTGAATTGAGTCCATAACAAAGATTAAACATCTATTAAAGTACCATTGTACTTTAAGCTGTGTAGACATTAATATGTCTATTTTATTTCAAACCATGTCCTGGGAACGCCATGACAATGTTTTGATAGTCAATTTATTTTCTGTCCTTGCCGAAAGGAAAACGCTTCATGACTTGACAAAAAACAGCCAATCAGAATATATCTGATGTAAAGCGGGATTTTGGACCAATGAGAACTGTGGGTGGAGCTACACTGCATTGCATGATAGACTGCGACAAAATCACTTGTGGTTGAGGTTGAGAGCTTGGTGTAGATCTTGTTATCTAGTCCTTCAATAAAAATCATAAAGCCCCATCCTGAGACTGAAGGGTCAAAATCTCTGCTGCCAGTCTTTGTGGGTCCAGGAGATATGGGAACATGTCCATGGCCCTGTCCACCAAACGTGCATTGAAAATTGCGAGTAATTTCTTCCTCACCTGCTCCCGTTTGGACCACTGAGGACTGTGATTGGAAGGAGACCATTGTCCATGTCCTCTCTCTGGCTGCATGGCATTGTGGGATGCTGGAGGATAGCCACTATAATGGTCGGACCAGTAGCCCTGGTGGGGGGGAGGCCCTCTGCTGTGTGGAAATGAATACTGGGACATGTTGACGGGAGGGTAAATTGGACCTCCGCCGTAGGAGTGATAGCGAGGTTGAACATAACCCGGGTTTGATGAGCTGCAGTGGTGCTGACCGGCTCCACCAGTGCTCAGGGATTGGTAGGAACAGCAACTGCAGGGTTGGCTATTGGCCGGAATGTAGCGATGCCGACCACTGCTGGATGGTTTGGACTTCCTGTGGTCGCAATAGCGATCACAATGGGGAGCTTCATGAGAATGACATTCGTAGGAACCCAAGCCAGAATCCATACACTCTTGAGATCCGTTGGGAAAAGAATCCAGGCTTGTTGGCGAATGCCGACGTTCTTTTTTCGAAGGAAACTTCCTTTGCGTTGGCTGGGGGGCTCCTTTAATGACAAGGACATTTTCACTGGCGTAACTCTTCTTGAGAGATGCGCACGCATCGAGGGATAGTTTCTGTTCCATAACTTCCTCCAGAGACGGACTCTGACTGGAAAGCGGCTGAGGTTTGTGCGATGTGGATGAAATTTTGGCTTTGTCTCTGAGCTCATCAGCCAGGGAACGCTGGGATTGCTTGGCTCGCTCCGGATGATGGAACTTACACTTGATTCCGTAAGTGCACTTCTTTCCTGCATTGAAAGTGGGAGTGTTTAATTCTTGTTCAAAAATAATCAAATCAAATAAATGCAGCCTTGGTGAGCATAAGATACTTCAAAAACATCTTACTGACCCCAAACGTTTGAACAGCAGTGTATATTGTTTATCAATTCCTTGGATCTGGATTATCCCTTTTGTATATGTCTTATGGCAAATAAAAACATCACACCCTGATAATTACACCAACATGTGACCACAAGGCCACATGAACACACTAGTGATTGTACAATGTCAATCATTCATTAAAGAAAAATTATATTCTCACCGTAAGGACAGGGCTGTTTCTTAGGTATACGTGGAGTCTTCCTCAGAAAGTTGTCAAGGGTGGGTCCATGTCTTCCCAAAGGGTCATCCGGAGGCATAAACCTACACAAAAGCAATGTGATTTTAATCAAATTGGATTTAATTAGCAGCAGGGCTATTATCAAACTTAACGTATGCTGTAATGATCAAAATGCAACAGCACTTACTTGTCATTGACGAACGAGTACATCAGAAGCCTCTCCTCTATAAAACGCTTCCACTCCGGACGTTCTCCTTGCAGATCTCGGTAAGTGTCATTGGATACAATTATGCCGTCGGATTCGTACGCCAGCTTCACGATAAAACGGTCATCATAGCAAACCACACGTTTTCCGGCCACCCTTCTGGATGGTGTGAACACCAAAAGCTTCCTCCGTTCTAATTCCCGCAGAATGTGCTGATCTGAAGAAAAAAAAAAAAAGAAATTTGAAATAAGTGTTGACGTGTTTTGTAATTGTGTCACAATTAGGGCTGTCATTTTGATGCCTTAATTTAGTAGAATTGTAAAAAAAAAATTCAATAATTAAATTAACATATTTAGTCATGCACCCTGTTCTGTATTTAAATTATGTAATATGAAATTGGAGCATTTTAAACTTGAAGTAACAACTAAATGCATGTTTGCACTTATAAAATATATATTTTTTAAAAATGAAGCTCTTATGGTGCAAAATGCTGAAGAAAAAACAGTGAGACATTTATACAATGGCTAGAGATGTCTCATGCATATATACACAGAGCAGGTATTTGAAAAATAGCAATGTTTATTTATTTTTTTTATTGTGAACCTCAGACACATTTAAAAACTTGATTGTAAAGTGAATTTCTGTGAAATGTAAGCAGTATGTGCAGGATATGGAAATAAAACAAACAATATACTGACTTCTAAAATCACTTTTTGCAATATAAATTAAATGTTTTTGTCTGCTACAACTGTCCTCCAGGGGATTTTCTCAGCAAATATTAATATTTGATTGACATGAGATCAACAGCATATGTTATTAGCTTGACATATTGTTATTGACATGCGAATAACAGCATATCATTTTATTAGCTTGACATATTGTTATTGACATGCGATTAACAGCATATCATTTAATTAGATTGACATATTGTTATTGACATGCGATGAACAGCATATCATTTAATTAGCTTGACATATTGTTATTGACATGCGATGAACAGCATATCATTTAATTAGCTTGACATATTGTTATTGACATGCGATGAACAGCATATCATTTAATTAGATTGACATATTGTTATTGACATGCGAATAACAGCATATTTAATTAGCTTGACATAGTTATTGACATGCGATGAACAGCATATTTAATTAGCTTGACATAGTTATTGACATGCGATGAACAGCATATTTAATTAGCTTGACATATTGTTATTGACATGCGATGAACAGCCTATTTAATTAGCTTGACATATTGTTATTGACATGCGATGAACAGCATATCATTTAATTAGATTGACATATTGTTATTGACATGCGATGAACAGCATATCATTTAATTAGATTGACATATTGTTATTGACATGCGATGAACAGCATATCATTTAATTAGATTGACATATTGTTATTGACATGCGATGAACAGCATATCATTTAATTAGATTGACATATTGTTATTGACATGCGATGAACAGCATATCATTTAATTAGATTGACATATTGTTATTGACATGCGATGAACAGCATATCATTTAATTAGATTGACATATTGTTATTGACATGCGATGAACAGCATATCATTTAATTAGATTGACATATTGTTATTGACATGCGATGAACAGCATATCATTTAATTAGCTTGACATATTGTTATTGACATGCGATGAACAGCATATCATTTAATTAGATTGACATATTGTTATTGACATGCGAATAACAGCATATTTAATTAGCTTGACATAGTTATTGACATGCGATGAACAGCATATTTAATTAGCTTGACATAGTTATTGACATGCGATGAACAGCATATCATTTAATTAGATTGACATTGTTATTGACATGCGATGAACAGCATATCATTTAATTAGATTGACATATTGTTATTGACATGCGATGAACAGCATATCATTTAATTAGATTGACATATTGTTATTGACATGCGAATAACAGCATATTTAATTAGCTTGACATAGTTATTGACATGCGATGAACAGCATATTTAATTAGCTTGACATAGTTATTGACATGCGATGAACAGCATATCATTTAATTAGATTGACATATTGTTATTGACATGCGATGAACAGCATATTTAATTAGCTTGACATATTATTGACATGCGATGAACAGCATATCATTTAATTAGATTGACATATTGTTATTGACATGCGATGAACAGCATATCATTTAATTAGCTTGACATATTGTTATTGACATGCGATGAACAGCATATCATTTAATTAGATTGACATATTGTTATTGACATGCGATGAACAGCATATTTAATTAGCTTGACATATTGTTATTGACATGCGATGAACAGCATATCATTTAATTAGATTGACATATTGTTATTGACATGCGATGAACAGCATATCATTTAATTAGATTGACATATTGTTATTGACATGCGATGAACAGCATATTTAATTAGCTTGACATATTGTTATTGACATGCGATGAACAGCATATCATTTAATTAGCTTGACATATTGTTATTGACATGCGATGAACAGCATATCATTTAATTAGATTGACATATTGTTATTGACATGCGATGAACAGCATATCATTTAATTATATTGACATATTGTTATTGACATGCGATGAACAGCATATCATTTAATTAGCTTGACATATTGTTATTGACATGCGATGAACAGCATATCATTTAATTAGCTTGACATATTGTTATTGACATGCGATGAACAGCATATCATTTAATTAGATTGACATATTGTTATTGACATGCGATGAACAGCATATCATTTAATTATATTGACATATTGTTATTGACATGCGATGAACAGCATATCATTTAATTAGCTTGACATATTGTTATTGACATGCGATGAACAGCATATCATTTAATTAGATTGACATATTGTTATTGACATGCGATGAACAGCATATCATTTAATTAGCTTGACATATTGTTATTGACATGCGATGAACAGCATATCATTTAATTAGATTGACATATTGTTATTGACATGCGATGAACAGCATATCATTTAATTAGATTGACATATTGTTATTGACATGCGATGAACAGCATATCATTTAATTAGATTGACATATTGTTATTGACATGCGATGAACAGCATATCATTTAATTAGATTGACATATTGTTATTGACATGCGATGAACAGCATATCATTTAATTAGATTGACATATTGTTATTGACATGCGATGAACAGCATATCATTTAATTAGATTGACATATTGTTATTGACATGCGATGAACAGCATATCATTTAATTAGATTGACATATTGTTATTGACATGCGATGAACAGCATATCATTTAATTAGATTGACATATTGTTATTGACATGCGATGAACAGCATATCATTTAATTAGATTGACATATTGTTATTGACATGCGATGAACAGCATATTTAATTAGCTTGACATTGTTATTGACATGCGATGAACAGCATATCATTTAATTAGATTGACATATTGTTATTGACATGCGATGAACAGCATATCATTTAATTAGATTGACATATTGTTATTGACATGCGATGAACAGCATATCATTTAATTAGATTGACATATTGTTATTGACATGCGATGAACAGCATATCATTTAATTAGATTGACATATTGTTATTGACATGCGATGAACAGCATATTTAATTAGATTGACATATTGTTATTGACATGCGATGAACAGCATATCATTTAATTAGACTGACATATTGTTATTGACATGCGATGAACAGCATATCATTTAATTAGCTTGACATATTGTTATTGACATGCGATGAACAGCATATCATTTAATTAGATTGACATATTGTTATTGACATGCGATGAACAGCATATCATTTAATTAGCTTGACATATTGTTATTGACATGCGATGAACAGCATATCATTTAATTAGATTGACATATTGTTATTGACATGCGATGAACAGCATATCATTTAATTAGATTGACATATTGTTATTGACATGCGATGAACAGCATATTTAATTAGATTGACATATTGTTATTGACATGCGATGAACAGCATATTTAATTAGCTTGACATATTGTTATTGACATGCGATGAACAGCATATCATTTAATTAGACTGACATATTGTTATTGACATGCGATGAACAGCATATCATTTAATTAGCTTGACATATTGTTATTGACATGCGATGAACAGCATATCATTTAATTAGATTGACATATTGTTATTGACATGCGATGAACAGCATATCATTTAATTAGATTGACATATTGTTATTGACATGCGATGAACAGCATATCATTTAATTAGCTTGACATATTGTTATTGACATGCGATGAACAGCATATTTAATTAGATTGACATATTGTTATTGACATGCGATGAACAGCATATTTAATTAGATTGACATATTGTTATTGACATGCGATGAACAGCATATCATTTAATTAGATTGACATATTGTTATTGACATGCGATGAACAGCATATCATTTAATTAGCTTGACATATTGTTATTGACATGCGATGAACAGCATATCATTTAATTAGATTGACATATTGTTATTGACATGCGATGAACAGCATATCATTTAATTAGATTGACATATTGTTATTGACATGCGATGAACAGCATATCATTTAATTAGATTGACATATTGTTATTGACATGCGATGAACAGCATATCATTTAATTAGATTGACATATTGTTATTGACATGCGATGAACAGCATATCATTTAATTAGATTGACATATTGTTATTGACATGCGATGAACAGCATATCATTTAATTAGATTGACATATTGTTATTGACATGCGATGAACAGCATATCATTTAATTAGATTGACATATTGTTATTGACATGCGATGAACAGCATATCATTTAATTAGATTGACATATTGTTATTGACATGCGATGAACAGCATATTTAATTAGCTTGACATTGTTATTGACATGCGATGAACAGCATATCATTTAATTAGATTGACATATTGTTATTGACATGCGATGAACAGCATATCATTTAATTAGATTGACATATTGTTATTGACATGCGATGAACAGCATATCATTTAATTAGATTGACATATTGTTATTGACATGCGATGAACAGCATATCATTTAATTAGATTGACATATTGTTATTGACATGCGATGAACAGCATATCATTTAATTAGATTGACATATTGTTATTGATTGAAAGCCAATGTTGGAACACACTGTCTATTCTTTTCAAACTAAACAAGGTCTTGTTGGTATTCAATTACACTTTTGGACCAGCTGAAACAAACAGCTCAAGGGACAAAGATTCTTGACATCTTAATTTGCTTGTGATTTCCATTGGACACATGCCCATTTTCACATCGACAGTTTATTTCAAAGGAAGCAGGAATGCAAAGATATTTATGCAATGTCTGCATAGTGAAATGGCAACTGTTGAGACAAATCAACATCACAACTGTTTGTTGGTTGCACGGTATTATTACTACAACCACAAAGTTAAAATATTTCCCTCTAGCTAGCTCAAACTTCTTGAGGGTTTCGCAAACATGCAGATCAAACATCTTACCTGCCAAAAGCAGCAGTCGCATTATTACACTGCTCCACTGTGGCCTTCTTTGTTTTACGCGGAAGTATCGAACGTTTTAAAAACCCAAGGTACTTGCCAATATATCCTATGACATAATTCAGTCAGTCAGCTATACAAATCAAATCATTGCGGGGTTTTCCCATACTTCCAGTTCTATTATTTGAGACCTGAGTTTCAAACCAGAGATAAAAAAAACAGAACTGCATTTCTAGTGCTCCATGTATACTTTAGTTTAACAATACATGATTTGCTCAAGTGGTTCACAATATAACAGGACTGCTGGTCTAGGCATTATTTGTTAGCCATTTGGTTGCTATAAGAAAACAGACCTTGCTTATGGGAGTGTCCTTTTGGAACAATTTTGGAATTGTTCCTGACAGTAGGTGCATTCCCTTTTCCTCACCTGTAATGGGTACATCAGGTCGTGGCTGTTCTTTTCTCCAGGAAGGCACAAACACTGTGATGTCAACATGACCCCGCTCCAGGAAAAAGTTCACTGCCAGCTGAATTCCCAGACAGGAAAAAACTTCCTTGTTCCCGTGGCTAAGAAACAGTTTTTAGCAATTAGATTTGAATTTGCATAATAAAATTATATTGCATGTGCAGACATGAATTCATTTAGCAGGCACTTTTATCCAAAGCTACTTACAAGTAAGTAATATCAAAAGCATTTTATTATATTAAACTTTTAAAATTTCATGTTATTTTAGAGTGAACCAACTACATAGGCATTACGAGATCTGCTGAAGAAAGCATTAAGATATCAGTTCGTTTTCTTTCCTTACCAGCTGTCCTGTTCATTAAAATAAATGTTGTTATACTTCCTTCTAGACAGTGCACATTCCAGTGAACAAAGTTAGATAAAAGCAACTAAATACAGCACCTTTACTGATCATATACAGTCAAACTGATCAAATTCAGACACCTTCAACATTTCTCACAATATCAGTGTTTATTCGCTATAGTTTAGAAAATGGTAATAAAATATGACAATTACTAAGAGTTAAACTGTCTCAGAATAAATTCTCTTGATAATGTCAGATAACTTTGATAGAAAGGTATGTAATGGATTACAATCAACCAATCAGCTGTTGAATTTAACTACACAATTAGATAATACCAATTTAGGTCAACCAATGACCAAGCAATGCTTCATTTTGTTCAGTCTGTGGTGTAAAAGCTTGCATTAGCAATTAAAGAAAAAACACTTAAGCAAAACATGGTCAGGTCAAAGTGTCTGAATAATTTTGATCCCAAATTGTTATCAGTTTTACTGGTAATCCACTGTATGAAGAATTTTTGGGTATAATGTGTCACAGTTTATTTTGCTATCCTCACACTTACATAAATGAACTATAGTGTCCTGCACACACTAGTTAAAAATTATATCTGGTGTCTGAATAATTTTTGGTTTGACTGTACATCTATTGACAAGTATTTATTTAAAAAAGTTTAAAGTTTAAAATAGGTACAATTAGATGAACATGTTAATTGTAGTTTAAATCCATGTCAAGCCCTAAATCAACAGAAGAGGGTGTGTGAAAACTGTCTGTTTTTATGAGGTACTTAAAGGCGGCTGATTTATAGGAACAAAAATAGCAAAAAGATGGGCAGAGCAATCCAATCAGACGACGTGTTGCAATGCTGTTGGGCCTGTTCAGTTTCACAGTGTACTTTTCACAGATATTCTCCTTCAGGATAGTAAGAAGGAAGGGAGGAGAAAACGGCACTGATTTGCATATAAGATTATTTGCATACTGGAGTGATGACAGCTACAGGAGCCTGCAGGGGCAAATCTGGACTCTACTTGCAAATGTAGGTGAAATACAAAGGGAGGGTTTTAAAAGGTCATAAAACGTGCAGACGACGTAAAATGCTTCAAACGAAAACTGTGAATTCACTTTGGCAACATATGATCTAACTTCTCCAAATAACTTCCTAATTTTCTGGTCTGACATTTGGAATTAATTACTCATTACGACAAATCCCACACAAAGCATTTGTGGAGGAAAATACTATGATGTGTCCAAATACCAGTCAGTCTGTCCAATGAATGTCCAATAACGTTTATCAGTCATGACTCAGAAAGTTGTACACCTTAGCACAAATCCACCTCTGTTTTCATAAAAACAGAAGGAAATGGACATGATTTGCACATTTTTTTAGGAATGTGTGAGGAAATACTGGGTTTTATTAAACTGTGACACAACTACTGAATGCTTTGTAAAAAAAACCAAAAAACAATATTGTTCCCTTGAACAAAAAAAAAAAAGAAAGTCTTCATTTTTAAACACTATTTATCTATTTTTACAGTAAACAAGCAGACTTGGCCATGATGTAATGAATATTCCTTGATCGTTCTATCATAATAATTATTTGCAAAGACAAAAAGTGTGGCACTATTAAAACATTAGCCCGACCGGCAACATTTTGCTCAACCATTTTTGATATACCGTTTGGTGACGCTATAATGGCAAATAAACTGCACACTTCAGCTTTTCAAAATATAAAAAAAAAAAAAATGTAAAGAGAAAGCAGTCTTAAATAGAACTAAATGTTCTAGTGGTAGCACTTTATTTTACAGTCCTGTTCCCCATGAACATACTATGTACTTATTACAGTAATTACAATAACTGGGTAATAACTAGGAACTAACCCGGAACCTAAACCTAACCTTAACCCTTGTAGTTACCTTGTATTACTCAGTATTTTCTTAGGTAAGTACACTCTAAGTACATGTACTGTAAAATAAAGTGCAAACATTCTAGTTCTAGGTAAACTGTTATCTTATGATATTTTGATGATATTTAAACTGTCCTGTTAAACATTTGACACAAAGGAAAAGGTCATCAAAATGAATGTTACCTTTAAATTTACTGTAAACAGTAACAGCAAAGGAATGGAAGATGCAGTGTTATTGAAAGCACTACACACTTCATCAATCTCTCATCGCATGTCATGTGTACAGTAAACTCACCTCATGGCTACATTAGACCCATCAATGACTATAGGTCTGAGTGCGTCCTCATCCTCTACCAGCTCTTCCGGAGCACTTGACACTGCCGGTGCACTTTGATTTTGGGCCTTACTGGATCCATCCCCACGTGGGACCAGCACCGGGGAGGCTGACGGTTCCTCTCTCTCTTCAGATTCCCCAGCAGCCTGTATCAGCTCCCCCAGAACCCTGTTGGTGTCTGCGCTGAGGCCGAGTTTCAGGAAAGCAGTGCGGACCTGCGTTTGAGAAAACCCCAGCTTGAGGAACAGGTCGAGCTGGGTCTGAAACTCAGAGCCCAGTTCTGAGGATTCATCTGGAGTCGGGCTGGGCTGAGCCGGGTCCATTCTAACGTCACAAAGCACGGGAAGGTTGTACAGAGACGTAGGTGCGGTTACCCATGCGTTGGTGGTATTTGCGTCAGATTTGTGTGATCCTACGCTGGATGACCAAAGGGAATCCAAATACAATTGTAACGTGGGGATGGTGCTGATTTCAGCACTCATCTCTTCATCCGGAAAAAAGTCCTCGTCAGTCACGCCTGTTTACAGAAAGTGTAATGTTAGACAGGAGATCAATCAAGCATTTATGGTGAATTCAGATATTTATTTATGACCTCAGATGACAACATTTCTAATAAACTGAAACTAAGTTCTCATCTACAGATCACATGGCAGTACTATGGCTAATATTTCAATATTTATGAATCCAATTAGGAATCTTAAAACAATTAAAAACGACTATAATACTATTCTGATTTGATTAAAGACAGAAGAGTTCTATAAATGATTAAGTGAATAAGTGTACATTTATATTAAAACTTAAAAAATGTATAAATATTTATAAATAGTAATAAATATTTATTAAATCCAGTTACATCTAGAAGCAAACAAGCTATGAAATCAGTGTTACTGTAAAGTGTTACTAAACTAGCTTTTTAACAGGAAATTAATCTCAATCTCAACAGACGTGAAACTTTGGGCTTCACTGCCCTTTTAAAAATAGTAGGTTTCTAAACTCCTCTAATATTATATATTTTCACTACAATACCGACATCATATTATTTCATAGTTTTCATTCTCTTTATTTGCGGCGCGTCCCCGCATTCCAGCACATGGACGCGCTCCGTCCCCCTTTTTGACCTCATCACTTTGTTTACAAACATTTTAAAGTTTATTTCTACATATTACTTCACAATATAAGTAGCCATTAAACAGTTCGCCACCAGAAATGTCAATGACAACAACTAGGAAAGTCAATATACCGAATCTGTCACTTATATGTACAGATAAATAAGTTTAAAAAGTTACAAGCAAAACAAAAGTCATACGAACCTTTATTTAATCTGTTTTCTTTGTGTTCTGAGCTGCTGTCTTCTGGTAATTAAGTTAATAAGGTTATTAAGTTCGCAAGTTTCGTTCCAGTTGAGGCCAAAGCAGCAAAATACTGGAGAGAGATTCGACACACCTTTATGTTAAAACGCAAAACCAGGAAGTAACGGTGTTGACGTCACGGAGGCCTTTGGATTTTACCAGTTCTCTTTTTCCTCCATTAAGAATAATAGCGTTTGCCTGTTCACATGTATATTTTCTCCAGCCCTAATTTTATAACATTTTGGAATGACTGTGTTGATGTCGAATAAAATTAGGATACTACCTCTTATTTAACATAAATTTCTATTAAACTCATAAGCATTATAAGTAGGCTATTATCCTTGAAATGATATTTTGTAAACAGATTTAATTAATATATTTTGTGGTTTACATGCAGGAACATACTTTCATTTGTTTTGGAGTTGTCCTCATTCGGCTTGTTTTTGGTCAGATTTCTCTTCATTTATTAATGATTCTATCATGCCCAGATTTCTGTGTTTTGGAAAAGTTTTTATTCATTTTTATTTCACTCATGATCTTTTTTACAGTCTAAGCTCATGACAAGTCTTATCATAAGGGATATCTTTTAATTAATCTGCTACTTATATTAGCTAAATTTATTATATATAAATAAGGAGGAAATAAGCCATTGTTTTTTAAAAGCAGAAGTTATCTAAACACAATATTAACTTTGAAAAATAAGCTGTAAAATGTGTTAATATTTGTAAAAAAAAAAAAAAAAAAAAAGTTTTTATTTTTAACTTGTATCTGTGCACCACATGAATTTAATTTCATAGACATAGCCTACATAAAGGAAAATATGACCAATCTAACCATGTTTTAATGTTTTACACATTTTGTCAAATGCAAAAATGTATTATGCTATTTATTTAAAAATGAAAGTTCCCATTAGAATTGTAGAAGTGTTTTACATGTCACATGAGAACTGATGTCATGTGAGAACTTTAAGTTCCACTTTTTATTTCCACGAAACCTCAGAAGTTAGAGCCCATAACACCAAAACAAAGATCTGAAGAAACTATAGCTTAAAACATGAAGAAATATTTTAATTCAAACTCAATAATCTTAATAATCTAAATGTCTTTGATGAACATTTAGAGTCTGTAATGTTATTCAGTCACATAATTTTGTGTGTGTGTGTGAGAGAGAGACTCAGTTAGAAATGAGTGTGTAATTCCTGCTGCTTTTGTACATTCTCATTATTACTCTGCAGGTTATTAGTTCCTCAAAAGCAGCCAAATACATAACATCACATCTGGCTGATGTTATCTTCAGGTAAGGAAATACAAATGTCAAGAGAATAACTGTTACAGGATCATGAGCATTTTGGTATTTGTTAAAAGTAATTTCCTTTGTGGTTTGCAAAAAAGGGAAGCCCCTAAGTGAACACTCACTCAGACCACAGTTGCATAGATTGCAAAGGCTCCTCTCACCTACCTTCACCACAAAGCAAGAATCTTTTCTTGACAAGCATATAATGAATGACAAAATACTGTGATGTATTGTATATTGTGTATTTTATTTAACTGACGTGTTGCTGCTTATGATACACATGCTGTAATTTATAGAGATCAAGTCATGGAAGTGTTCAACATTTAAGTGTTGATTATGTTTGTTCTATTAAAACTGAGATTCCACTAACAATGTTTAAAGTAAAGGAGATGGTTGGGGTCTTGCATGAACTTTGTGGCAATTTACCTTTTTAATATTTTTTTTTCTGGATATGGTGGTTGTCGCAGCCATACTTGAAGACGATTCATTCAGTTCATGTTGGTCATCTTGGGCAAGATGTTCTTCATCTGGGGATTGAGATTCATCCTGTGATGGAGGGTGTTCACTATCTTCTGCTGGATGTTCCTCATCTGGGGATTGAGATTCATCCTGTGATGGAGGGTGTTCACTATCTTCTGCTGGATGTTCCTCATCTGGGGATTGAGATTCATCCTGTGATGGAGGGTGTTCACTATCTTCTGCTGGATGTTCCTCATCTGGGGATTGAGATTCATCCTGTGATGGAGGGTGTTCACTATCTTCTGCTGGATGTTCCTCATCTGGGGATTGAGATTCATCCTGTGATGGAGGGTGTTCACTATCTTCTGCTGGATGTTCCTCATCTGGGGATTGAGATTCATCCTGTGATGGAGGGTGTTCACTATCTTCTGCTGGATGTTCCTCATCTGGGGATTGAGATTCATCCTGTGATGGAGGGTGTTCACTATCTTCTGCTGGATGTTCCTCATCTGGGGATTGAGATTCATCCTGTGATGGAGGGTGTTCACTATCTTCTGCTGGATGTTCCTCATCTGGGGATTGAGATTCATCCTGTGATGGAGGGTGTTCACTATCTTCTGCTGGATGTTCCTCATCTGGGGATTGAGATTCATCCTGTGATGGAGGGTGTTCACTATCTTCTGCTGGATGTTCCTCATCTGGGGATTGAGATTCATCCTGTGATGGAGGGTGTTCACTATCTTCTGCTGGATGTTCCTCATCTGGGGATTGAGATTCATCCTGTGATGGAGGGTGTTCACTATCTTCTGCTGGATGTTCCTCATCTGGGGATTGAGATTCATCCTGTGATGGAGGGTGTTCACTATCTTCTGCTGGATGTTCCTCATCTGGGGATTGAGATTCATCCTGTGATGGAGGGTGTTCACTATCTTCTGCTGGATGTTCCTCATCTGGGGATTGAGATTCATCCTGTGATGGAGGGTGTTCACTATCTTCTGCTGGATGTTCCTCATCTGGGGATTGAGATTCATCCTGTGATGGAGGGTGTTCACTATCTTCTGCTGGATGTTCCTCATCTGGGGATTGAGATTCATCCTGTGATGGAGGGTGTTCACTATCTTCTGCTGGATGTTCCTCATCTGGGGATTGAGATTCATCCTGTGATGGAGGGTGTTCACTATCTTCTGCTGGATGTTCCTCATCTGAGGATTGAGATTCATCCTGTGATGGAGGGTGTTCACTATCTTCTGCTGGATGTTCCTCATCTGGGGATTGAGATTCATCCTGTGATGGAGGGTGTTCACTATCTTCTGCTGGATGTTCCTCATCTGGGGATTGAGATTCATCCTGTGATGGAGGGTGTTCACTATCTTCTGCTGGATGTTCCTCATCTGGGGATTGAGATTCATCCTGTGATGGAGGGTGTTCACTATCTTCTGCTGGATGTTCCTCATCTGGGGATTGAGATTCATCCTGTGATGGAGGGTGTTCACTATCTGGGGATTGAGATTCATCCTGTGATGGAGGGTGTTCACTATCTTCTGCTGGATGTTCTTCATCTGGGGATTGAGATTTGTCTTCTGATGGAGGATGTTCACTATCTGGGGATTGAGATTCATTCTCTGATGGAGGATGTTCACTATCTTCTGCTGGATGTTCTTCATCTGGGGATTGAGATTCATCCTCTGATGGCGGATGTTCACTATCTTCTGCTGGATGTTCTTCATCTGGGGATTGCGATTCGTCTTCTGATGGAGGATGTTCACTATCTGGGGATTGAGATTCATTCTCTGATGGAGGATGTTCACTATCTTCTGCTGGATGTTCTACATCTGGGGATTGCGATTCGTCTTCTGATGGAGGATGTTCACTATCTGGGGATTGAGATTCATTCTCTGATGGAGGATGTTCACTATCTTCTGCTGGATGTTCTTCATCTGGGGATTGAGATTTGTCTTCTGATGGAGGATGTTCACTATCTGGGGATTGAGATTCATTTTCTGATGGAGGATGTTCACTATCTTTAGTTGGATGTTCCTCACCTGAAGAGTGAGAGTCATCTTGTTGTGCAGGATGTTGCTCATCTGAAGAGGATACTTCTGTTTTTTCTTCTTTCCCATCATTCTCAAAAATGTCATCAGTAGAATCAGGCAGAGCAACATCTTCATTGCTACCCATGTCATCTACTATCTTTGACCCCTCTCCTAATTTGCCATTAAAATTGATGATTGTTTGGATGACTTTTGGACCAGGGAAGTCCATAGCAATTATACCTACACAATGTGGTCTATTGGTGTCCCCCTTAAGATCAAGGAGATAATCATCAACTTGTTTATTCAGTGTTTTTGCGATGTCTAGCGGCTCCTCTGATTCTCCTTTAGCCCCAGTGTATGTGAGCATCAGCTCATGATCACACTTTTCTGAAGCTAACTTGATATTTTGTCTCATTTGCTTTTCTTTTGTATCCATGCCTGCATCCAATTCTGTTATATGAACGGGAAGTCCTAATTCTAATGTTGAACTCTGAATCAAGACTATCTTGCCTCTCACCTGTCCCATTGTTGGAATCTCTTTGTCTCTCCACACAGGCAAGTCATTGTGACTTAAAACTTTTGTGACTTGAGCAACAGCACCCTCATCTGGAGTCACTCTAATCAACAGTGTCTCTTTCCTCTGTTTCGCAAGAAACGTCCGCAGAGTTTTTAGAGCATAAGAAAGGGTCTCTGATTCCTGGACGCTTCCAGTCTTGACATATTTGATGCTGTTGGAAGACACGTGCAATTCAAAAAAACGTATGCCTGCATCCAGTTGGTTGTGCAGTCCCCATGCTTGAAACATTGGTGTGGCTGTTTTTAAGTATTTGTTGCTTTGGTGTGTTCCAGGGATGGATATAGCTGATAGAAGCGTGTTATCTTCGATTTTCTTCATCCACTTGTGATTGACATACTTGTAACTGAGGGTTTCAGCGATGCTGACATGTTTTTTACCCTCACACTTACAGATAGCCACCCTGCAGATAAAATATATATATATATAAATTGCAATACACAACATATATTTTACTCAGTCTTAATTTTTTCATGTTTGTCATATGCATATTACTCACCACAATGGAACTTGCACTATAAACACAGAGAGGTACTGAAATGTTCCCATTATTCTTAGCTTCCTTCTGCAACAGAATGTCTGCAAAAATAATATACATTGATATAGATGAAAATAGTTATATAGTTACATAAAGCTTATAATGATGGCTTAAACATTAGTCTCTGCATATTTCAAAAGAGCTATCACTGGTCGCATTATTGAACATTGCTATTGTAAAACAATTGCAAAACCTCCTTTTGACAGCAAAGATCACCTGTAAAACCTTGAGAAATCCAAACTTCAACAGTTCCACATGTTAAAAGTGCAAGAGTTTCCCTTTAAAAGTAATTTGCATTTAGCCACCATGCAAACCCTTAACACAGTAAACATGTAATTCATATTTGTTACATCATGATTTTCAAACAACAACAACAAAGAATATTTATACTTACAAAGTCATGTGTAGAAATAAATAATGTTTTTAGAATTCCTTTATATTGAATTCCAACCTTGGCATCAGACAGTTCAAGAAACCAAAGACAGTTTGCAGTCTTTCCTTTTGCCATGTACTTTAAATCTTTAACTGGGGCAGTTTTACAGCATTTGACTACATTTGCCTAAACAGTCAATGTAAAATGAGCCCTAAAATAGTTTGCATTCATTCACCATAAACAGACGGCATATGAAAATCATCAAAATCGTCATAACTGACAGATGAATTTAAGAGGAATAATGAATAAAGCATTTTCCACAAACAGCATTTACCATACCTTTAAACAAATAAGGGCACAGAATTGTATGAGGAAAGTAGATCTTAAAGGTTACAAGTTATAACGTGTTAAATCTTATACATTTTAAAAAGAATTACAATATTTGAATGGTTTGGTTTTGATAGTTAGGTCAAAGACAACATACAATAAAATGTAAATAAATGCCTACATGAAAAAAAAAATGTTTGTTTCCTTACTGCAGTAATTATAGTAATTATACCAGCTGTCTCTAAAATGAATTAACAGATGATTTACGGAATCAACAAATTAATAATTAAATGAACGAATAAACAATACAGTGGAATGCTAACACTTATAATCCATCCACCGCGCGCGTCTGTAATGACTGTGACAGGTGTGTGAGCGCGCCCGCAGGAGCAGCGGGTCAGCGTGGCATTACGTGACATCATAATGCCCCACTAAAAGCTCTCGCCTTTGATGCGACCGTCTGCGGCGTATACCAGAAGAAAATGAACTTGCCAAACAACAACTGCAGGAACAAGTTCGTGAGATTTATTAAGCAAGTGAGCAGCTAACAGAATAACTAATTTCAGCATGTCTCAAAGAACTCTTCCTTTGCTCATCATAAACCTCGGCGGAGAAATGATCTACATTCTGGATCAGCGCCTCCGAGCGCGGGATGAAAACGATGATAAACCTCACAGAGGTAACCAACCCCCGTAGCCCACAATAGCTGCTTAACTAACGAATCATGCTTTAGTAAACTATTAACAACTAGTGCATCAAAATTACATTTATCTGCCTTGCACATCTTCACGTGCATTTTTTTATTTTATTAATGTATTATGAAAATAAAAAAGGACAGACAAAAAAGGCGTGTGATTCTTGGTGGAAAACGAAAAAATCGTTAAATGCAAATAATAATAAAACAAATGCAAAGGCCACATTCACAAGTGTCCCAGTGATTGTTAATCTTTCGTATTCAGTCTATTCAGATGTCAGTCTTTGTGCACATTACTGGACCTATGCAATCCTTGGTAATAGTAATGAATATCAAAGTTTGTTTCTAAAGACATGTTTGTACCTTTACAAACCAAACTAGAAGTTCTAGAAATATAGTGACTATATCATTTCAACTGAAATTTTGGCTCTGAAATATTTTTTTTAATCTTACTAGTAAATATGAAATTAATTAATTTGTGTAACAGCGGATTAATGAACCATGTCTAATCTTCAATTAAACGTCCTGTCGAAACACGAGTCATAGGGAATTGCATGAACTCGCTCAAATGTAACAGAATTTTGGTCTGAACACAGTTTCTCTTTTGTAGGTAGTTGGACAGAAGATGACAGGAAAAGAGGTACAATATTGATTTTCCTTCCTATTAAGTTTGTTCCAAATATTTGGTAAGTCGTACATGTGCCATGCAGCGTTTTGTAGTAGCAAAAAATGCCACATTGAGTACACCATGCATATAATAATCCAATGTTTTAAAATAAATTCATTTTATTATCCAAAATTAAAATTAAAAGATAAAAATTCACCCAACCACTGATTTTAGGGTAAGTGACATACCAAAATAAGTCATTTAAAAATAAGATCTACAATATACAGGATAATCTCCATCATTCATAATCAAAACCATAATTAATTACCATAAAAAAAAAAAAAATAAATAAATAAATAAAAATATATATATATATACAAACCCGATTCCAAAAAAGTTGGGACACTGTACAAATTGTGAACAAAAAAGGAATGCAATAATTTACAAATCTCATAAACTTATATTTTATTCACAATAGAATATAGATAACATATCAAATGTTGAAAGTGAGACATTTTGAAATGTAATGCCAAATATTGGCTCATTTTGGATTTCATGAGAGCTACACATTCCAAAAAAGTTGGGACAGGTAGCAATAAGAGGCCGGAAAAGTTAAATGTCCATATAAGGAACAGCTGGAGGACCAATTTGCAACTTATTAGGTCAATTGGCAACATGATTGGGTATAAAAAGAGCCTCTCAGAGTGGCAGTGTCTCTCAGAAGTCAAGATGGGCAGAGGATCACCAATTCCCCCAATGCTGCGGCGAAAAATAGTGGAGCAATATCAGAAAGGAGTTTCTCAGAGAAAAATTGCAAAGAGTTTGAAGTTATCATCATCTGCAGTGCATAATATCATCCAAAGATTCAGAGAATCTGGAACAATCTCTGTGCGTAAGAGTCAAGGCCGGAAAACCATACTGGATGCCCGTGATCTTCGGGCCCTTAGACGGCACTGCATCACATACAGGAATGCTACTGTAATGGAAATCACAACATGGGCTCAGGAATACTTCCAGAAAACATTGTCTGTGAACACAATCCACCGTGCCATTCGCCGTTGCCGGCTAAAACTCTATAGGTCAAAAAAGAAGCCATATCTAAACATGATCCAGAAGCGCAGGCGTTTTCTCTGGGCCAAGGCTCATTTAAAATGGACTGTGGCAAAGTGGAAAACTGTTCTGTGGTCAGACGAATCAAAATTTGAAGTTCTTTTTGGAAAACTGGGACGCCATGTCATCCGGACTAAAGAGGACAAGGACAACCCAAGTTGTTATCAGCGCTCAGTTCAGAAGCCTGCATCTCTGATGGTATGGGGTTGCATGAGTGCGTGTGGCATGGGCAGCTTACACATCTGGAAAGGCACCATCAATGCTGAAAGGTATATCCAAGTTCTAGAACAACATATGCTCCCATCCAGACGTCGTCTCTTTCAGGGAAGACCTTGCATTTTCCAACATGACAATGCCAGACCACATACTGCATCAATTACAACATCATGGCTGCGTAGAAGAAGGATCCGGGTACTGAAATGGCCAGCCTGCAGTCCAGATCTTTCACCCATAGAAAACATTTGGCGCATCATAAAGAGGAAGACCTAAGACAGTTGAGCAACTAGAAGCCTGTATTAGACAAGAATGGGACAACATTCCTATTCCTAAACTTGAGCAACTTGTCTCCTCAGTCCCCAGACGTTTGCAGACTGTTATAAAAAGAAGAGGGGATGCCACACAGTGGTAAACATGGCCTTGTCCCAACTTTTTTGAGATGTGTTGATGCCATGAAATTTAAAATCAACTTATTTTTCCCTTAAAATGATACATTTTCTCAGTTTAAACATTTGATATGTCATCTATGTTGTATTCTGAATAAAATATTGAAATTTGAAACTTCCACATCATTGCATTCTGTTTTTATTCACAATTTGTACAGTGTCTAAACTTTTTTGGAATCGGGTTTATATATATTTATAATGCACATTTCAGCCGCTTCTTTCTTTTATCATTTTTTTTTCTTTCTGTGTGATGTTTAGGTTTTCACTCTTGTCTCAGTCTTTCTCTTTTTCTCACTTGTCATCATTCTCCTCCTGTAGTTATGAATGATATAGCGGGCACTATGTTCAATAACGCTTTTATAGAGGAGCTCTTGTGGCCACAGGATCCGTATTCCCACCGAGCCCTGCGGACTGTTTTGACACGAATTGCACACACCTCCATTATGCGTCTTAACCCGGCCAGCATGGACAAGGTATGTACTCATCATCTCCCCACACAAAAACAAATAAATATCTTGACTGTACTTAAAATGTCAATTTGCCATGACTTAAAAATATGCCACCATCAACAGGTTACTAAATGTGACCAAAAAAAGCCGAAGTTGTGGAAGTTGCGATAGTCTTTTCTTCTCTATTGTGACGTACACTCACCGGCAAAAGGGGGTTGAACTTGGAACTAGCAAGGTGGACCTAATAAAGTGGCCAGTGAGTGTGTATCTGAGTGAAATGGCTTCTCGAACAAGAAAAAATGTAGGGCAGGACTTGGCCATTGGGAATTAATTGGATGATTGGATGGTTGTGGTTTGCTATTGGTCGACCTCATGTGAGTGACAGGTTGCCCCGCCCGTAAAGGTTTAGTTCACCCAAAAATGAAAAGTCTGTCATTAATTTCTCACCCTCATGTCGTTCCAAAACCATAAGACCTTCGTTAATTAAATTGCTGTCAGAGAGGGTCAGAGAGCTCTCCGATTTCATCAAAAATATCTTCATTTGTGTTCCGAAGATGAACGAAGGTCTTGCGGGTTTGAAAGGACTTGAGGGTGAGAAATTAATGCCAGAATTTTCATTTTTGGGTGAACTAACCCTTTAAACTAGTAAAATGACAACAGAGAAGAGATGTCGCTGCAAGAGGGAGAGAAAGTCATTTTGATTAAAGATTATGAGGGCATATGAACTGAAAAAAAATAAAATAATGATGTGCATGGATAAATCATTTATAATAAACAAATAAGAACGGTCAATTTTGATTTGAAAAAAAACAACCATGCAGTATCCGATTCAACTGCTTAACTGCTGTTCTGGTTAAAATTGCTTATTTCGCTGGATTTAAACATTCTTGGAAACATTTGTACACAAAAGTACACAAGTCAACAAAATATATAACACTGTTCTAGTGGTTGTTGGATATTTTAATCCAAAAATCTTACATATTGTGCCTTTAACATTTTACAAACTGTAGAATGGTGTTATTTCTTCCTGCTCCAACCCCCAAAAAATGACTTAAATGTAGTCAGGTACATTCAATAATATTTCTGACTTGAATAAAACCAATT
Source organism: Coreius guichenoti (assembly GCA_039654105.1). Taxonomy (NCBI): domain Eukaryota; kingdom Metazoa; phylum Chordata; class Actinopteri; order Cypriniformes; family Gobionidae; genus Coreius; species Coreius guichenoti. The sequence goes on from CM077184.1 coordinate 5,271,591, forward strand.
AATTTGAAGCACATTCTATAGCACAGTCTATATTTAATACTGATCACCTGTTTAAGTTTGTGTTGTTGTCTTTATTGTAGCTGTATGATTTGATGACTATGGCCTTTAAGTATCAGATCGTTCTGTGTCCACGTCCACAAGATTTACTGCTCATCACCTTCAACCACATGGACACCATCAAGGAACTGGTTAAGGATAATCCCAGCCTCGTTAACCAGATCAACGAAGCCCAGCGGCAGCTTATTGAGGTAAATGTTCACTGGTGTCCAGCAAGTAGTTTGCACTTAGTTTCTAAATGTGGTGTAAACTATGGACGCTTGTTTCTGCCATGACTTTTTTTCTTGCAATTGTGAGTTTATATCTCACAATTCTGAGAAAAAAAGTCACAATTACGTTTTTTATTGAACAAGCTTTCATAGTAAACATCTTGTTTTATTTACGTTTAAAAAATATATGTATGTATCTCTTTAATAAATGTATCTCTTTAAAATCTACGGAGCCCTCGCACATGACGTGCAAGAAAAAAAGTAAATCGTGCGCACAATTTACTAATTCGTTTCCTCAATTTATAAATCATGTGCACGATTTACTACTTCATTCCCTCGACTTGCTAAACCGTCCACACGATTTACTAATTTGTTCCCTCAATTTATAAATCGGGCGCACGATTTAGCCTACTAGTTTTTTCCTGCATGTCATGTGCGGGGCTCCATAAAAATCTGTTGTAAAAATGCTTTTTCTTTTTGTGAAGTAATTCTATCTGTAATCTATCGCCACTCAAGTTGCTTTTCTGTGCAAAGATTATTGTTATTTCTAGTGCATACTTAAAAATTTAAAAGCACCTCTATCTAAGGTATACACACCCTTATCCGACGGTGACTTTCAACTCATCCGACATACGTTACTGGTTCTCTTTCAAGATATGCAAATCAGGGTGAGCCATTTACTTATGTTAAAGCTTATTGTCATGAGTGTTTGAAATGGACAGCTGCCAGATCATACAGCTTTATGCAAATCATTACATGTTTTGTAAGAGCATTCAAGCGTAGGTATTTTGTAATGTAATCTTAGTCACACTTACAAATTTTCTTTCACAGGTCTCAATTTTCTTGAAAGAAAATATCCAGAACCCTAATGGGCATTTTGTGCTGCAGACCTCAGGGCCGGTGCCTCACGGATTTGAGGTTCCTGGTTTAATCAGGTGAGGCAGGTGAAGGTCAGAGGTCACAGGCAGGCTCCTGTTATTCTTTGAGCTCTTCATCAGTGCTCCATGCTCCATGGGAATAAGATCACATCCTTACAGTCATACCATTTGTTCCTTCAGCATTTCATTAAGCATTCTTGTCTTGCAGGTGGTTTAATGATAAAGGGCGCGAGGTGAGGAGAACAAGGTTCCCCAGTGGAGGAAGCTACACAAGTGCTGTACACCAGGGCTCGTTTGACTTCTCTGGAGACAGGGTCACACTTTTGGGCACCAACATGTAAATGTGAAAATTTAATAATTAGGAATTATAAATGCTTTAAAAAAATAATTTAAAAAATAATTCAAAATTGCAATATTATATATTATTAATTGTAAACATATGCAAATAATAAAATAAAAAATAAATAATATAATAAAAAAATAAATAAATGTAATTACAATATAATGTAATAAGTATATTTGTATTATATATAAATTACATTATATAAATTAAATATAAATTAATATAAATTAAAAATATACAATTTATTTAACCATATTATTTAATAGAAATAATTATATATATATATATATATATATAAAATAATTATTATATTTATTAAAATAAACAGCAATAATTAATATCTTCAAATTATCAAATTTATAAAATAAACTACATGTGAGTATAATATGCACTAAAAATAATTATTATAGTGCGATTTTCTTTTTAAAGAAATAATACTTTTATTCAGCAAGGATGCATTAATCAAAAGTGACCGTGAAAACTTACATTGTTACAAAAAAATATATATATATGAAATAAATGCTGTTCTTTTGAACTTTCTATTCATCAAAGAATCCTGAAAAAATTCAGTCTCCACAAAAAAATATTAAGCAGCACAACTGTTTTCAACATTGATAATAATAATAATAATAATAATAATAATAATAATAATACATATTTCTTAAGCATCAAATCATTATATTAGAATGATTTCTGAAGGATCATGTGACACTGAAGACTGGAGTAATGATGCTAAAAATTCAGCTTTGATCACAGGAATAAATTACACTTTAAAATGTATTCAAATAGAAAATAGCTACTTTAAAATTTAATAATATTTCACAATATTATAAAATATTAGTTTTACTGTATTTTTGATCAATACACACACACACACACTTAAAATAACCCCTTATATTTGTGGTTTCATCCTAAAACATATTTCTTAATTCATGCTCATGTGAATATCTGATGACATCTGTACAGGTACAGCACACCCTCACCTGAAGACATGGATCCATCAAGCACCTCTAACAACACAGGCAAACTAAAGCAGGTACACCCTCACTGCAGGCATCATGGGACATTCCAAGAGTACAGCTCACGCTGAGGAAACAAAGCAAAAACTAAATTAGGTTTATGTTTCATACTAATGTTATATTGCAACTCAAGGCTCTCTGGATGTCATTGTATTTTTGTGTGAATATCTGGACAGGCAGACACAACCCCCAATCCTCTGGCCACAGAAGAGCTCAATCTGCTCGCCAAACTGATGGGTGGAATGGAGGTGCAGAAACTCATGAATGTGAACGGTGGTTTCAAAATCAACCTGTGGACTTTAGATCAGGAGGAGGAGGAGGGCATGTAAGCATTACTAATCCAGACATAATCCTGCCACGTCCACACACAACCTCAAAGGCATGGTTGCTACTTTGTCATATACTGATACTTTGTTATATATATACACAGTACCACAGTACACAGTAAGTTTGGAAACATTAATATTTTTAAGTCTCTTATGCTTATAAATCCTGCATTTATTTGATCAAAAATACAGGGAAAAAAAACAGTAATATTGTAAAATATTATTACAATTTAAAATATAATTTATTCCTGTGATCAAAGCTGAATTTCCAGCATCATTACTCCAGTCTTCAGTGTCACATGATCCTTCAGAAATCAAAAAATTTTGATACTCAGTTATTATCAATGTTGGAAACAGTTGTGCTGCTTAATATTTTTTTGGAACCTGTGATACTTTTTTCAGTATTCATTGATGAATAAAAAGTAAAAAAGAATAGCATTTATTCAAAATAGAAATATTTTCTACATTTTTACTATCACTTTTTATCAGTTTAACACATCCTTGCTGAATAAAAGTATTAATTTCTTTTAAAATAAGAAAAAAAATACTTTTGAACTGTTGTTTTGTTATTACTAAAGATTTCTATTTTTCATTTTCTAGATTTATTTTTTTATTTTTAAAATTTCAAAGAATCCTGAAAAAAGTATCACAGGTTCCAAAAAAAAATATTAGGCAGCACAACTGTTTCCAACATTTATAAATCAGCAAATTAGAATGATTTCTGAAGGATCATGTGATACTGAAGACTGGAGTAATGATGATGAAAATTCAGCTTTGATCACAGGAATAAATTATATTTTTATGTATATTAAAATAGAAAACCATCATTTTAAATTGTAATAATATTTCTGTATTTGTGGTCAAATAAACACAGGCTTGATGAGCTTAAGAGACTTCTTTCAAAAAAACTTTGGATTTGTATATAAGCAGAAAAGCGTTTTTCAACATCTAATTTTGTGTTGCAAAGAATAATAAAGGTGAACTATTGTTTTAAATAACTTTACAGAAGGTCTGATAATAACAGGTTAAAATGTTTGTTACTCTAACCTTCTCTCAAACTTTTTCAGTGGAATTTCGGAAGGAACAGAGCCCGAGTCATCTGTCATTAACATACAAGTCACACAGGTGGTGTGTCATGCACTTCACAAAACTGCTCATGTCCTCATTTTGCTTTATTTTGTTGCCCAGGGCTGGGAATGTCCTATGCTACTAGTACAAACCTGATTCCAAAAAAGTTGGGACACTGTACAAATTGTGAATAAAAACAGAATGCAATGATGTGGAAGTTTCAAATTTCAATATTTTATTCAGAATACAACATAGATGACATATCAAATGTTTAAACTGAGAAAATGTATCATTTTAAGGGAAAAATAAGTTGATTTTAAAATTTCATGGCATCAACACATCTCAAAAAAGTTGGGACAAGGCCATGTTTACCACTGTGTGGCATCCCCTCTTCTTTTTATAACAGTCTGCAAACGTCTGGGGACTGAGGAGACAAGTTGCTCAAGTTTAGGAATAGGAATGTTGTCCCATTCTTGTCTAATACAGGCTTCTAGTTGCTCAACTGTCTTAGGTCTTCCTCTTTATGATGCGCCAAATGTTTTCTATGGGTGAAAGATCTGGACTGCAGGCTGGCCATTTCAGTACCCGGATCCTTCTTCTACGCAGCCATGATGTTGTAATTGATGCAGTATGTGGTCTGGCATTGTCCTGTTGGAAAATGCAAGGTCTTCCCTGAAAGAGACGACGTCTGGATGGGAGCACATGTTGTTCTAGAACTTGGATATACCTTTCAGCATTGATGGTGCCTTTCCAGATGTGTAAGCTGCCCATGCCACACGCACTCATGCAACCTCATACCATCAGAGATGCAGGCTTCTGAACTGAGCGCTGATAACAACTTGGGTTGTCCTTGTCCTCTTTAATCCGGATGACATGGCGTCCCAGTTTTCCAAAAAGAACTTCAAATTTTGATCCGTCTGACCACAGAACAGTTTTCCCACTTTGCCACAGTCCATTTTAAATGAGCCTTGGCCCAGAGAAAACACCTGCGCTTCTGGATCATGTTTAGATATGGCTTCTTTTTTGACCTATAGAGTTTTAGCCGGCAACGGCGAATGGCACGGTGGATTGTGTTCACTGACAATGTTTTCTGGAAGTATTCCTGAGCCCATGTTGTGATTTCCATTACAGTAGCATTCCTGTATGTGATGCAGTGCCGTCTAAGGGCCCGAAGATCACGGGCATCCAGTATGGTTTTCCGGCCTTGACCCTTACACACAGAGATTGTTCCAGATTCTCTGAATCTTTGGATGATATTATGCACTGTAGATGATGATAACTTCAAACTCTTTGCAATTTTTCTCTGAGAAACTCCTTTCTGATATTGCTCCACTATTTTTCGCCGCAGCATTGGGGGAATTGGTGATCCTCTGCCCATCTTGACTTCTGAGAGACACTGCCACTCTGAGCGGCTCTTTTTATACCCAATCATGTTGCCAATTGACCTAATAAGTTGCAAATTGGTCCTCCAGCTGTTCCTTATATGGACATTTAACTTTTCCGGCCTCTTATTGCTACCTGTCCCAACTTTTTTGGAATGTGTAGCTCTCATGAAATCCAAAATGAGCCAATATTTGGCATGACATTTCAAAACGTCTCACTTTCAACATTTGATATGTTATCTATATTCTACTGTGAATAAAATATAAGTTTATGAGATTTGTAAATTATTGCATTCCTTTTTTATTCACAATTTGTACAGTGTCCCAACTTTTTTGGAATCGGGTTTGTAAAATCTGTTATCATTTACTAATAAACACCAGTGTTGCTCCAGGGCAAGCTTAACGCTTTTTGACATTTGATTTTAATTCCATTCAAATGGAAGTTACTGTACAGGGAAGTTAACACCAAAAAAAGCAACCAGACATTTGTTCCTGTTAATTCAGGAATGTTTTATGAGTTTGTAATGAAGTTTAGTAGACAATAACTTTATAAGTACATGCCAACATCTCATAAATATATTTTAATGTCATTCAAATTCCACACTGGGTTTCTTGTAATCTCAAACCACATAAATACCACTGTAAAGAGACCAAATTCATGTTTTGATTTGTTTTTTTTACATTAGTGTTACAACTATAAGATAATTTATTAATACCAAACTTCAGTAGGCACAATAGAAGTTGCAGTTTTTACTTATTCCTGAGTGTTTACCTTTGTATTCCCAGGATCAGCTGGCCAGTACTGAGCTGGCACGCATAGCAGGAGAATTTGATGAAGAGGGAAGCCAGACAGAGGGACCCGGGAACAAGGGAGACGACTTGCTGGCCATGATGGATGAGCTCTAAAGGTCAGTCACTGAAGGCTTTGAGTCAGGAAGCAAGTGGTAGGTCTGATACGTCACAGGAAAAAAGGTAGGTTTGAAAATGCCTGGCATATATACATTCAGAAACATAATTAAGAACCATCTGAGAGAAGAATTGTACTGTTTATAGCTTATTTAAGCTTTATTTTATTTAAGCTTAAATAAAATAAAATACATAATGTGTTTTCAACTTTTTTTAAAAAAATGTTTTTAACTATAGGCTACGTTAGGGACGTCCCCAGACAAAATCTCTTCTGGGGACGTCTTCAAAGGGGAAATTATTCATTATAAAAATCATGATATCTAAAATGTCAGTTCATTTGATTGATGTTCTCTTTTTGGCGTTGGACTTTTAATGTACGCCTACAATGACTGATTCATCCATCGACTTTTTTTTTTTTACTGCAGCAAAACAGAAGTCAAGTTCACTGAACATTTCATTCTGCTGAGAGAAAAAAAAAAAAATGATTTCCTGCTCTTATATTTATTCAAATCTCATTGTAACCTTCAAATCTCATTGTTTCTGTTACTTCGGTGCTGTTTCATTGGTGGTTATAATATGTGCATCACATAGTCTATAAAGATATGATTATTGATTGTGTTTGAAGATTATAAAAACCATAACAGAAAAACAACATATAGATTTTGAGTAGACTAAACAAAAGGACACAATAAAACCACATCAGCATACATTAAGACAACTGTCAAAGATGTGAAAAAAAAAAAATTGATTTAGGTTAATTGTTGAATTGTTAAATGTTAATTGTTCTCAAGATAAGATTATACATGTCAGTTCGGGGCAAGTTGTCACGTGGGTTTTAAATGTTGTGTTTTAAGTAACCAGCTACAGTTTTACTGCTTCATTTCAAATTTAGCATAACAGCAATTAAATAACATATAATACATGTTAAATCCTCAACATAATCTTTTTAACTTTAGACAGTATTTTAGATTTTAAAAACAAAGCTATTCTCAGCAAATGTCCATTTTGACAACATGCCAGTCAATGCGTGTTAAAAGAACTATATATTCTTTTATTGAACAACAACGGAGATTTAAACGGAGAATAAACTTACCCAGATAAATATTCACTGGGTCTCCTATAATGTTTATCCGAGCAACTCACTAGAGGGAGCGCGCGCGAACGATTTCAATCCGGTACGTCTTGATGACGTCACTGACCTCCGCGACGAAGCGCGGCGCTCGAAACCATTTAGGATGTAAACATGTTGTTTTGAGCATGTTGGACGATAAAACCTAGGTAATAAAACGAATATTTTTACTTAAAAAGACTTGTATGAGTGACCCTGGATTCTGTGAGAATTAAACAATCATTGTAAATATTTCCTTTCTTATCGCATGCTATATATTTAGTTAAATACAGTTATAGTTGCTGGAAAGTTTAATGTTGACGTCTTTTCATGATTCGCGACTAGTATCGTTTTCAATTTCACTACTACCAGTTCGTTATACTTTATTAGATACTTTTCAATAGTGACTAGTGTATTTAGCTAGTCATTAGTACTATAGTACTACAACTAGTCACTATTCTAATACTATTTCCAAACTATTCCATTGCTACTGGAAACAGACTGCCTTAGCTATTGGCAAATGAGGATCTTATAGTTACTAGTGAAACTTAAAAAATACTAATCCTTACTGAAATACTAAAAAAAGATTAACCTTTGTAGCATATAAATGCATACTAGTTAAAGTAACAAATGTTAAAACTGGTGGTAAAATAAATAGTGATGTTTTTAACTGATATATCTGGAAGATGTCCCATATTGGAAATGTGTAACCTCAAAATGAAAATTGAACAAGATTTTGTGTATATACAAATGACGCTTTGTTTGATATTTTATTTTATTTATGTAATGCAAATACATTAATTTATATTTTTGTTGCTTAACAATTCAGAGAAAATGTAAATAATTTTTAATTACATTTTTTACAGAATTTGACATTTACTTTTTCATGCATTTCACCTCGCTAGATGACAAAGCTAATTTGCATATTTTCCATCAAATCATTTCATAAGGTGCAATATGTGGTTTGTCTGTCAGCAGAGCATCTCAGAAGCCTGTAATTAGCATTAATTATGTGCATGTTGAAAACATTAAAATAGAAATGTGTGGGGCTGGAGGTGTAATAATACAAATCGCCATTTATTTGCGGCTGCCTTTTTACAGGTAATTGGCAGAGAATCACCAGTATTTATCTGCTTATATTGGTTTTTCGTCGTCTTTGGTGTCATTAACAGTAAAAAAAGAAAATAAATAATATACAAAGAAAGTTCTTAAATTGCTCACACTGCTAGACAAATGCTGACTGTTAATGATTTCTCTGTGCAGAGGTGAACATGGAAGTAAGCCATTCGATTCGTGAACGCACCATCGCCGAGAACAGTCTGGTGATTCTCCTGCAGGGTCTGCATGGCCAGGTGACCACCGTTGACCTGCGAGACGAGAGCACGGCCAGGGGACGCGTTATTAATGTGGATGCTTTCATGAACATCCGGCTGGAGAAGGTTCTGTACAGGGACAGACGCGGACGTATGTCCAGTATGGACGACCTGTTTGTCACTGGACGAAACGTGCGCTATGTCCACATCCCAGACCACATGAACATTAGAGAGACAATAGAGGCCCAGCTGGCCAAAATACACCGCGTGCGAAACTTTGGAGGAGGGGATGGACGGAAAGAATACTCTAAGAAGAAATAGTTTATGTGTGAGATGTTTGTTTTGCAATTGTATGTTTTTTGGAACGCACACTATTATTTGTAAGTAATGCAATCATGGAGCAAAAAGTAATGCGTAGATTGTTGCTAGTAAGAAACTAAAATAGTTCTGTATGTGTTCTCAAGGAACAGTGTGGGAAAAGTGATTTCTGTTTACTAAGTACTGCTCTGGTGGTTTAAAAAAATTAAATAAACGGATGAATGTGGTGAAATAACCATTGATTGATGAGTTCATCAACTTGCCGTTGTGTTTGATTAGACAACGCCTTTTATTACTATGTGTTCTTTTTCCTAAAGCTGATGTCAATATCTCTTTAACACAAGTACACTTAAGTATATTGAGTTTACGTATGCAAATATTGGTACTTTAAGGCCTTTATTTGCAATTCAACACACTGTTTGGTTTGCAGTGTAAAGAATTTTCTGTGACCTTTTTTTAATTTGTTGGTTTGTAATAATTTAATAAGATCAAATAACTAATTGAACAGCTTTTGATTTAAGCTGAATCATATAACTTGGGAAGCTATTGGAAATTAACATGTAAGTATTAAAATATCAAGTATGTAGTAACTCACGTAAAGTTGTGTAAATGAGCAGTCAAATAAATTTGAGCCGTTAGATCAGACTAAAAACAGAAGGAATGCTTTTGTCTCTTAAGTTTCCTCATTCTTCTGTTTTTGTCTCAGCTTGTGGTCAGTGTGGCAAGAGAGTTTATATCTTATTTTGGAACAATATTATTTTGCTTCCAGAATGCTACATACATTTTGCCATTGCGTATGAGGATGCAGGAATTTTTCGGTGACCACATAATCATCATCTTTGAAATGACTCATAAACCTCATTCCTGTTCAGACACAAGCCACAGTCACAGGAAAACAGAGGTATTCTGGTAAACAAAAAACATTACACAACATGAAAAATACATGCTGCCCTTTATGAAATTTGAATTAAATTAGGGAAAGATTCTTTTTAAGGGGTTGCTTACAGGGAAAACAGGGAAAAGTGACCTTTTGTCCTTTATGATGGCAAATTTGGTGCATGATCATCTCAGGGCATGCATTGAAAGGGATACTTCACACTAAAATGAAAATTCCATCATTAATTACTCACCCTCATGTCGTTCCAAACCCATAAGACTTGTTCATCTTCAGAACACAAATGATCTTTTTGATGAAATCTGAGAGCTTTCTGTCCTTCCATTGACAGCTACACAACTACCACTTTGACACTTCAAAAAGTTTTTAAATAAAAGGCTTTAATTCACATTTAAACATTGATCAGCGAACAGAAACAGAAGCTCAACCGAACCTGCTTGATGGGCGAGAACAAACCTCATTGGTTCTTCAGAAATTCAAAAGTGATGTATAACATGAGAATGAACCTCATTGGTTCTTGCGGAAACTCAAACGTGATGCGTAACAGGAGAATGAACCTCATTGGTTCTTGAGAAAGCTCAAACATGCTGTGTAACAGGAGAATAAACCTCATTGGATCTTGCGGAAACTCAAACGTGATGTGTAACAGGAGAATGAACCTCATTGGTTCTTGAGGAAGCTCAAACATGCTGTGTAACAGGAGAATGAACCTCATTGGATCTTGCTGAAGCTCAAACGTGATGTATAACATGAGAATAAACCTCATTGGTTCTTGCTGAAGCTCAAACGTGCTGTGTAACAGGAGAATAAACCTCATTGGTTCTTGCGGAAACTCAAACATGCTGTGTAACAGGAGAATGAACCTCATTGGATCTTGCTGAAGCTCAAACGTGATGTATAACATGAGAATAAACCTCATTGGTTCTTGCTGAAGCTCAAACATGCTGTGTAACAGGAGAATGAACCTCATTGGATCTTGCTGAAGCTCAAACGTGATGTATAACATGAGAATAAACCTCATTGGTTCTTGCTGAAGCTCAAACGTGATGCGTAACAGGAGAATGAACCTCACTGGTTCTTGCTGAAGCTCAAACGTGATGCATAACATGAGAATGAACCTCATTGGTTCTGGCAGAAGCTCAAACGTGCTGCGTAACACGAGAATTAACCTTATTGGTTCTTGCTGAAGCTCAAACGTGATGCGCAACACGAGAATAAACCTCATTGGCTCTTACGGAACCTCAAACGTGATGCGTAACAGGAGAATGAACCTCATTGGTTCTTGCTGAAGCTCAAACGTGCTGTGTAACAGGAGAATAAACCTCATTGGATCTTGCGGAAACTCAAACGTGATGTGTAACAGGAGAATGAACCTCATTGGATCTTGCGGAAACTCAAACATGCTGTGTAACAGGAGAATAAACCTCATTGGTTCTTGCTGAAGCTCAAACGTGCTGTGTAACAGGAGAATAAACCTCATTGGTTCTTGCGGAAACTCAAACGTGATGCGTAACAGGAGAATGAACCTCATTGGATCTTGCGGAAACTCAAACGTGATGTATAACATGAGAATGAACCTCATTGGTTCTTGCTGAAGCTCAAACGTGCTGTGTAACAGGAGAATAAACCTCATTGGTTCTTGCGGAAACTCAAACGTGATGCGTAACAGGAGAATGAACCTCATTGGTTCTTGCGGAAACTCAAACGTGGTGTGTTTGAAGCGTCAAAGTGGTAGTTGCGTAGCTGTGAATGGAGGGACAGAAAGCTCTCAGATTTCATCAAAAAGATCTTCATTTGTGTTCCGAAGATGAATGGAAGTCTTACGGGTTTGGAATGACATGAGGGTGAGTAATTAATGACACGATTTAAATTTTTTGGGTGAACTATCCCTTTAAGTTCAATCTTAATGGATTCAGTTCAACCTGCATTTAGCTTTCATATTTCCCAAACATGCACCTGCTCAAGTATGTTGCCCATATTATATTATTTCATCTCTGTCAGACTCAACAAACACTTCTCTGAAGAGCATGGCTCATTGTACCGTCAAAGATCGAAGGTTTTCATTGGCTGCTGCTAGGCTTTGGACGACGCACGGTTTAGAGTGGCTTCAGGTGCGTAACTCTTGTCAGACGGGAGGGAACACAAAGAGCTCTTTTAATCCAGCAGTAGCCTGAAGCGGCAGGAGCTGTGCCCACTGCAGACATTTCCTGTTCTGTTCCTCCCCACAGGGTTAACCCTCAACAGACAGAGATCTCTCTGGCATGTTAGACGTGGCCCATCCCAGAGGCTGGGCGGTCGGCCTGATTCAAGCCTGCACACGCTGGCTGAAAGACACATCATTTAGGTGCCTAAATTTGAATGTTGGAAGACAAACAGAAACAGAAAGAGACTGCTACTTTTTGCGCATTACTTTTGAGCTCTGCGTGTTGCATAGGATATTTATTTTGGCTCCCTTTTGTAAATATTAATACTGTAACAACTTTTTCTGAAGAAAAAGTGAGCAGGGATTTGTCGTACAAAAATGTCTTTTAATCAGCTGGTATTTTGGTGACTACACTACCTTTCAAAAGTTTGAGGTCATTTTTTTAAGAGTAATTAATATTTTTATTACAAAAATTAATACTTTTATTGAGCAATCATGCATTAAATTAATCAAAAGTGACTGTTTATAATGTTACAATAGATTTCTATTTCAAATAAAAAAAAAGTTTTTTTTTAATTTTCTATTCAAAGAATCCTGAAAAAAGTAAGTTTCCTAAAAAAATAAGCAGCACAACTGTTTTTAACATTAATAATAATAAGAAATGTTTCTTGAGCAGCAAATCATCATATTAGAATGATTTCTGAAGGATCATGTGACTCTGAAGACTGGAGTAATGATGCTTTGATCACAGGAATAAATTACATTTTAAAATATATTCACATAGAAAGCAGTTATTTTAAATTGCAATGATGTTTCACGCTATTATTGTTTTTACTGTATTTTTGATTAAATAAATGCAACCTTGTATATAATTTATTTAATATATATATTTTTGTATGATTTCTGTGTGAACCTGATTTGGACCAATATTTATTGTGAAAAGCATCTAAATATTTAAATACATGTTGGCTTTAGTAAAACAAATAAAAATGGCATTTCTTAATTTTTTTTTTTAAATGTTGTCTTTATAATTTCATACTATTTTCTATTAGGGGCTTAAATTATACATATAGCTGCCTTGAAAGGGGGTCTTTCACAAGGGGATTGTCATATTTTATGGTCCTTGGCATCAAAACTTTTCTTATTTGAGGCCACTGTTGAGTGTATAAACTACAATAGACCATACATTTAAACTAGACTTCAGCTGCTTCATTCAGCACAGCATCGATAGTCCGTCTGAGCTTAAAGAAAACAAGCTGTATGTTTTACTGTGGTTTACACACCCACACACACATTAAAATATACATGTGTGGACCTGAAGAATGATCTGTTGACCAGCGGGTGTGAAATGTGGCCTGGATCGCACTGCCATCCTGAGGGTGTAAATTCTCCTGTCGTGCGCTCCTCCCTGACTCTATTTTCCCCTCTGACAGGAAACACCTCCCTTTACCCAAACTGCTTTTCTACGGTTTGGTCCCAGTGAGAGAGACGCTGTGTATGTGTGACCACAGAGGGCTGCTTCTGCTCTATCAGGCACAGACATGTGTGAGTAGACGGGAATTCAAGCACCTCTCAGTGTTTAGTGTTCCCGCTTCATCTTCCAGCGTGGTGAGGTCACACTGCCTCTGGATACGGGACTCATCTTTCCTCCGCCGGGACATTCTGGATAGAAATGATGGTTCGTTAGAAAAGGTAAGGAATTAAATACTGCATTTTTGTTAAAGGGATAAAATACCAAAACTATAGTTGACTTTTTAAATTAAGATAAAATGGGTGGATTAGTATACTTTAAAAGAGCTTGCTATTACTTTGAAACTATTTTTGTTTGCTGAAAAATATAACCGGATGAAAAGTCATATCTAAAGACCAGAGCATCACAGAGACTTAAGGGCTGATTCTTTTGACCTGGATCAACAGCATAGCAACCACAGCACTCATAGAAGCAACCTAGCAACCACCTACAACAACCTAGCAATTGCATAGCAATGCCCTAACAACCACCAACAACACCCTAGAAATTGCATAGTAACACATTAGCAACTTCATGGCAACACCCTAGCAACCACCCACAACACCCTGCATTGCAATGCACTAGGTACCATGCACAACATCCTAGCAACTGCATAGCAATGCCCTAGCAACCACCAACAACACCCTAGAAACTGCATAGTAACACATTAGCAACTTCATGGCAACACCCTAGCAACCGCCCACAACACCCTGCATTGCAATGCACTAGGTACCATGCACAACATCCTAGCAACTGCATAGCAATGCCCTAGCAACCACCACCAACTCCCTAGAAATTGCATAGTAACATGTTAACAACTGCATAGCAACACCCTAGCAACTGCCCAGAACACCCTGCATTGCAATGCACTGGGTACCATGCACAACATCCTAGAAACTGCATAGCAATGCCCTAGTAACCACCAGCAACACCCTAGAAATTACATAGTAACACATTAGCAACTGCATAGCAATACCCTAGCAACAACCCAAAACACCCTGTATAGAACAAACTGTATAGCAATGCACTAGCAACTGTGAAGCAACCATCCACAACACCCTAGCAACTGTATAACAACGCCCTAGCACTGTGCCAGTGAGTTTTTTTTTTGGTTTGTTTTGATTACATATAAACTATGTGAGGCGTATGGAAGCTTGTTTCTGCCACTTGATAAAAAAATAAAAAAGGTAATTGCGACTTTTTATCTCACAGTTCTTACACTGTAAAAAAAAGTTGCTGCCTTAAATTAAGTGCAATCAACTTGCATGTTTAAGTCAATTTAACTTAAATTGCATTAAACTGACTTTAAAAAATGAGTTGAATCTTGTATAACTTATAAAAAAAGTTGAAAATTGCTTAACTTATTTTGATGAGTTAAAGCAATGTAAAAATGTATGTTGATATAAAATTTTACAGTATACTTTTTTCTCAGAATTGTGTAATATAAAGTCACAATTGCGAGTTATAAAGTCTAATTCTGATGAAAAAAAGACTATTTCTCAGAATTGAGAGTTTATATCTTACAAAAAAGTCAGAATTGCAAGAGAAAAAAGTCAGAATTGTGATTAAAAAGTTGCAATTATCTTTTTCATTTTTTTATTCTGTGGTGGAAACAAGCTTCCATAGAGGCATGGGTTTAGAACAAAAAGATTGTTGGATTTTATTTTATTTTTTAAAAATTATAATTTTTTTTTATATTTTCTTTTTATATTATTATTTTTTATATTTTTAAATTATAAATAAACCTTTTGAACAAACTATTTTTTGTCTGATTGCTAATGTTGTTAATAATGTGACAATGAAAAACAGTTCTTGTGCCATTGAAAAAAACAAAAGATGCTCTAGCAGATTGCTGATTAGAGAAGAGAGAGAAAAGCATGAGCTCAGCAGGTTGTCAGACATCTGCTGCTACATGCCCTTCTGCAGGTTTGCTCTTCTGGGAAAAGGTCTGACAGGTGGGAGATGGTATGTGTGTTTGAGAGCTGTTTCGTCCTGTGCCGATGATTCACAGCTGTGGGGGGAAACTCAGGCCAGTTAGCCACTGTCTGGTAACGGGAGTATTTTTGGAACTTGTGGCATACGTCCCACGCTAATTGGTACTTGGAGCAGAACTTGACAATGTTTACAAGCATTTAGTGTAGTCTTATATTTCTGGTATCCTAGTTCCTGTTTGTCATTTGTTTATGTGAGGGAATGTAGTCTGTGTTTGCTGACCCCGCTGGAGGGGCTTTACAGCAGAGCGACACAAAGACAAGAATCCCTGCTTGCATTTAAACATTTCACTAATGGACGTTTTGTCTCTCAAACATCCCAGGTTAACATTTTATTGTTCAAAAATTGCTCTTTCAGTGCTCAGTAGAATTTTTGTTACTTATGTTTACATAAAGTATTAAAATTAGTTATTACCATTATTATATCAATAATGTTTTTTAAATAATGATAAATATTACTGTTATTTATAAATGTTTAATAATTACTTTACTAAATCTACTATGACTGTTACTACTAATATTAATAATTATATTGAATATTATTGTGTAATTATAATAAACATTAATCATAAATACATATAATAAAATTAATAATATATTATATAATAAGAATCATTAACATCATTATTATTATTGTATAATTATGATAAAATTAAAGATAAATATATTATATAATTATAACAATCATAAACATTATTATTATTATTATAGTATTGTATAATTGTATAATATTAAATGTATTATTATTAATAATAATAATTTTGTTATTACTTATTATAATTTTGTTAATTTAATATAATTATGTGATACTCAATATACTACTACTTATTATTATTATTATTACTATTATATTGAATAATACAAATAACATTGTATTAATAATAAATATAAATAAATAAATATTATTGTTATTCTTGTATTATAATTATAAATGTTTAATAACTATGTAATATTCAATATAATACAACTACTATGACTGTTACTACTATTAATATTAATAATAATTCATATGCATATATTATCATCATCATTGCTATTATTATATTGAATATTATTGTGTGTATATATATATATATATAATTATAAGAATCATAATTATTATTATATATTTTATAATATAATATTGTAAAATTATACTAAATGTATTAATAATAATAATGTTGTTATTCTTCTTATTAATTTCCTATTTGTTTAATATAATTATGTAATATTCAATATACTACTACTAATTATTATTATTACTATGATATTGTATAATATAATAAACATTAATTATAGATATAATTATCATAATCATCGCCATTATTATATTGAATAATATTTTAACAACAACAACAACAATAATAGTTATTATTATATTCAATAATATTTTTATAATCATATATAATAAAAAATAGAATTTTAAAAACAATTATCATGATAATTTGGTTTTAGAAAAATTCATGTTCATGTTGTGATCATATTTTGATATTTTAGTCTTTAGTGATTTCTGAAGCACAAAAAAAAACGTACTTTAAAAATGAGATCTTCATTAAATCTCATGAGGTATGAAAGCAAATAAAACATTACTTTAGGCATCTGTGAGGAGAAAAGTAGAGCATTTTGACCAAGAGAAAGCTACAAAAAGACAAATAATCACAGAACATAATGTGCTTCGCTCTAGTGTACTTAAATATGTGCCCTTGTTCTGCCAAGAGTGTGGAAGATAGGGATCGGGGCGGCTGAGACTTTGGGTCTTGATGGCGTAGATTACAGTTTGCTGTAATTACAGGCCCCAAGAGGAAACAAACAGGAAGACAACAACATGGCACCTCTTCCGTGATCTCGGCATGGTCTCAGCGACTGCGGGTTTTATGGTGTGGACACACACAGGGAGTCACCGCATTTATAGTCTGATGCTTTTTATCGTTTCCTCGCTTGGGCCGGAGGAGATTCTTGCCCAGCACACATCCAGGACTCGTGTGGCTCCGGCACATGACGGCTTGGGAAATCCAGATGTTCAGCTTTAATACTCCCCCTCCTCCTCTTTTCCTTCTTGGAGAGAGTGACACAAGCTGGATCCTTCCCAGTTTCCCAGGGAAGAGTCCCACGCAGACCCCGAGCAGCATGTGAACGTCTTCATGAAATCTCGGTTCCTGTGGGAAAAATGGGAAAGTCTTTCTGGGAGCAAAGAGTGAGTCCTGGGTCAGTGCAATAACAACAGCATAACAAATGGCCTGTGTGGAAAGAGATGATATAATGCTCCTTAATGGCACACTTAGTGCAATTTCAGCCTCAGGGGCCAAAATAAATGAGTTAGGGCCTATTTTTCTAATTAAGCATAGCGGGCCATGTTGTTTTAGTTGTCCTTGAGCTACTAAAACATGTAAGTATAACTATTACAATTGATTTTTTCAAAACCAAAAGTAAACTTTTGCACGCAACTCAACAATGTTTGGGCTATGAACACGAATGATGGGTTACCTAAAATCATCATAGCAACCACCCAAAACACTCTGGGAACAACTCAGAACGTCATAGGAACAACCCAGAATACTCTAGCAACACGTAGGCAAACCAGCCACAACACCCAGAAGTTTGTATTGGGTTCTTTCTTAACCCTTAAACACATACCTCGGATCTTTAGTGACCCAGGACGTCATTCACAACCCTTCTCCTCATTCAGTTTTTAAAGTAAAATGTCTGTGTGAGCAGGTGCGCGGAGGTATGGAAATACATATGTTGACAGGCAGGTAAGACCGAATGCATTGATTGGATGAACATTTTTTGGTCCTGAGACTTCCACAGAAGATATATGTACATGTTGTAATATTTAGACCATTGATTGCTATCAGTATGTGAAGAGACTTTCAACCAGTATAACAAAAAGTGTTTATAAAAAATGACCTACCATACCTTTAAAGATATGACTGCTCTCTCTTAAGCATATGTGTTTTTCCACCACAGGGTCTGAAGGTCAGGCTGCGATAAAGTAGAGAAGAAAGCACAAAAGAAAAGAAAAAGAAGCCGACATGAACCCCATACGGAAAGACATGGAGCTGCTGACTAACAGCATGGCTACTTACGCACATATAAAAGGTAAAAGCGCAACACAGATGGTTCATTAATGCCCAGGTTAACAACTCGAGCACTGAAAGGCACCTGACTAAACACTGATATTGATTTGGGTCAGTTTCATTGAACTTTATGCCCCATCGCACTTCTGACCACAAGAACAAAACAACAAGCCATTCCATGGACTTTAGTGTTCTGTTTGATTTGGCTTCACACCTCTGACTTCATGAGAGATGGCTTAAATGTTCTTCTTTCTCTTCTTCTCAGGGGTTTAAGGTTTTTCTGTAGTGTCAAAACCACAAAACAATTCTAAAGAACTTTACTCTTAAATAGGTCCTTGATTATGATTTCACTTTTTTTAACTTTAGTTAGTGTGTAATGTTGCTGTTTGAGCATAAACAACATGTGCAAAGTTACGACACTCAAAGTTCAAAGCAAAGGGAGATATTTTCTTTTACAGAAATCGCTTTTTAAGGACTACAACAAACGGCTGGTAGGGACTACAACGAGCTTCTTCACGGGTTAGTGACATCACAAAAAATTTACATAAACCCCGCCCCCTTGAACACACAACAAAGGCCATGTTGAGAAGAGGAAGAGTTGTTGTAATAGAGCACATTTGGGAGTCTGCTCAAGCTGTCACATCCGTCTTTTCACATTTATTGCAATACAGTAACACAAATGCAATAGCATGTCATAAAAGCAAAATGACAACATAAGTTATAACCATAACTAAACTAAACTATACCTGTTCTCTCTTCATGCAGCATATATTCTCTGGCTCTGTGCGTCTTACAACAGTTCCCACACGAGCGAATTATAGATTATCATGACAGAATATGCTAATCGATGACTTGAAGATAGTTAACTCCACATCAGCTACATCAATTCATCAACAAATCATTCAGGAACATCTTGTTGCATTCTACGTTTCTTCTTCTTGAGTCTCTCCATCATTGTCCGACTCCGGTTTGAACATAAAAGGCTGAACAGTTTCTGACCTTTTCAGTGCGTGTCTGTGTGAGGTAATCGGAGCTGCTAACTCGAGCTCTTGAAGCTCCGCCCTCTTCTTGAAAGGGGGCTGGGAGCAGCAGCAGCTCATTTGCATTTAAAGGGACACACACACAAAAGTGACAATTTTAACATGCTATAAAAAATTATCTGTGGGGTATTTTGAGCTGAAACTTCCCACTCTGGGGACATCAGAGACTTATTTTACATCTTGTAAAAAGGGGCATTATAGGACCCCTTTAAACATGCATGTTACAATGAAGGATATTTTTCTGAAGGATATAGTCATAGATAACACATTTTAAACTGAAATAATAGTTCACAATATTAGTGTTTTTACTGTGTTTGATCAAATAAATGCAGCTTTGAGCATAAGACTTTTTTCAAAAACACCAACCCGGTGTATGTAATACATTGATATTTTATATGAATGTTATGTTTAATATATTAATTCATATAAATTCTTTATTTTGAGTATGTGTATGACTCATGCATGTTCTTGACAATTTCCCTCCCGTGTTTTATACAGTGAACATGGAGAGCTTCGCACTGTACTTCATGTTGGGCGTGTGTTCAGGTCTTCTGCTGGCTCTGGTCCTCCTCATACTGGGCATCACCTGCCGACCGCGCTCAAAGACAAAAACGCCCTCCACACCAGACAAGAGACGACTAAAAGAGTCCAGGGAGGAGGAGGAAGACAAGGAAGAGGATGAAAGTGAGGCAGGAGACGACGAGGACCTAGAAGTCCCAGTGCTCAGTGTGAGTCCCATGAGCGATCAGACCCAGCTGAACGGAACCATTAAGAGCGTGAACGTGTTTGCTTCAGCAGAAGAGCTGGAGAGAGCCAGAAGACTGGAGGAGAGAGAACGAATCGTCAGGGAGATCTGGAGGAACGGACAGCCGGATATACTCGTCACCGGCACAGGCACACTTGGCCGAGTTCACTATCACTAGTAGCATGTTTTATCTTCTGGACACAGTTGTTTCATGCATACGGAGAACCCTACCAGGTGATGGTACAAAAAAAAAAAATCATTTTTCTCTCGTAAAACGTTTATATTCTCCAGAGAAACTGCGTTCTGTTGCAAAACTTGATGGAAATAATATGAGGCGAGAAGAAAAATTATTTCAGTGCTTTCGCAATCACAAAGTTTCTCGGGGTAACACCATATTTTTGAAGAAAATGCATTGAATTTGAAATGTAATTTCCCCTCCCATCACCACATGCATATATGAAATGCCACAGGACATTGATCTGTGCAACAGATTTAGGTGTAATATACCTTTAAAAAGGGAAGGATTGAGAATTTGATTGGCATATTTCTGTTTTGTCTTCTGAATGATCATTTGGAAGTTTTGATAGATAATTTTTTTTTTTTTTTTTTTTTGCATTTTTTATATCTATAAATACATTTTAGAACTTAAATGTTTGTGTATATATACACTGTATGTATTTTTTAAATAAAAGCAAAACCAAATATTTACACATGGTGGAAGATGCAGCCTTCATCTTCCATAATGCTAATTTGTCAACTGTCTCTTCCCCGTTTCCTTTTTCCATATCCCTACTCCAAGAAATAATCACAAGGTAATCCACCTAGAACAGTAGTCGCACAATTTAATGCATTAGACAAATTTGAAAGCTCAAATAATACAATCTAAGAGTTTTCTGTCCCTCCATTGACAGCTATGCAACTACCACTTTGAAACTTCAAAAAGTTCATAAAGAGATCGTAAAAATAATCCATATGAATTGAGCGGTTTAGTCCAAATTTTCTGAATAGATTCGATCGCTTTATATGATGAACAGATTGAATTTAGGCTTTTATTCACATATAAACATTCATCAACTCACATCAGTTGTGGTAAACAAAGGCTCAAGCACGTTTGCTTGACGTGTGACAACCAATGAGGTTCATTCTTGTGTTACACAGCACGTTTGAGCTTCCGCCAGAACCAATGAGCTTTCTTCTCATGTTACGCAGCACGTTAGAGCTTCCTCAAGAACCAGTGAGGTTCATTCTCGTGTTACGCAGCACGTTTGAGCTTTCCTCAAAAAGCAATGAGGTTCATTCTCGTGTTACGCAGCACGTTTGAGCTTTCCTCAAAAACCAATGAGGTTCATTCTAGTGTTACGCAGCATGTTTGAGCTTTCCTCAAGAACCAATGAGGTTCATTCTCGTGTTACGCGGCACGTTTGAGCTTTCCTCAAGAACCAATGAGGTTCATTCTCGTGTTACGCAGCACGTTTGAGCTTTCCTCAAGAACCAATGAGGTTCATTCTCGTGTTACGCGGCACATTTGAGCTTTCCTCAAAAACCAATGAGGTTCATTCTCGTGTTACGCAGCACGTTTGAGCTTTCCTCAAGAACCAGTGAGGTTCATTCTCATGTTACGCGGCACGTTTGAGCTTCCTCAAGAACCAATGAGGTTCGTTCTCGTGTTACGCGGCACGTTTGAGCTTCCTCAAGAACCAATGAGGTTCATTCTCGTGTTACGCAGCACGTTTGAGCTTTAGCAAGAACCAATGAGGTTCATTCTCGTGTTACGCGGCACGTTTGAGCTTCCTCAAGAACCAATGAGGTTCATTCTCGTGTTACGCAGCACGTTTGAGCTTCCTCAAGAACCAATGAGGTTCATTCTCGTGTTACGCAGCACATTTGAGCTTCAGCAAGAACCAATGAGGTTCATTCTCGTGTTACGCATCACGTTTGAGCTTCAAGAACCAATGAGGTTCATTCTCGTGTTACGCGGCACGTTTGAGCTTCCTCAAGAACCAATGAGGTTCATTCTCGTGTTACGCATCACGTTTGAGCTTCCTCAAGAACCAATGAGGTTCATTCTCGTGTTACGCAGCACGTTTGAGCTTCCTCAAGAACCAATGAGGTTCATTCTCGTGTTACGCAGCACGTTTGAGTTTCAAGAACCAATGAGGTTTATTCTCGTGTTACGCAGCACGTTTGAGCTTCCTCAAGAACCAATGAGGTTCATTCTCATGTTACGCAGCACATTTGAGCTTCAGCAAGAACCAATGAGGTTCATTCTCGTGTTACGCAGCACGTTTGAGCTTTCCTCAAAAACCAATGAGGTTCATTCTAGTGTTACGCAGCACGTTTGAGCTTTCCTCAAGAACCAATGAGGTTCATTCTCGTGTTACGCAGCACGTTTGAGCTTTCCTCAAGAACCAATGAGGTTCATTCTCGTGTTACGCGGCACGTTTGAGCTTTCCTCAAAAACCAATGAGGTTCATTCTCGTGTTACGCAGCACGTTTGAGCTTTCCTCAAGAACCAGTGAGGTTCATTCTCATGTTACGCGGCACGTTTGAGCTTCCTCAAGAACCAATGAGGTTCGTTCTCGTGTTACGCGGCACGTTTGAGCTTCCTCAAGAACCAATGAGGTTCATTCTCGTGTTACGCAGCACATTTGAGCTTCAGCAAGAACCAATGAGGTTCATTCTCGTGTTACGCGGCACGTTTGAGCTTTCCTCAAGAACCAGTGAGGTTCATTCTCGTGTTACGCAGCACGTTTGAGCTTCCTCAAAAACCAATGAGGTTCATTCTCATGTTACGCAGCACGTTTGAGCTTCCTCAAGAACCAATGAGGTTCATTCTCGTGTTACGCAGCACGTTTGAGCTTCAAGAACCAATGAGGTTCATTCTCGTGTTACGCGGCATGTTTGAGCTTCCTCAAGAACCAATGAGGTTCATTCTCGTGTTACGCAGCACGTTTGAGCTTCCTCAAGAACCAATGAGGTTCATTCTCGTGTTACGCAGCACGTTTGAGCTTTAGCAAGAACCAATGAGGTTCATTCTCGTGTTACGCGGCACGTTTGAGCTTCCTCAAGAACCAATGAGGTTCATTCTCGTGTTACGCAGCACGTTTGAGCTTCCTCAAAAACCAATGAGGTTCATTCTCGTGTTACGCAGCACATTTGAGCTTCAGCAAGAACCAATGAGGTTCATTCTCGTGTTACGCATCACGTTTGAGCTTCAAGAACCAATGAGGTTCATTCTCGTGTTGCGCGGCACGTTTGAGCTTCCTCAAGAACCAATGAGGTTCATTCTCATGTTACGCAGCACGTTTGAGCTTTAGCAAGAACCAATGAGGTTCATTCCCGTGTTACGCGGCACTTTTGAGCTTCTGCAAGAACCAGTGAGGTTCATTCTTGTGTTACACAGAACGTTTGAGCATCTTCAAGAACCAGTGAGGTTCATTCTTGTGTTACACAGAACGTTTGAGCTTCTTCGAGAACCAATGAGGTTTATTCTTGTGTTACGTAGCACGTTTGAGCTTCTGAAGAACCAATGAGGTTCATTCCCGTGTTACGCGGCACGTTTGAGCTTCCTCAAGAACCAGAGGTTCATTCTCGTGTTACGCAGCACATTTGAGCTTCCTCAAGAACCAATGAGGTTCATTCTCGTGTTATGCAGCACATTTGAGCTTCAGCAAGAACCAATGAGGTTCATTCCCGTGTTACGCGGCACGTTTGAGCTTCCTCAAGAACCAATGAGGTTCATTCTCGTGTTACGCGGCACGTTTGAGCTTCAGCAAGAACCAATGAGGTTCATTCTCGTGTTACGCGGCACGTTTGAGCTTCAGCAAGAACCAATGAGGTTCATTCTCGTGTTACGCGGCACGTTTGAGCTTCAGCAAGAACCAATGAGCTTCTCTTTAAGTTCGCTGATGTTTAAATGTGAATAAAAGCCTAAATTAAATCTTCTTATCAGATAAAGCAAACAAGTCTCTTCAGAAAATTTGGACTAAACCACTCAATTCATAAAGAGTATTACAGTCTCTATGAACTTTTTGAAGCGTCAAAGTGGTAGTTGCGTAGCTGTCAATGGAGAGACAGAAAGCTCTCAGATTTCATCAAAAAGATCTTCATTTGTGTTCCGAAGATGAACGAAAGTCTTACAGATTTGGAACAACATGAGGGTAATTAATGACAATTTTCATATTTCATTAACGATCCCTTTAAATGCAACATACTTGCTTTAAATCAGGGGTGTCCAATCCTGCTTCTGGAGGGCAACCTTCTTGCCAATTTTAGCTTCAATCCTAATCAAACACACCTGAACCAGCGAATAAACTTCCAGGCAGTGTTTGAGCAGGTTGGCACTAAACTTCGCAGGAACTTTGGACACCCTGAAACTTAAAATGTTTTATATATATAAAAAAAAAAAAAAAACCTGTAACTGTATTGCACTGCAACATGAGATTTTAATCAAACGTCTCATAACATTGCATAACCGGTACTACAGCTGAACCTCATCATAAAGGCTCTTCACTAAAAGGCTCCAGCTGTCGAGAGCAGCTGTTAAAACCGATGTGTCTTATAAGACCAAGGCAATTCGAAACAAAAGGATTACGTGTAAAACAGAGGACGGGCTTTATTTCAAATTCACCATGGAGACTGAAAGCACTGAATTAGCATGTTCATGTAGAATGTTAGCAGAACGTCATATGTCATCACAAAGCAAGAATCTAAAGAAAGCAGTCGAGTCCCCCAGTGTATCCTTACAGCACAACTGAACAGTGCAGCATACAGAGATCAATGGAAGAAAAATCACATGATCTAAACACATGCAGCATGAACTATTTTACATTTTGGTTGATAGTTTAAACACAATAATGCAATAAATGCATCATTACAAGCATGTTCTATTATTATCTACACTTTAAAATCAGATGAATGATCTAAAACTTACAAGATTTTTTTGCTCAAAATAGAAAAAAAAAAAAAAAAAAAACATGAATCTTTTTTTACACGTCAAAGTAATTTTTTTTTTTTTTTAAGTCATAAGTGGCATCATTTAAGGGAAGAAAATGAACTAAACTGGACGTTAAATATAGTTGACAACCCATTTGTTAGGACAATCTGAATCTGTACATTTTTAACACAATTTTCTCGAGAAAATCGGCCCAGTACACAGTGTATTGGTCCGCAAGGGATATGCTCCAATAAGACAGAACCGTACACCAATGACATTATAAAATAAAAGGGGAGAAATATAAATGAATTAATTTACATGCAATTCCAAACATAGAAAGGGGAAAATCTACTGGCAGAAATGATCAAAATTAAAAAGCTAATAAAAAAAAAAAAAAAAGGAATCATAAAACTACAGTTAAATCTAAGGCACAAGTGCATGGATTTTTTTATTGCACTTTTTAAAAGAAAATCAATTAATTCCAGACACTGAATGATTGAATTTTTATGTTCAAATCACCCCCCATAACCTCGAAAACAAGCGAGAAAGAACACGAAAAAAAAAAAAACACGAAAATGTGAAAACTGAAAAAAAAATAGTAGCAGATCGTGTGATGCTATAAACGACATGGCTCTACCGTATAGGGCTTCACAGTCCAACACCTGAACACGAGGATGCATTTCTCACGAGGGCTCTCGTTGAGCTAGAGACTGTAGAGGAGAACAGACACAAATGGTTGCTGATCCGTCTATGGCTTGGAAGCAGTGCTTTCCCCAGACTTTTCGTCATCTTTGTGCTCTGCGCTGCCTTCTCCTATTTCTCCCTCTTCAGCGTTGCCCTGGAACATGTCGTGGGTCCACTTGGGGCTGCCACCGCCGCCCTTCCGAACAATGAAGGTGCCCCTGCTGCGGGGGTAATTGCCTCTGCCGCGCCCCCGAGTGTCCACCCACTTCATCTCCCCTTCCTTGTCCCGGTCGTCATGCTGCAGTTAGACGAGAGAGAAGTAAATTGAAACTCTCTTACTGGCCACCATGCAGCTTATTCTGTCCCAAAATTGCGCACTTATACAGGAAGAGACTGTCTGAGTGACATGCGAAGCAACCAACCACCAGTTTTTGTTTTTAGAGTAAAGTTTAGGGGGGCGCGTGTATCTGAGATCAAAGCAAGGAATCACACCTGGAAGTACTTCCGACTCTTGGGGGTGTATTCGGGGTCCCACTCTTCCTCTGGGGGGCGTGAAGGGCCGCCAATAATTGGAGGGTTGTTATTGGTGTTGTTACCAGGGTAATTTCCTCGGTTCCATCCTCTTCCTCTCATTCTGGGCTGCAAATACAAGAGAAGAGCGGATCAACTGAGATGTCCAAGATATATGGGAAAACAACTTCAGGATCATTGTGCCACAAATACAAAAAAGCAAGCGGAATTACAGAATCCAGTTGTAAAAACGGAAGTTATTGTATATCGCGGAAGGTCAGGGAATTTGGCACATTTTGGATGCATAAACCAAAAGTAGTCCTGCATACAATTAATCAAATTGTCATATGGAATAGTGTCTGCGATTCACCATTTTATTTGATAAAATTCATTGGCAAATACACACAAACTCAAAAGTCTTCACAACAAATCACCAAAATGAAAATTCAATTTAACTAAATATTCCTACTGCACAGTAGAACATATTTCTCGAATAATAATAAAATGTATCATTAAAACATTTAATAACTTCTGTAGTGCAGAACTTTGTATTAAATTAAATACAAAATTTATATTAAATCATGAAACAGACTCCAGAAAAATTCAAACGGACCAAAAAAAAAAAAATTCTGAATAAAATTCAACTTCATAGGCCACAATTGTTAGTTAATAAATTAAGTTATGAATTCAATTGATTAGACACTTTTTATTAAAAGTTTATTAAAACATATACCATTAAAACCAAATCCAGAACAATTAACAGAAAACAGAACTTGGGAAATATAAAACGGATTTCATCCTAAACTCTAGTGAGCTGCCTACCTAGACAACATTTCAGGATTTATGATAGCTTAACAACATGCTAACATCAGACTCTTTCTCTCAAAATTGAAACACTCAGGATTGGGAATGAAGCCAGAGAGGAACAAAGTTTGACATTGATCACTGATGAGTTGCAGATGGAATTTGTATATGCAGTTATCATTGATTAATAAGTCATATCAATGTCACAGAGAACTGTGGAATACTTACAAATCCCCGATCATAACCCCCACGACCCCTGTCATATCCTCCTCGGTCGTATCCTCCTCTGCCCCTCTCATAACCCCGGTCCATGTGGCCTTCATAGTCCCGAGGGCCACGCTCCATGGGCCCAGGGAACTCCCTTGACCCCAGACGGGCCTTGTTAAAACCCCCTCC
Source organism: Coreius guichenoti (assembly GCA_039654105.1). NCBI lineage: Eukaryota > Metazoa > Chordata > Actinopteri > Cypriniformes > Gobionidae > Coreius > Coreius guichenoti. The sequence continues at coordinate 5,299,228 of CM077184.1, forward strand.
TCCTTCCATGTGCTCCTCCGGATGGTACTCTTTTCCTCTGTACGGATGAGGAGAGGGAGATGAGGAGGAAGATGAGGAGGAGGAGGGCGAGCGCTCACGCTTCTTCTTGCTTTTCCTTTAGAATGAGTGAGAACAGAATTAAAAAGTTGTCTAGTGTGTGACTGAGAAATTATTCTGTGATTAATGCATGTTTTGAAATGTTTGTGAAAATTTAACATAAGAGATTCTACAACAATGATGATCAGTAGGGTCACTGAGGTGAATATGAAGAAATGTGTGTATATATATTTGCATTTCCCAAAGGAGACATTAGTGCTTGAAAGGCAGCAAAAGAATGAGTGTTAAATTTAGACAGGTTTTAGTCTATGATACTGTGTAAATTAAATGCCACATCAGAGCTGCTTCGCCATCTGATGGACAAGTATAATGTTTGAGGAATAATACAGTGCTGCCTTCCCTACATGCTTTTAGATATGAATAAAGTAAGTGTTCCACTGTAAATGAAACTGACAAGTTAAATCAACATTCAGTCAACAAATTAGTACAGTCTAGTAATCAAGCACAAGACAACATGACTCAAGTATTATTCATCAGTAAGAATCAAAAGGACATACTTTGATTTCTTGTGTTTGGAGGATCTGTCAGGGGAGAGTTCATGACTGGGTGTGCGTGATCCAGCTGAACTCTTTCCCCCCTCTCGTTTAGGATCCTTTTTACGGCGCTCTATAGCCAAACGAAGGTCCAAAGAGTCGCCCTCATGTTTTTTACCATGATCCTGTGGAGACACAATAATGTCCAAAATAATTAACACATTTTCTTGAATCAATGCAGTGTAAACAACAATGTACAAATTTGTTTATTTTGTCCTGAACTACAATGTGATTTCAACTGAACAAAGTTTAAAAGGATAGTTCATCCAAAAATAAAACTTTATTCATTTATTCAAGTCATTACAAACCCATAACTTTCTTTTTCACAGAAGATGATGTTTAGCAGAATCTCCAGCATGCTCTTTTCCAAACAATGAAAGCTTGTTTGGTTGACTACTTTGTTTGGACTATTTTCATGCAATTGCTGCAACTTGACAGCATTCATCCTCATTCACTTTCATTGCAAAGGAGCATGTGGGAAATTCTGATGTCTGGTTTAACAAAAAAAAAAAAAAAAAAAAAAAAAAAAAAAAATTAAAACATTTTTTTTTGTAATTTTTGTGTGAACTAACCCTTTAACATTATTATGAATTGATATATTATTAATTTTGGATTAACCTAAGCACAAGAAGAAGAGGTTGAGAACATTTGTCTCACATATGGCAAATGCTTATGACAATGGCAGTCAAAACCCAGCTGAACAACTCCATCTATTGGCCATCTTCAGGAATAACCTCAAATGCAATCCTCATTTTAAGTCACCCTCTATGACTTTACAGTGTTGGCCAAGTTGTAATGAAACCAATGAAATATGTGCAATTTTAAGAAGTAATGTGATAGAACAAAATATATTCGACACCCACTGAAAATGTGACAGACGTCTATTAACACGTGAGACTTTATGACAAAGAACGAACCAAAACAAAACAAAAACGCACAGATCTCATGGGAAAGCAGCATGCTCCATGCTTTCCCAATACTGATTAGTACTGAGCCTCACTTTTTTTTTTCATAAACATTTTTGAGGAGATATACTTACTATTGCATTGGTTAGCGGTCCAGTGAAAGGCTTGGACACAGGATCAATTTTCACTTCCTTTTGATTAGCCATTTTGTTTGGGCATGTATGTACCCACGATTAATCATACGACAAACTCTGGAGGGTGAGAGCGTAATGCTCAGTAATACAAGATTGAGATTGGGGCTCTTGTGCATTAGCATTATACACCTCATAGCACATTTCTGCTGTTTCAGCTGGTACACATTTGGGCAGGAATTTCAGATTTGAAAACGCTGTGTCACCTTGTAGCTGCTCTCTTCGAAATCCTCAAACAGGTGAGAGTGCTTCTTAAAAGCACTGGGAGACACATCGATTCGCCTGTGAAAGGACATGGGAAAAAATATTAAAGGAAGGAAGAGAGGAACAAGGCATCTAAAGCATAAGATACATGAGTGCAAATACACCTACCTGTGGATCTCAGGACTCTTCCTCGGCTTCATCATTTCCATCTCTGCGGCTTTTCTTTGGTATATTCCAAATCGCTCATTCAGAGTCATCCCAGACGACTTGAAATGTTGAGCTACATTCAGAGTAGTATAAAAAAAAAAAAAAAAATTCTTATATGCCACTATATTAATAAATTCAAAAATGAAGACAAATTCTCCAAACTTCACAAACAAAAATGGTCCTAGGTTTGCACCCTGAGGCACCTCAAAGCACAAAGTGCAGAATTAAAATGTAAAATTGCACATAACCACTAGATTAGACTGGAATTACCTTTAATATGATGTACTATGGTGACTATGTGTTGAGCAAAGAGCTCTGAAGGGCTCCTGCGAAGCTGAGCAGACTGAATATGTTGGAAGATCGAGCGAAACTCCTCACTGTCTTTTTTACCAGGGTGTACAAGATCCCGTGACAAATGTCTTTCTTTAGCTAATGGACCTGATGAGCTGAAAGAAAGCAGTGGAGTTATACACACGTATCCAGTTGTTATAAAATTTAAAAAAAATAAATAAAAAAAAAACACATTAGAAAACGTTGTGTTAAAATTCATACCTTTCTCCACCATCAGTGAATGCCTTTATACTGAAATTTAAGTGTGGGTCTTTCTTAACTGTGGATTTCGCTGGGGACGAGGCCTCTCTTCCTGCTGGAAACAGTGGCCTGCCTCTATTCTCTGATACTCTAGATGGCGATGGAGAGGATGGACTAATCCTGCTTTTTTTCTTTTCTTTCTTCTTGGAGGCCTTCTCTTCTTTTCTAGAAGCATGCTTCCGACTGCGATAAAGTTCCTCATCCAGATCCTCTTCAACATCTTCATCCCTCCTTGATGAATCTTTGTTAGACATATAGATGCTGTCGTCCCATTTTCCGAAGCGCTCTTCGGTTAAGCCCCGCATCGTGACAATGGTTTTGTCTTTATACTTGGATTCCTCCTCAGTCTTCCTGTCTTTCATTTCCTGGCGATACTCCTCTTCCTCAGCATCCAGAAAAGGAAGTCCCTTGTCAGTCTTTGAGCCGTCGTAGCCAGACTCGGATGCTTCGAACATGCTCCTTGACTTGCTGCTGCTCTTTTCACTGTCAGCGTCGCCCAAGCTTAAAGCCTCACCCCTTCCATTATCCCTGTCTGATAGGGGCTTTTTCTTTTCTGCCAAAAACCTGAGGTGGACGATCACGTGTTAATTATTAATAAGGAGCAGACTGTATTAGAAAACATTTACATTTTCAAACCAGTTGGCACTAACCTTTTAACAGCAATACAAGAAAGCCTACTTACAACAAAAACATTTAAGACATGCGCAAACTTATGGTTCAACTTTTCAGCAATGCAGACACGACTAACCAGGATGGAGTTTTTTTTTCCATACTTACATCATTAAAACTTTATCTCCTAAATTATGGGATTGCAAACAACCTCATAGCACAGGTAAACGCCCATTTGTGACATTTGAGTTTGAAATTAGCTGGTTTCCATTATAAGCTCTATTCTTCCAAGGATCTTTGTTGCTGTACAAGGACTAAACACATTTGAGAGAATGATGATTGATTAAAAACTGCCTGGAGGACAAAAGAAAGAGAGGGAAAACATCCAAAATCCAAAACCAAAAACATACTTTTTGAAAGCAGTTGAGATGGAGGCCGATTTGTCTTCTGTCTTCAAGTCTTCCTTTGTGAAGAACCCAAAGCCAGTTGGGGTGGACGTCTTTGCCGGTGGACTTTTACTGGCAGGGCCAATGCTTCGCCACATTGGAGCACCATTGCCGGCACCTCCAGAAAGGGTCACTTTAACCTCTGACTGACCCCCAGCAGATGCGGCATTGCGTTTGGGACTGGTTTCGTAGTCAGATAGGCCTTCCCACTTACTACTGGGTTCCTCTGGGCTGCTTCCTGTAGGCTTGGATGCTTCCTTGCTGGGTCCCTTGTTTTCACCCGGTGAAGCCCTTCCTTTGGCTTCTTTGGCATGGGGTCGTCCTGCACTAGAGTTGCGTCGTCGTGGAGACGAGGAGCGGGAGGAGGAGCTGGAACGTCTGGAACGTCCCGAGGAGGATTTACCGGAATGACGGGAATGGCTTCGGCTTGGTGATCTTTTCCGTGGTGTGTGGGAACGTGAGCGGGGCCTCCTAGGGCTGTACGAGTGGTCGTACGGCTGTTGCTGGTCTCTATGGCCGTGCCAGTTGGAACCATGGTTGGAACGGTAACCATAGTTGCTCCCACCTCTATAATAGTTCCCTCGTGGGAAGTAGCCTCGCCCTCTGCCCCGGTTGTACTGAAAGGGCCTCCGGTAGCCACGGTTATAACCACGGTTATATCCACGATTGCCCTGGAAATCTCTAGAAGGATAGTTCCGCTCCCTGCTATGTGAACGGGATCTTGATCTAGAACTAAAAGAAAAGAGGGAAATGCAAAGCACAGAGGATTAGAGCAAGATTAGAGACATAAAAAGAGAGAAAGATGCAGTTATGATTCATGACCACTTGATGGCGCTACAGAATCAAAATTCACACATATGGCACAATTTACTTTTTGGGTTTTTGCAATGAGCAAAATGCTTAAAAAGAGTTAAATCACTTCCTGTACATTTCACAACTGATGCAATTCTTACACCACCTTTTATAACTGAATAAAAGATTACGCTGCCTAAACGTATGCCTTCATCACATCTTCTAAAATTGCATATGGAAATTTCCTTTAAATGGAACTGCAACTTGAATTCATTACCTAAACCTGGCAACGCATTAAGTTGAGTCATTGTTCAAGCTTTACTATAGGTTCAAATTTATCAATGACTAAACCAAACATTCACCAACAGGAAAATGTTAGAATAACGAAATTTAGAATAACGTTTATCGACCAGCATAGCAAGCTCCCTAATGTGGAAGAGACATGCTAATCCACATGCAGTGGAAAGAGGTAGTCACAGCAGACAAAAGAAAACTGTTTTAAAACTAACTCTCACCGGACACGTAAAAAACAACAAAAAGGGGTGGGATGTTAGAGAAGAAACGCTTAGAAGAGGAGCAACCTTCAGGAAAAATATGGTCTCATCTCAGTGCTATTTTAATATTAAATTACTTTATTTAAGGGCAGGATAAAGAACTGCGGTGCAGCTGTTTTGTTATGAACGGGCAGCTTAAAATCAGATATCCCATTTAAAATGCCATTCAATCATCAATTTGTTGCAAAGGAAGTGGCTGGAATCTATTAAATTAGGTTACCTGTAGCGACGCTTTCTGGATCTCGAGCGGGAGCGAGTCCTCGAATGAGATCGTGAGTAGGACCGTGATCTAGTCCTAGACCTAGAACGGGACCGAGAAGCAGAATTCGGGGGCTTGGACATCTTTGTGCTCACAGTATCTTTAGACCTGAAAAGAGAATCACAAAAACACAAGGCTATCACACTCGCACAGTATACCATTATAAAACAAAAGTAGGACTGTAGAGAAAAGATCCCTAAAAAACAAAACAAAAAAAAAACAGACTAGCTAAAAAAAAAAAAAAGCTTAGTTGAACAAAGGCATTACAATGTCTCAATTATCTGATACAGATGATTTTTATGCTTAAGTGACCAATAACAAGTAGAACCGACTTTAATATTTTTTAATATTCTTTTGCTTTTTTGACTAACTAAATTATTACACTTCAACAATAAAATAAATATAAATTACAATTGCTGTTATTTATGCCATTATATGTATTAGGGCTACAATGAATCGAATTTTTAAAAATCGATGCGTGGCTGCAGTAGTTAAAAAAAGTTTATTTGGAAATTTTTTTTTACATTTAGTCAAATTTACCATATTTAATTAAATCCTACAGGTCATGCAAGTATTTATAATATTTATGAGAATGATGACTACTGAAAGTAATGAAAACAGACTTATCAAAATAATCATTAGTTGCAGCCCTAATAGAAAAGCTATATAATAAAAGCTGTTCTGATATCTAAATGGTTGCAAATTTATTTACATCTTTGTTTTGGGCAGTGTCTAATTTTTGTCTAATCTATTTATCAACACAATAACATACTTATTGAGCTTCTGACAATGATTACGGTTATCTCTCCAGTACAATACAGTAGTATTGAACAAGGTCATCTGTCCAAACTAATTCCTGTTTACGGGAATGCAGCTAAAATACACTATTTGTCTTCAAACATCTGCACTTGATTTCCTAACTGTTTCTTTTACCTTGACCCACTACGGATGAATTCTGTTTGTGTTGACCAGATAAATCAAATATTAACAGAAAAAAAAAAAAAACTCTGAAATGCAGCAGATAAGGCCAAAGATCCAGAAGAGCCAGAAAGTAGAGAGTGAGAGTTTCAAATCCTTAAACATTCAAAACAAATCACACTTCCTTTTAACATTATGCAAATTTTGCAGAAGTCATTTACAATACAAGAGTGCATATTCAGCCAGTATATTTGCAAAACATACAATGGACTCTTGTGAGAAGTTTCAGAAAATATAGAGCAAAATTGCTTGCATAAGCTGGTCAACAATTACTCTGAGAGGTGAATGTCACAAAGCCTGGTTTTCCGGTGTGCTGCATTTATCTAGTAACATGAGATGCCTAAGATAATTGATACGCAACATTCTTCAGTGTGGGATACACATCAGGGTGTGTCTTCTAGCATGAAAGGCTCGTATGAATATAGTCTATGTATTTGCATCGACAGTCAAAGCAGGAACAGGAACAGCTGCTGCCAAACAATTATCACCCAGTCCTTCAGAGACAGCCCAGCTCCACCAGTGAAGCTAGTTTCTATCTATTCAGGAAATACTTGGGGGGAAAACATTTGCATTGATGCAATCATCAGTACAGAGCACATTCACTGGCTGTCTTAAAACATATTGAGCTGTCTACCTAGTCACTTTAGACTCCATTGGCACCAGATGGGAAACTCAACAGACATTTCACTAGGTTTTTAAGACATTTTGAGATCCCAAAATACTATCTAGGTCCCTAGATGGATAAAAAGCCGGAGCCAAGTGACTACTGACTAGGTATTGTTTGGCTGTCTAGATAGGAAGTTCTCTAGATCCAGAAATTGTGGAACACACTATTATTCTTCAGATCCGTTTAGATGGTAAAATCTCAATGCAAAAGCCGATAAACTGAAAAAAAGAGGCCATTTTAAGAGACGTATTCCAAAACACTTTCGTTTTCACTTCTTTCATTATGTTAAGGGTGGAAAAATGAGCTTAGGACAATACAATCACATTACAACTGTAACTTCGATTTGATACGATCATCTACAGCCATACTCACTCCAGGTGTGTTTTAAGAATAACAAAGGATATGTACAGAAATAAATTCATCAACCTCAATGTGTTCAGAATAACAAAAACATAATCTGGATGAACAATAAAAGGCATTGTATTGGTTTTTACACGTTAAATAACTAAATCACACATTAACTCGCCCTATTATGCTAACAAAATACAGAATGATTTTACAAATAATTAAATTTCTGCTGTTAGCCGCCATGCTAACATTAGCCCCATTAGCTAATCTGAAACGGCACAAAACGCGCAAAAGCTGACACAATATCAACAAAATAACATCAAACAACATTTTTAGGAGAAGTAACGGCAGAGCATATTGAGACAATAGCGCTATAGTGTTAAAATGTGTATAAATAGACTCACCTGAGGAGCTAGTCAGATGTGATTAGCGCGAGCTCACGAGCACGCGACGGAGGAATAGCGTGTATTATGCGTCGTATACGGATAAATGTACGGCTGATTGGATTTATTCTGCTCTGTTTCGCCCTTCTAACCTAAAGGGGTTCAGTTGTGTAAGGTTTCGGAGTAGTGAAAATGAGAAGTGCCCATTTGGTCGCCTCAGGAAACGCAGAAGGCTTCCGAGGCAGTTCAGCTTCCTGATCAACGCAGCGAACGCACGCGGCCACGCGCCCGCGCACACAGAGAATTATACACGCCCCTTTTTTGGTATTCTTTTTATTTAATATTTTCTCCTTTTCTTAAAAAAACTATGGTTGAATTGAAAAACTTTAAGTTTGAAGGTTTTTATGGGCCTGAGATGGTCTACGTTTACACATTCTTCAGTCTCTTTCGAATTACACAGAATTGCTTACATTAACACAACTACTTTTCTCTCTCTTTAATTAATTTTCCCCAAAAACCTGTATGTTAATATAATATATGGCTATTTTCTTTCCTCTGATCACTACTGCAGCATCTACACATGGTAAAACAGACACAGCTTCTCCATTTCAGACACCTGTTGAATGCTTCTCAGACTGACAGCTGTAATCACAGGCCACTGAGCCAGTTCAGAGAAATCTGTCCAGCACCAGGCAGTATTTCACAGAGAGAAAACACAACAGAGAGTCAGCCTACATGAGCCAATCTATAACACATGTCTGCAAAACTACTATATGAATGAATGAATTGTGTAAGTCTTACCCTGCAACGTGTGCACCTGTTTCCTGAGTCTGTTCCAGAAAGTTGCAGAGAGTTTTAAACGTTATATAGGCTATTAATCTCACTTTCCTTTTTTAGATTATTCATTTGTTTTCTGTTTTTATTTCACACATTTGTTACATTGCAGCTAGACCGTTTTGAGTTCTGGTCCAGAGAAAGATTCTGGTGCAGATCTGCAGTGTGTATGTTATAACTAGTAAAAATAAAGATTAAAATTCATATTAACATGTCTTTTAACATGTGTGTATTGAAGGGTGCGGATTCTGAAATCCAATGCCGCTTCAATATACCTATATATATATATATATCCTAATTAAATTTATAATCAAAGCCTTAATCAATATTTATCCTCCTATATTATTATAATGATTTTTAATGATTCTTTCCAGTTATGATATTACTTAATCAATAGAACCACTGTTTATTGTTTCTCCATATATGTTTTCTAAAGTTTGTATTTGGTCTCTGAGGAGTGACTGAGGGTCTGGCCTAGGGATGTGTGATGTGTCGCTAAACACTTGATAGCAGAACATGTTGTCGTGTGTTTGGATTTTGGAGGTATCACACACCCCTAACATGCCAGGAGTGCAGTGACAGTGCTTACTAACTTAGCCAGGCTTCCAGAGATGAAATATGGATTTGTCTTTCATTTTATATTATACTTTATTCATTTTATATTTTCTTTTACTGAAACACTAAAGAATTATGGTGAATACTGTCTGTACCTCTGAGAGAAAGCACATGTTATCAGTATGTTTTGGGAAACTTTATGGTCAGAACTGGAGCTCAACCTTGAAAAAACTGTGTATCTGTGTATGTGCGTAGTATTCTGTGTTACAGATCAGTATTGAAGGTGTACAACGGGCATCCTAGAGAAAGTGACAGTATGTTGTTCTGGACAAGCTGGCGCCTGCTCCAGACCTGGAAGGTCACTACGTGCCTAATTCCGGGGTGAAAGCGTCAACAAGTGATCTATGGAGACGTGCATCTGATTAACTGACAATGTGTGGAAATTTACTATGACTATCTATTTTCTCTTAGCCAATCAGAATCATTCAACCTGAAGTAATGACATAGCTAGACCTTGAAAACAGTATAACTGTTGAGAAACTGTATGTACAAAAAAAAGGTAGAGGGAGAGTGCGGCCTACGAACTCCTTGAGAGACTTGAAGCTGGCTTCTGCTGATGAAACTCCAAACTATTCTTCAGTAAATTCTTCACAACTGGTCTTGGGTCATAAACTGTTATTCCCCTAACAGTTTATATATATACACTGATCAGGCATAACATTATGACCACCTTCCTAATATTGTGTTGTCTTTTGCTGCCAAAACAGCCCTGACCCGTCGAGGCATGGACTCCACTAGACCCCTGAAGGTGTGCTGTGGTATCTGGCACCAAGATGTTAGCAGCAGATCCTTTAAGTCCTGTAAGTTGCGAGGTGGGACCTCCATGGATCGGACTTGTTTGTTCAGCACATCCCACAGATGCTCAATTGGATTGAGATTGAGAGTCCAAGTCAACACCTCAAACTCGTTGTTGTGCTCCTCAAACCATTCCTGAACCATTTTTGCTTTGTGGCAGGGTGCATTATCCTGCTAAAAAGAGGCCACAGCCACCAGGGAATACCGTTTCCATGAAAGGGTGTACATGGTCTGCAACAATGCTTAGGTAGGTGGTACGTGTCAAAGTAACATCCACATGGATGGCAGGACCCAAGGTTTCCCAGAAGAACATTGCCCACAGCATCACACTGCCTCCGCCGGCTTGCCTTCTTCCCATAGTGCATCCTGGTGCCATGTGTTCCCCAGGTAAGCGACGCACACGCACCTGGCCATCCACGTGATGTAAAAGAAAACGTGATTCATCAGACCAGGCCACCTTCTTCCATTGCTCAGTGGTCCAGTTCTGATGCTCACATGCCCACTGTTGGCGCTTTCAGCGGTGGACAGGGGTCAGCATGGGCACCCTGACTGGTCTGCGGCTATGCAGCCCCTATACGCAACAAACTGTGATGCACTGTGTATTCTGACACCTTTCTATCAGAACCAGCATCAACTTCTTGAGCAATTTGAGCTACAGTAGCTCGTCTGTTTGATTGGACCACACGGGCCAGCCTTCGCTCGCCACGTGCATCAATGAGCCTTGGCCACCCATAACCCTGTCGCCGGTTCACCACTGTTCCTTCCTTGGACCACTTTTGATAGATACTGACCACTGCAGACCGGGAACACCCCACAAGAGCTGCAGTTTTGGAGATGCTCTGACCCAGTCGTCTAGCCATCACAATTTGTTATGCCTGATCAGTGTATATACATTTTTAATAACAATACCTTTAGAAAAATAATTTGATTAAAAACTTTTGCATTCAGGTTTTTATATCTCAAATAAATCTTAAAAGGAGAGTCAGGTTATTTATTCTCATTTTAATTTGTGATCATAAAGCTGATGCTTTTATTTATTTATTTATTTTTCTACTTGAAACCGATTTCGGCTCTGTATTTAAATCACCAGGGGTCTTACCCAAGGGGTGTATGATATCAATTATGTCACAAAAATGTGTATGACTATAAAAAAAAAAAACAATACTATATTTTTTGAGCAATTTGAACTCTATTCTGTCATTCAAATGGCCTGAACCCTGGAGTGAGTGCTGTAATATTATCAGCAAGTGTCATGTTCTAAATAGCACTATTCAGACTGAATGAAAGATTGCAGCACAGCACGACTTTGCAATCCTGCCTGTCATATTGGCAAACTGTTTACATTCCCAAACTGGTGTAGGGGGGTAACTGCATCGAGACAGTTTGATGTTAGTTTAATTCATCTCCAATAAAGTCTTGATTCATTCAAAGAAAAAATTAATGTGCCTGGATGCTGAAACATGAACACATGCAAAGCAGAAAGTGTGCGATGAAGCAAAGCATAAGCTAGAGAAAGCGTTTCAAAGTGAAAAACCACAAAAAATATATACACGTGCACCACCAAATGTAGAGTGAGTTTGTGTGTTCATGAGTTATTTAGTAGCACACTTTCAGTGGAAAGTTCTGCCGCCTTTATCTTGTGGTTTTGTGTTCAGTTAACAACTATTTTTCCACTCTAAAATTAAGGGTGTGCTGTTTCTCTCCACACTCTGCTCAGACGCTGATATACATGGTATACAATGACTTTTAAAGCCATATTTCTCTTTTCTGGTTTCTACTTCGAACGCACATGTACTCTAGGCCTATATAAATGAAAGTGGCATGTTTGACATTGAGGGTTTAAGCACTAGTGCACTAATAACATGTTATGCCACCATTTGAAAGAGAAGACGGATTACATAAACCACGTCACATCCACTGAAAATGATTTAGGACAAGCAAAAAATAAAGTCTTTTGAGACTTTTTCTGAATTCTGCTTACTTGCAGGGTGTTTAGTTTGTCCATTTCCAGGCCTTTACAAAAGCATAAATAGTTTCACCTCAACAATTATCATTCACATGCACAGGAGAAATATGAACAAAACAAAGAGAGCAGCCTCACCTGTAGTGTTCAGTAGTAGAGGGAATACAAGTGAAAGCAAATGTAAATTCAGCGTATCAGTGAACAAAGAACTTCCTGTATTTGATGGATGAAGCCATGCTAAGTCATTTCTTGTATGCTAGATGCATTCAGCTGGCCATATGAAGTTAAAATACTATTAAAAGAACCAACTACACAAAGTGTTTATTATTGGTTTTTCCATGAGTAGAACATTATTATTAGAACCCCTGACTGCCACCAAGCTCGTGAGGGATAAGCATACATATATTTTATATTTAGAAGTGTTGTTACTATTAACTAAAAACAACAAAAATATAAAAAAATATATATATAAAAGGTGAATTTGAATAAAATATAAATATTAGATGAAAAACTTAAAACTGCCTTAATTGGAAACTAACTGAAATAAGTTTAAGTTAATGTACTAAAAATTACTGAAATTGAAATAAAATAAAGTAAAGCTAAATAGAAATATTTCAAAAACAACAAAAACTAATAAAAATGACAAATGCAAATAATTACTTAAATTACTAAAACATAATATAAAATTACAATGAAAAAAAAAAAGCTAATTCAAAATGTTAATAAATACTATAATAGTATATTAAACAATACTAAAATAACATTGAACAATTCAGCTGCAGGCAAAAAAGGTAATTAAATGTAATAAAAAAATATAATATAATAAATATAATATAATATTAAAAAATATATATAAATAAAACTTTCAACTATACGTCAAACAGTCAAGGTGGAAAAGTATGTGAATCCCTATAGGTTAATGACTCAAAGTGAACTGGATTTGATTAATGTTGGTAAAATCCTTAATAAATCAAATAAAAGCATATCAAATATTATTTCGACCTACACTGCCGTTCAAAAGTTTTTGATCGGTAAGATTTTTAATGTTTTTAGAAGAAGTCTCTTATGCTCACCAAGGCTGCATTTATTTGAATAAAAATACGGAAAAAAACTGTAATATTGTGAAATATTATTAAAGTGTAAAATAACTGAATATATTGAATATATTGTAAAATGTAATTTATTCCTGTGACCAAAGCTGAATTTTCAGCATCATTACTCCAGTCTTCAGTGTCACATGATCCTTCAGAAATCATTCTAATATGATGACTTGATGCTCAAGAAACATTTCTGATTATTATCAATGTTGAAAACAGCTGTGTAAAACATATTTTAGGATTCTTTGATGAATAGAAAGTTCAAAAGAACAGTATTTATCTGAAATAGAAAGCTTTTGCAACATTGTACTACCGTTCAAAAGTTTTGGGTCAGTAAGAATTTTTTTAATTTTTATTTTTTTGGGAAAGAGCTTAAAGAAATGAATACATTTATTCAGCAAGGATGCATTAAATTGATCAAAAGTGACAGTAAAGACATTTATAATGTTATATTTATATAAATTTAATAAATACTTATTTAATATATTTAATAAATACTGTTCTTTTGAACTTTCTATTCATCAAAGAATCCTGAAAAAAATGTTTTACACAGCTGTTTTCAACATTGATAATAATCATAAATGTTTCTTGAGCCTCAAATCAGCATATTAGAATGATTTCTGAAGGATCATGTGACACTGAAGACTGGAGTAATGATGCTGAAAATTCAGCTTTGATCACAGGAATAAATTACATTTTAAAATATATTACAATAGAAAACAGTTATTTTACATTTTAATAATATTTCACAATATTACTGTTTTTTTTTTTTTTTTTGTATTTTTAATAAAATAAATGCAGCCTTGGTGAGCATAAGAGACTTCTTCTAAAAACATAAAAAATCTTACCAATCAAAAACTTTTGAACGGCAGTGTATTTTTTTTTTAAGAATAACAAATTGAGTTTGCTGTTTTTCTTTAGTGAAGTTTTCAATAATATTTCACTGTTCCATACTCTTTGCTCTGCATGAAGTTTTCTCATGCTTGGCTCACATTATTACTATGACATCAGCCCATAAATCAAAATACAAATCCACAATAGTAACCTTGCAAACATGGCCAATAGAATGTGGGCACAGAACTCTGTGTATTTTGGAACCTCTATTCTAAAACCCAAAGGAAGCGCTACACTGGACACTTTATTTATTGCTCCTGTCTGGAAAGAATAATTCACAGTGCAGCTGGAAGCTGGTATATAAAGCCATTAAACAAAGCAACTTCGATCCGGTGTGAAGCAAATGTGTGGTTGACGGAAACATGCTGCAAGACCACATTTAAATAGAGGCTGAAAATATAACACATACAGAGTGTGTTTAGATTCAAATAAATGTGGCGCACACTGTACCCACACTCATTCATATCAGCAACAACCAAAACAGCTGCACATCAAACAGAAAGTGAATTCTCAGTTGTCTTCGCACCTTGCAGTGACTCCAGTGAGGCTTTATATTGTCCATCTTGTGCGCCAAGGTTTTGTGACACAGCATACTGTTTAACAGGCCTTTAAAGGTCAAAGGTTAGAGAAAAATATGAACTTTGGATTCAGAGCTCTGTCAGCCATCTTGGTCAATTTGCAATGCAAGACGGTGTTGTGAGATTATTTACTATTTTAGTATTTAGTAATATTTTTAATGAGCTTTTATTTGTATATTTTCAGGTTTTATTTTAGTTTATTTCAGCTTCATTTCAATGCATAAAAATCATTTTTAGTAGTTATAGTTTGGAATTTAGTCAACAATAGCAACACTTATTAAAATAAACAGCAGCAGAATTTTGTGCTTTGCAACTTTGGATTTTTATTAAATTTATAGGAAACATGAATCATAGGAAAGAATGTTCTCAAGTGTCTCATCTAGATTTTCAAAAGTGATCTCAACAAACTTTGCTCAGATATGCCAACATACCAAAATCTGCATCAAAAGTCATAGATTTCCATATGTACTCAAACATTTCTCATCTTTCAAGAGCAAATGATCTGATTTCGAAGCTCTATTTATGTCTATCTTTACTTCTCCCAACAGTTTAAGGAGAAACATCTGAGACAAAGTTGAAGGATGACTTGAAAAGTCTCCCAAACTCTAAAAGAGCAGCAGGATTTTTCCTAAGGGTTATTCAAATCAAATGCAAACCTGAGAGCAGTTTTTGTGGACCCAGGCGGCGTGTTCTGTCACTCATTAAGATCCTGTTCATTCCTGTCATGCCAAATGAATTAAATCCCAGCTGGCAGTGCCCACCTTAGTCATAACTCACTTTGTATCTGTTATCATCCATCTAAAAATACAGTGCTTGAGATGACCATCAGACTATCAGGGCCAAGAGCACGTCAGTGGGTGTGTAGTGCTGAAACTTTGGGTGGTTGCTGCCAGAGTTGAAACAATTTGATTTAAAGCTAACCACAATGTTTTTTCCCTGTAAATACTGTCTGTGTGTTTTCTTCATATGTGCATTAATATCGCTCTGAAGTACCAGAACTGGGTGTCAACACATGCACAGACTCTGACCGGAGATTGAGAAAATCTAGACCTAGCCTACTTTGTAAACGGCATGAATAAAATATGCATATATATAAAGCGAGATGAAAGCAAGTGTACACTAGTAGCCTAAATGCACATCATACATGAGCTATTGTTCAGCATAGATTCAGAGCTGCAGGATTGTGTCGCCCTCCACTGGCTGAAACTATTCACTGCACAGAAATTATACAAGTATGGCTACTGTGTCAAAATATTACATTTTAAGTTGGTGCTCTCTCTCTCTCTCTCTCTCTCTCTCTCTCTCTCTCTATATATATATATATATATATATATATATACACACACACACACATACATCAAAAGACTAGACCTATAACACAAGACTAGACCTAGAACATGAGCAAATACTGGGGTATTTATACACAAGTTAACCAGGGGCTGACGAGGGATAGGTGTAGGTGATTTGTTTACCCTTAAGGCCAAAGTATACTTCACTTTTTACGTGTACGCGAGGGTCAGCGGACAGTGCGCGTGATGCGAATTTTGTAATCAGAAGAGTATGTGCGTACTTAATGCGCACCGCTGGATTTTTGTAACTGCGCATACTTTGCACGCGCAGGTTGCACATGCGATTTAATTTTCTAGCAGTATTTACATGGGTTGTAACTCGAGGCGCGAGATTGCTCAACTGCGCATGCGTCAAACGCCTGTGTACGCATACGAGTCAAAAGAAGTATACTTTGCAAGGCTGTGCGGTCGACTGTGCGCATACGCTCGCGTCCGCATAAAAAAACAAAGTAAACTTTCGGCTTTACACCTTACACCTTGACCTTGTTGGCATGGTAACTAATAATAGATTAATTTAATAATCGATTAAAAAGGAATTTATACCTGTATAATATTATGCTGGACCAGTGCGGTTTAGAAAATGGATGAATGGATGATTCAGCTGCGATCGCCATTTTCTGGTGAGAGGCTGGAATTCATTTAGCACGCGGCTATCACAGTGCATTATGGGTATTCTCTAACCGTTAAGCGTACATCAGTACACTCGTTTTTGCGGTGCATTGTGGGATTGAATAAGTGCACTAAATAATGTCCACAATAATTTCGGACACCACTACAAATGGCTGTCCCATCAAATAGTTCCCTATTGAAGGGTATAGGGGGCGATTTCGGACAAAGCCAAGGACAGGAACTAAACAAAGAAAGTAAACATTTCTCATCTCCAGTCAACTGTGTTACCTTTGTCAACTATGTTTCCGTGTGGTCAACTGTGTTACTGCTAAGTTTTTAATTTTCAAAAATACTTAGGTGCCTACTGTACAACATGTTTAGTGTTATGAGATTACCAGAGGTGTCCTTTGTCCATCAAGGTTTTTTTCTTCCAAAACAACATATACAAATTTGACTTGTTTGAGAAAATGTTAGGACCATTTAACTACTTTTGTGAAAATAGAGAGGTATTATACCTCTAAATATTTTTTTACATAAAGGGTTAATGATTATAATTTTTTATTTTGGTAAGTGGATACATAATCTGTCAGTCAAGTGACTATTTAAATTGTAGGTATTTTTCCAAGGTATGAACAAATACTTATTTTGTCCGAAACATAGTTGACCGGAATATATCTAACATATTAAGGGGGGAATTCCAAAACCAGGAAACCCTGAGTTTGCCTAATAGAATAATTACTTGATTTAAAGGGTTTTATGTAAGGTCCTGTTTGTGTTTTGGGAAAAAAGAAAACTTGATTTCTTCACATTGTCAACTTCCAAATGCACCCCTAATTATAGAATGACCCACAAACTGTGGAAACAAAAAAACATGTCTTCATGTGTAACTACAACACCTTAAGCACTGACGTAACGCACAGCCCCTTTCATAAAGATTTATTCCACAGGTCTGTCATAATCAGGCAAATATACATTAACATACAGAATATCGCCCTCTTCTGATGCTCCACACGTTAAATAACGTAATAATTCAAGACACACGGTATTCTACTTAAAAGAACAATAACAATACATCATAACAACAACAACAATAATTAATATCATAATGATAGCCAAACATTGTGTATTTCCAAGTTGTATTTTCTAAAATTCATTATATAGTGACTCTTTTAAGGTGCACCACACAATCGGCAGGTGACTTTTTAAAGAAACTTTGCACCATGACACAGTGAAATAGACAGAGACTTTTTGCAAACGTTTTATATGTATATAAGTGTCTTTTTAAGGTTCTCCTCCACGTCATTCACTTCCTCAAAGTGCTTCCACAGAAATCGGCAGTTTCTGTCTTGCTGTGTTTCTAAAGTTAAAGCAGTCTTTTTGTTGGTTTGGCACATGTCAGGGGTGGAAGCAGTGGTAGCGTAAGGCTTCTCTTCTCTCACAGAAGGCTCTGCTCTCTCACAGGACCTCTGCAGAGAGAAAAAAAACAAAAAAAACAAACAAAAGTTTGATTTAGTTACAACTCAAATAAAGATGTTTTGCAGAATGTCCAG
Organism: Coreius guichenoti; assembly: GCA_039654105.1. NCBI lineage: Eukaryota > Metazoa > Chordata > Actinopteri > Cypriniformes > Gobionidae > Coreius > Coreius guichenoti. The sequence goes on from CM077184.1 coordinate 5,317,296, forward strand.
GCTGCTTTTTTCCAGTTTAATGAAAATGAAAAAGTGATTCGCACTGTCAAGCTCCAAAAATGACAAAATAACAAAATTTGTGCATGGCTTCAAAAGACAAAAATGTAAATCATTGCCCATTTTCATGTTTAAAGGTGCAGTGTGTGATTTTTACCGGCATCTAGTGGTGAGGTTGTGAATTGCACCCCCCCCTCCCTTTCGGAGCACATAGAGAAGTGCTCCAAAAATGTCGTCGTTGGAGAGAGCAGAGACTAGCTAGTGCTCCGTAGAGCAGTTTGTCCGTTTAGGGCTACTGTAGAAACATGGCGGCACAAAATGGTGACTTCACTGTAAGGGGACCCGCAGTGTATGGAGATAGAAATGGCTCATTCTAAGGTAATAAAAACATAACGGTACATTATGTAACGTCTTTATACTCCACTGAAAACATAGTTATGTATATTATATTTCATTTCTGTCAATAGATCCTCATAAATACTACACACTGAACCTTTAAAAGATCAGCTTGAAGATTCTGCTAACCATCTTTTATGTTCAGTGGAAGAAAGTCAGATTGATTTGTAGCTATCAACAGGAGTTCAATGATGACAGAATTGTTTTTAGGTGAACTATTCCATTCACATAAATAATCATTCAATAATATATTATAGATAAAACTAACAGCAGTAAATTTCATAAACATGCTTTTAATGCTTGCAACAGGCATGTTTTATATGGTATTAACAGGCATATTTTTTCATAATATCTGCGGGTATAAAGGCACAATATGTAAGACTTTTGGATTAAAATATCCAAAAACCACTAGAACAACGTTATATATTTTGTTGTACTTACATTATCCCAAATGTTTCCAAGAATGTTTAAATCCAGAGAAATAAGCTATTTTAACCAGGACACGAACCGTGTCCGTGAGTTGCCTATCAATGACATTATACCTGCGTTACCCTCGATTTCCGGTTTTATTTTGTAGAAACCATGGAAACACCAAAGACGCTTTAATATATTATGTGTTTTATTAGAACGTTGAGCAACTGTTTGGATACATTCATCAACAGAATCACTGCTATATAGCTCTACACAATTAGTCATAGGGCCCTATTTTAATGATCTGAGTGCATGGTCTGAAGCGCACGCCGCAGGTGCATTTAGGGCGTTTCCGAATCCACTTTTGCTAGTTTAACAATGGAAAAAATGGCTGCTTGCCAGGCGCATGGTCCAAAAGGGTTGTCCCTACTCTCTTAATGAGTCATGGGTGTGTTTTGGGCATAACGTGCAATAAACCAATCAGAGTCTCATCTCCCATTCCCTTTAAAAGCCAGTTACTCTTGCACCATGGCGGATTCGCTATTTACATGGTGGAATTTGTGAGCGGAAAGACTGAACGCTCTCCAGAGAGGAATCCTTTTATTTTTAATATTTAAAAATGTTTGTAAGCTGCTGCGTGTCCCTGTGTGTAATAAGCAGAGTGTATGCGTGTTGTAAATCCGCTTATAGGCACATATTACTAACGCGCCCTATAAATAACACAAAAAATACTGCGACTTTATACTGTTGACTTTAGACCAGGTTTTTGTTGGTCAATGGCGCAGTCGTTTTCAGTTGCCTCAAAATAGCAACATGCCAACAATGCGCCTGAACACACCTCGTTTTCATGGGCAAACAGATGGGCGTGAGTGCATTTGCTATTTAAACAACGTGGGGCTGGACGTGAAAACGATAACTGCGTCGGGCTGAAACTAGCAAAAAACACTTGCGTCGCACCTGCCGGGTGTATGATAGGGCCCTTAATGTTTAAATCTTGTTTACTTGATTTACCGCGAGTACCATGTTTTACCATGCCTAATATCGATCTAGCTTACTGCAGTGTGCAACAAGTGTCTCATAGTAGCCGCCGAATCTTATCAATCTAAAACTATCCAATCTTACCTGCCACATGTTGAGGTTTCATAGGTCCCGCCTTCATCATGAACGATTCCCCTCCCTCAAAGGCCATGATTGGGTCAGCAGGTTGACCCTGCCCACTGTTTCCACTGCCACTGTGATTAGACAGCTTGATGATCTCCTCAAAGTCTGCTGCCTCTCCATTGGAGGACAGTCCATTCTGATGTTTAGTGGGCTGGACACCATTAATGACGGGTGCCATGTCCCAGGACACAGAGCTGAGAAAGAAACATGGGGTGTAATTCTCGTATTTTTGTTAGATATTATCTCAAAATACTGTAATTAGTACATTTCAAATGATGCAACTAATTGTGCAACTTCTTGTTTACCTCATTTTCACGTCTCCTTGTGATTGGTTAAAATTTGTCGCACCAATATGTAGAGTTTCTGAAGGATTTTTCTGGATTACTGCAAGACAAGAGAATAACAGCATTCCATTTTTTATTTATACTAATTTAAAATATTTTTAAACAATTACATCACATACACAATACTACAAATGGATTTTTACCGTTGTCAGAGACTCTACCATTCACTTGAGCTGGAGTCTTAACATCTTTCTGCAAAGGAACAAAAAAAGCAGGTTCATTTTCCTTTCGCTCTGTGTGTGAGATGAATTTAGACTCAATGAAACACAGACGTGTCCCACCTGTCCTCCTGCGTCACTCTTGCGAGTCCGTTTCATGATTTCCTCCAGACGCTAGAAAGGTGAACATGGATGTTAGTCGAATCCACAGGAAAGGAAATTTCTCTTAGAGAGCAATGAGATTCATTTTCTCTCAATAAAAGCATTTGAAGAGTCTTTCGTTTTACCTTCTTTCTCTCCAGGCGCTCCTGTTCCTCCTTCTGAAAGTGTTTCTCTCTTTCTATCCTCTGTTTCTCCGCTTCCTCTCTGGCTTTGGATTCGGCCTCCTCTCGCTGGCAAAGACACAAATAAAACTTCATTACCCATAAATTCATTACACTTCTCTAAATTACCCATAAGCCCTATGACACAACTCAAGGTTTGGCTGGTTAGTGCAGTTTCCATGCAGTTTGTCCCTGCTGGTAGAAAATAAACAGAAATTCACTGGTACGGAGGCAACATCAGTGTTTTTTATTAACAAAAACTAAAACTAAAATGAATAAATAATTGAAATAAAGCTGATATAAAATAAAATATAAATATTAGCTGCAAAAATTTAAATAAACATTAGAAATGTTGGCTTGGCAACTAACTGAAATAAGTTTAAGTACCAGAATTACTAAAACTAATATATCTATATATATATATACACTCACCTAAAGGATTATTAGGAACACCATACTAATACTGTGTTTGACCCCCTTTCGCCTTCAGAACTGCCTTAATTCTACGTGGCATTGATTCAACAAGGTGCTGAAAGCATTCTTTAGAAATGTTGGCCCATATTGATAGGATAGCATCTTGCAGTTGATGGAGATTTGTGGGATGCACATCCAGGGCACGAAGCTCCCGTTCCACCACATCCCAAAGATGCTCTATTGGGTTGAGATCTGGTGACTGTGGGGGCCATTTTAGTACAGTGAACTCATTGTCATGTTCAAGAAACCAATTTGAAATGATTCGAGCTTTGTGACATGGTGCATTATCCTGCTGGAAGTAGCCATCAGAGGATGGGTACATGGTGGTCATAAAGGAATGGACATGGTCAGAAACAATGCTCAGGTAGGCCGTGGCATTTAAACGATACCCAATTGGCACTAAGGGGCCTAAAGTGTGCCAAGAAAACATCCCCCACACCATTACACCACCACCACCAGCCTGCACAGTGGTAACAAGGCATGATGGATCCATGTTCTCATTCTGTTTACGCCAAATTCTGACTCTACCATCTGAATGTCTCAACAGAAATCGAGACTCATCAGACCAGGCAACATTTTTCCAATCTTCAACTGTCCAATTTTGGTGAGCTCGTGCAAATTGTAGCCTCTTTTTCCTATTTGTAGTGGAGATGAGTGGTACCCGGTGGGGTCTTCTGCTGTTGTAGCCCATCCGCCTCAAGGTTGTGCGTGTTGTGGCTTCACAAATGCTTTGCTGCATACCTCGGTTGTAACGTGTGGTTATTTCAGTCAAAGTTGCTCTTCTATCAGCTTGAATCAGTCGGCCCATTCTCCTCTGACCTCTAGCATCAACAAGGCATTTTCGCCCACAGGACTGCCGCATACTGGATGTTTTTCCCTTTTCACACCATTCTTTGTAAACTCTAGAAATGGTTGTGCGTGAAAATCCCAGTAACTGAGCAGATTGTGAAATACTCAGACCGGCCCGTCTGGCACCAACAACCATGCCACGCTCAAAATTGCTTAAATCACCTTTCTTTCCCATTCTGACATTCAGTTTGGAGTTCAGGAGATTGTCTTGACCAGGACCACACCCCTAAATGCATTGAAGCAACTGCCATGTGATTGGTTGATTAGATAATTGCATTAATGAGAAATTGAACAGGTGTTCCTAATAATCCTTTAGGTGAGTGTATATATACACAGTATATACACCGACCAGGCATAACATTATGACAGGTGACGTGAATAACACTGATTATCTCTTCATCACGGCACCTGTTAGTGGGTGGGATATATTTGGCAGCAAGTGAACATTTTGTCCTCAAAGTTGATGTGTTAGAAGCAGGAAAAATGGGCAAACGTAAGGATTTGAGTGAGTTTGACAAGGGCCAAATTGTGATGGCTAGATGACTGGGTCAGAGCATCTCCAAAACTGCAGCTCTTGTGGGGTGTTCCCGGTCTGCAGTGGTCAGTATCTATCAAAAGAGGTCCAAGGAAGAAACAGTGGTGAACCAGCGACAGGGCCAAGGCTCACTGAGGCACGTGGGGAGCGAAGGCTCGCCCGTGTGGTCCGATCAAACAGACGAGCTACTGTAGCTCAAATTGCTCAAGAAGTTAATGCTGGTTCTGATAGAAAGGTGTCAGAATACACAGTGCATCACAGTTTGTTGCGTATGGGGCTGCATAACCGCAGACCAGTCAGGGTGCCCATGCTGACCCCTGTCCACCACCGAAAGCGCCAACAGTGGGCATGTGAGCATCAGAACTGGACCACGGAGCAATTGAAGAAGGTGGCCTGGTCTGATGAATCACGTTTTCTTTTACATCACGTGGATGGCCGGGTGCGTGTGCGTCACTTACCTGGGGAACACATGGCACCAGGATGCACTATGGGAAGAAGGCAAGCCGGCGGAGGCAGTGTGATGCTTTGGGCAATGTTCTGCTGGGAAACCTTGGGTCTTGCCATCCATGTGGACACGTACCACCTACCTAAGCATTGTTGCAGACCATGTACACACTTTCATGGAAACGGTATTCCCTGGTGGCTGTGGCCTCTTTCAGCAGGATAATGCGCCCTGCCACAATGCAAAAATGGTTCAGGAATGGTTTGAGGAGCACAACAACGAGTTTGAGATGTTGACTTGGCCTCCAAATTCCCCAGATCTCATTCCAATCGAGCATCTGTGGGATGTGCTGAACAAACAAGTCCGATCCATGGAGGCCCCACCTCGCAACTTACAGGACTTAAAGGATCTTCTGCTAACATCTTGGTGCCAGATACCACAGCACACCTTCAGGGGTCTAGTGGAGTCCATGCCTCGACAGGTCAGGGCTGTTTTGGCAGCAAAAGGGGGACCAACACAATATTAGGAAGGTGGTCATAATGTTATACCTGATCGGTGTATATATATAAACTAATAAAAATGACAAAAGCAAACAAAATGACTAAAATGTAAACTACAATTAAAATAAAAACTGATAAAAAGCTAATTTAAAATAATAATAAATATTATTAATAATAGTATACAAAATACGAAATAATATATATAGTAATACTAAAATAACATGTCTGTCATGTTCTGTCAGCAATCTGTGGTTGATCAAGTAAAATATTGAATGTCAGGCTGAAATCTTTGTGCAACTTCACTATTTTTACAAACAGAATGTATTTTATTTTCACTCTCCTGCCACAAGAGGGAAGTAGAGGCCAAATATTCTAATAACCGAAATAAAATAAAATAAAAAATAAACCTTACAATTATTTTATTTCAGCTAGTTGCCAAAATAGTTTAAGTACTAGTAAAGTTTAGGGAAGTACTAAAATAACTAAAATTAAATAAACTAAACCTTATATACCTTATAACACATTCAAAATATTAACAAAAACTATAATACTATATAAATAATACTATAATAACACTGTCCTAGACACAGTATCTTTCAATTACATATTAGAAAATGGATTACATACCATTTAAAGACATAAATGCATTCAAGTATATTGCAAAAAATTATTTAGTTTAATCTCATTGCCTATAAATCCAGATGTGGCATCAAGTTTAATCTGCTAATGCATATCTGCGTCCTTGTCACAGTTTAGATCTTAAATAAATCCTTTCCGATGCTGCTCAGACACCACAGCTGTCCTATGTCCGTCCAGATAGCCACAAACAGAGCCATTAGACCTGTCCTGCATGATCAGATCAAAACCAGGCTTCATGTCAGACGGGCTCTGTGAGACCTGACAGCGAGTGTGAAGGGCAGCAGATGAGAGTCGCCCGAAGGCTTGCGTATCGTCTTCTCATGTGTACGGATCTGAACGACTGCTAATGCACTGCAGGAGACTCAAGCTGAGGCCGTCGTATGAAAGCACTCACATTAATGCCCTTTTGTCTGCCTGTGCCTCGGTCACCTTGATGCCTTGAAGGTCTTTTGTAATCAAATTATTTTACTGAAGACTGCAGATGGATTTTGGAATGAATGTATGAACTGATTTAAGCAAATTTGTGGATATATATATATATATATATATCAGCCAGGCAAATTAATTGAGAAATTAATGTCCACGTGACTAAAAGAAGCTTTTCAAAAATTTACTGGCTTTGTAAATGGATAAAATAAGTCAATCAAATAAAACCTTTCAATTACATGTCCAGTTCATTTCTCTTAAATAAAATAATTTTGTGAAAAACAATGGCCTATTGTGAGAACCATTATTTATTTATTTATTTATTGTTATCTTTTTGTGCAATCATATACATATACTTATTTTATACAGAAATATACTTATTTTCATATATATATATACATACACACATACTTTATATTGCCATCAGCTATTGCCATCACATTGTCTGTCTGTCCTCTAAATTTCATCATTGTCATTGGCCATTAAAAAGCCCATTTTTTGTTCATTAAAATAATGATTTCTCCCATGTTTTCCACAATGCATGCATTGTTTGGATTTGACTGCAGAATGTTCAGAAGGTTCATATTTTTCAACACTAATAAAATAGTTAAATACTCTGTCCTGTTGAGAAGTTTGTCATAAATAGTAGCCATTACCCATGATGCACTGCTCACCTGTCTCTGCAGACGCAGGTTTTCTTCCTGTTCGGCTCTTGCTCTCTCCTGCGCCTCCTTCTCCTCCTGCAGACGCTGCTGCTCTGCCATGAAGCGCGCCTCCTCTTCCCTGCGCCTCCTCTCCTCCTCCTCACGTCTGGCGTGCTCCTCGCGCAGTGCTCTGAATGAAGATGAGGCAGGGTTAGCGTCTAGAGAGTTATGACTAGATACTCTTATAGTCAACACCTCAGAAACAGAGTTATTATAGGTAACAAAAACCAATAAAATATTTCCATTACTTAAATCATTCAAAAATCATTAAATGAAATAAGACAAATTATAAAAAAACAGTTGCCAGGTAACAGTTCTCATTTTAAATTATTTTAACATAATGTACTAAAATAACTAAAACTAAAAATAATAATAAATTAATAAAACTATATAGACATTTAAAAAAGCTAATAAAAATGCCAAAAAAACAACAAAATTACTAAAACTTTAAATGGAAAATGAAATGGAAAATATAAACATAAAAATGAAATTAAAAATATGAATAAAAACTATAATAATATCTCAATAATATTAAAATAACACTGTTAAGAAGGAACACCTATGGATTGTTTATGGGTCATTTGAATATTTATAAATGACTCAAATTTACAAATAACTGAAATTAATAAAATCTTTTACAAAATCATGTAAATCACATTCTGATAAATTATTAAATGTAAATGTATATTTCATACACAATTTATTTAGTTATGATCAGTTCTAAAATATTTCAGAATTTGCTCTTTGTGAATGCAATCTCTATAAAATCATTTAAAAAACCCATATCCAATAATCACAAACAACTGGAAAGTCCTGGATTAAGGGATACTATTATTTAAATACTATTATAGTTTGTATTAATATTTTGAATTTACTTTTATATATATGTTTAATTTTTAGTAATTTTGTTATGGCCTTTTGTCATTTTTATTAGTTTTTTATATTACTATTTAGCTTTTTTGTGTTAGATTTATTTATTTTTTTCCAGATAGTAATTTTAGTGATTCAGGTTAAATTTATTTCAGTTAAGTTGCCAAGACAACATTTCTAATTTTCTTTTAGTTTAATTTTGTATTCTAATATTTGTATTTTATTTTGTTTCAGCTTTACTTCAATGAACATTTTTTTAGCTAATGATAATAATTCTGCTGTGATCGCTGTAAATGTCAATCAAGAGATCTAAGTGGGCGGTTCTTTGCAAAGTGGGCCGGACTTTATGTTTGATATGCAAGACTGACACCCTCCACTCGGACTATAATCCACTAACCTGCTCTTCTGCTCCTGTTCTCGCCTCTCTTGCTCCTCCTTCTCTCTCTGTTCACGTGCCTGACGTCTCTTTTCCGCCAAAACCCTGGCCGCCTCCTCTGGATCATTGGTCCCAGCTGTGGGCTTGGCGGTCGGAGGGCCAGGCTCAGGAGAGAGCGATCGAGAAGGAGTGGCGGCCACATTGGCCACCTCTGGTGTCTGAGGAGCTGCTGTGATTGGTGCAGAGGTAGTAATGGGCGTGGCCGGAGCAGACGAGACAGTGATGTCAGGAACACTAGAAGCAGCTAAACAGGGAAAAAAAACAGTCCATCAAGAAGAGTAAAATCCTTACAAGCACTTGCGTTTCGTTCATACATATTAAAGCTATAAAAGTCACCCTGAGCTCCTTGAAAACCATTGAGCCGTCATGCAGATTTATCTGAGAGCAAAAGCCTCTCTGCTTGGGTCGTCATGATGATCACACTTACTCTTTGTGTCCTTGGGAGGGTCAGCCTGACGGGGCTCCTTGGTTTCCACGGCGACAGCGGCGACGGCAGGAGGCTGTATGCGGGCGGGAGTCTGAGCCCGTTTAGGCCGAGTCTTGGTGCCAGGAGGAGTCCGGCCTGAAGATGAGGGTGGTTTAGGGGACACTGCTGGATTGGGGGAGAGTGGGCGACTCCTGGGCGTCGCAGGTGATGAAGCTCTGTTTTTAGCTTTGAGATTTGGGCTAAAAAGAGAGAAGAGAATTAAGAAAACATCCCAACATAGACCAAAACAAATATGGTTTCGTAAGCACAATAAAAAATGATTTCCTTACTTTGTATTTTGATTTCCATTACATTCTATTGATATTTTCAATTTTTAGCAATTTTTTTATGTGCTTTTGTCATTTTTGTTGGCGTTTGATATTAGCATTTACTATTTAGATTTTTTTTTTTTAAGTTTTAGATTTAGTTATGTATTTCCAGTTAGTAATTTTTGTGCATCCACTGCTAAGGCAACATTTCTAGCTTCATAACCAAAAATGAGAATAGAATTAAGAACCTCCCAATATAGATCAAAACATATTATTTCCAGTTAGTAATGTTAGTGCTTCAAAAATGATAATACACACACACACACACACACACACACACACAAATTACGCTGAGACCTTGGCGCCTGGTTTGGACTCGGTGTAAATATCAGGCAGGACATGGACAGCCATAATAAGAGTACGACTTTAATCCTTTAATGGCTAATTTATCACTTTTTCCACAAAGCAACTGAACACAAAGGCCTGTATAAAAACGAACAGCCTGCCAGACGCCCTGCTGGGCTGCATCAGAGCCTCAGAGTATTTAACCTGCAGCAGCTTAGAGCTCAGAGAGCATGTGCTGTGTGTGTGCGTGAGAGAGAGAGAGTCACCTGGCTTCTGTTTTTGTTCTGGTTATGGATTGGGATTGTCTCTTCTTTTCCACTTTTTCTTTCGACAGAGCGCTCTTCTCCTTTTCGTTCTCTCGTTCCTTGTCTTTCTTTTCTTTCTTCTTCTTCTCAAACTATAGGAAAAGTGATGGGTCATTTTAAAGAATTTTAAACAGGATTATTTCTTGAAAAATTTTAGAAGTTATAAAAATGATTTTAAAAGATAAATGAATAATTTTCTAAATCTAAAAATAGATTTATAATGTTACAAAAGATTCTATTTCAAATAAATGCTGTTCATTGAACTTTCTATTCATCAAAGAATCCTGACAATAATGTATCACGGTTTCTACAATAAAATTAAGTAGCTCAACTGTTTTCAACATTGATAATAATCAGAAATGTTTTTGAGCAGTAAATCATCATATTAGAATGATTTCTGAAGGATCATGTCACAGTGAAGTCTGGAGTAATGATGCTGAAAATTCAGCTTTGATCACAGCAATAAATTACACTATACAATACATTAAAATAGAAAACAGGTATTTTAAATTGTAATAATATTTCACAATATTACTGTTTTTACTGTAGTTTTGATCAAATAAATGCAGCTTTGGTGAGCATAAGAAACTTTTAAAAAAAAATTAAAAAACATCTTACAGAGATACAGACGGCAACTTTTGAACTGTAATGTTTATTAGCATTTATTTATGAATATTTATACATTTGTGGGTGAGTTGTTGTGTTACTGTGTTTTTACCGGTGTGGAGTTGCGTCTGTGCTGGCGCTGTGTGATGTCAGGAGTGCTGGCCGAGACCCTCCAGCGTTCAGCGCTGTGCTGGTGATGATGGGAGCAGGGCGTCAGAGGAGACACGGACGCAGAGCGGGAACACTGATCTGAGATCAGCAAGAGAGATGTTTAGAGACAGTCACTTATTTATGCTCAAAATATTAAATACTGAATTGAGATAATACACTACTGTTCAAAAGTTTAGAGTTGGTAAGAGTTCTTAATTTTTTTGATAGAAGTCTCTTCTGCTCACCAAGGCTGCATTTATTTGATATTATTACAATTTAAAATAACAGTTTTCTATTTGAATACATTGTAAAATGCTGAATTGTCAGCATCATTCCTCCACTCTTCAGTCACATGATCCTTCAGAAATCATTCTAATATGATGATTTGATGCTCAAGAAACATTTATGATTATTATCAATGTTGAAAACAGTTATGCTGCTTCATGTTTTTGTGGAAACTGTGACAATTTTTTTGATGAATAGAAAGCAGAAAGTACAGTATTTTCTTGAAATTGAAATATATTGTAAACATTATAAACATCTTTACTCTCACTTTTGATCAATTTAATGCATCCTTGCAGAATAAAATGTCTTGAAAAAATATTACTAAACCTTTGAACAGCAGTGTACATACAGATAATCTGTTATCTGTTTAGAACTGTCTTGGCATACTACAATATTTTCAATGTGCAGTTTGAATATATTGAACATTATGAACATATTTATATAAACATAAAATTCCCAGATGCTGAAATATGCTGTATATAAACAAAGCATAGGGTATTATATCCCACAATGCAATGCACTTAACTTGACTTTGCATTTCCAATCTAAAAAATAAACTATTAGTAAATAAATAAACTAAAGTGAACTGGACATCACTTGTTGAATTAAACATGCAGGTAATGAGGAACTTCTGTGCAATATGATAAACTGTGCAGTATGCAGTAAGGCAGTATTTCCAAACATTCAAGAGAAAATCAGCAGATGAAACAGTAATTGAGATCATTTGAGATCTTAAAGATAAAAAACAAAACGGTCAATTTCATCAGATGCAAACATTTAAATTTTCATGTACATACAGTGCATACTAAGCTCGAACAGAGAAAAATAAGTACCATTTAGAAATGAAAACTGCTTTACATTGAACTGAGGTTAAAAATATTTACAATGGAAGCAGGGAATTTATTTCTCGTTTGATTTCAACAATGCATGGTTTAATTGCTTGTTTGCAAGGCCCGTTTATGATGTGTGTTTAACTCATTACATGGGTGTGCGTGTAGTATGTGGTGAGTATAACCATTACCTTAAGCTCCTGACATGTTAAGTGTATGTGTGGCGTTTAACTTACGGGGGTCGCTGCTGTTCTGGAGGGTGGCGACGCTCCGGCTGCGAGCCAGAAAGGAAAGGGTGGGAGTCATCAACCTCTCCACGATGCGGCTCTCCCACGGGCTCAGACGCAAGCTGCGGGCTGACACAAGATGGAGCTGTTAGCATCGGCACATGTGGACACGTACCTCAGGTCACTCGACAAAAGGCCGAAGCAAGCATTCAGCCAATCGGCTGGCTGTAACATCCAGTAACAAGGAGCCTGACCAATCGGAGAGGCTGTTACTGGAAGTGGAATTCTCAAGCCCTTCGTTGAGTGAACACTGACAGTGATGTCTTGATCTGGACATGTTTGTGGACTCCTGCAAGACACAGAATCTACACTACTGTGAATATTGTGATTGCTCTACTTTACACACATATTCACACTTTATTTGCTCATTGGCTCATTGTAACTTCAAGGGAGTTGAAGTTTCAACTTAATTAGTGAATTTAACCAGCAATCTTACTCATGCTGGTTAAGTCAAGGACACAGTAACTAAAGTTTAAGTATGTTAGACTTTGATGCTTTAATGCTCCAAGTTTTCTCTTTCATAACTCAGGAGACAAAATGGAGCTCTAATTTATGTTTCATTTAAGATATTTCTCTTAAAAAGTCTAGTAAGAACTAAAAATTGACAAATGAGTCAATCGTTGACATATTAAAAGTAAAGAATGATAATATATATATATTATCATTGAAAAGTTGATGTTCAGTAAGATTTTTTAAAAAGAAATTATTAATTTTATTCAGCAAGGATGCATACATTTGATCAAAAGGATTTATAATGTTAAAAAGTAAAATAAATTCAAATACTTTATATGCTTCAAAGAATCCTCGAAAATTTATAATGTAAAAATATTAATAATTTTCAACATTGATAATAATAAGAAATGTTTCTTGAGCATGAATGTTTCATTATATTGGAATGATTTCTGAAGGATCATGTGACACTGAAGACTGGAGTAATGAGGCTGAAAATTCAGCTTTGATCACAGGAATAAATTACATCTTAAAATATATTACAATACAAAACTGTTATTTTAAATTGTAATAATATTTCACAATATTACTGTATTTTTGATCAAATAAATGCAGCCTTGGTGAGCAGAAGAGACTTTTTTCAAAAACATTAAAAATCTTACTGACTCAGAACATCGCTCAGATCATTTAGTCTTACAAAAATATTATTAGATAAGTTTGAGTTCATATTGAGATTTTTTGATAGCAAAATTTCTCGGCAAGTCTTAGCACAGTTTAAGACATCATTGGTATCTTTTCTCAAGCTCTAGAGTCTTTTTCTCAGGAGAAACACCGAGTCACATTTTGCTCTCCTTTTAATCTCATTGTTTTCTAGGAGAAACATTTTCAATATTTAAGAGATTTAATTTATGAATTTTCTGCATGGTTTAACTGCATGTCTAGACGAACAGCACTCTAATAGCAGAATAATTAGAGTTTTCATGGGTTCAAAGGTGGGTTAAAACTGGTTTTGCTCTGGGAATTATGGGATGCTGCTGTGTTAATATTCTGAGAGCACATTAAAATGAGGGTTGGGCTGTCACAGAGATGACTGAATGACAGTTCTCATTAGACATGAGAAAAACAAGTCAAGTGACGAAGAAATTAATCTGTGGTCTCAATAACACTCGTTTTCTCCCATCCTCCTTTGCTACAAACACACACACTTGGGCACGAACAGGCAGAAACACACTCCGAATGTCGTATTCGCAATCACATAACATTAAAACAATACTGTGTATCAAAACAGGCCCTTGTTCTCAATGTAGCAACGAGGTTGTCTTCCGATCTGACACTTTAGCAAGACGAGAAAATTTACAACATTTCGTGACGGATGGTCATTGGGCGTTGCTAGGCAACAGCTGCCTTTTTTTCTCCCCCACTGCGGCAAACCGTGCTGTTGCCTGAACTACTGAAGGTTTGATCACGATTTAGGATATAAACTCCTGCTTCTAAACAATATTCATTCTATATGTTATAAAAACAATATTTAGCGGTATTTCCAGAAACTTGTTGCAAAAAAAATAAACCTCAATCGCCAGAAAGTCTCTCAAGACTGCAGCTAAAATGTTTAACCTAAATATTATATCTCAGCAAAAAGTGCACTTTGAGTGGTCATCTCTAATGACAGGGAAAAAAGAGCAGACCATGAGCTACACAGTTGCCATGCGGTGCACAATGCTGTTATTATGTTGATTTATACACATCTGCATAGCCACAGTTTTGCTGACTTATCATTGGTACGTTCTGCTGCATGTGGATGTCAGCATTCTAGAAAACCCATTATTTCCTTGGAGAGACTTAAAACTTAAAATGAGGCTATGTTCAGAATAACTACCATACTACTCACTATCTCTGCATTTATACTGCTCATAGTATGCTATTATCCATTTGCATAGAATATCAAGATGGCATACTACTTTTGCTGTGTATATAATGCAATGTGCTTAAACTGACCTTCCATTTGCAGAATGATGAATGTTATGACTTTTAACCTCTTGGGCCCTATTATACACCCGGTGCAATGCGACGCCAGGAGCGATGCAAGTGTTTTTTGCTAGTTTCAGCCCGACGCAGTTATCACTTTCACGTCCAGCCCCACGTTGTTTAAATAGCAAATGCACTCGCGCCCATCTGTTCCCCCATGGGCGTGCTGGTCTGAATACGAGATGTGTTTAGACGCATTGTTGACGCGTTGCTATTTTGAGGCAACTGAAAACGACTGTGCCATTGCCCAACAAAAACCTGGTCTAAAGTCAATAGCGCAGTATTTTTTGTGTTATTTAAAGGGCATGTTAGTAATATGCACCTATAGGCGGTGCACAACGCGCACACACTCTGCTTATTACACACACAGGGACACGCAGCAGCACACAAACATTTTTAAATATTAAAAATAAAAGGATTCCTCTCTGGAGAAGCGTTCAGTCTTTCCACTCGCAAATTCCACCATGTAAATAGCGAATCCGCCATGGTGCAAGAGTAACTGGCTTTTAAAGGGAATAGGAGATGAGACTCTGATTGTTTTTTTGCACGTTATGCCCAAAACACACCCATGACTCATTAAGAGACTAAGTACAACCCTTTTGGACCATGCACCTGGCACGGCGACCGTTTTTTCCATCGTTAAACTAGCAAAAGTGTATTCGGACACGCCCTAAGTGCACCTGCGCCGTGCGCTTCAGACCATGCGCTTAGATCGGTAAAATAGGGCCCCTTGTCTTTAATTTGATTGGACCAACAAGAGTGGACTAAGAATGGCGAAAATAACTGTTACATACACATACTGATAAAATGTAGCATACTACATTTGTGAGTGTTTAGCATTGCATAATGCTATACTGTTCCACATTTAAAAAAAATAGTGTGCAGTATACAGTAGGGATGGGAAATGAGAATCAGTATTTCATCAGAATCATTACCATTTAAAAAAATATGCTAGAATATTAGAACTGAATGATGTATAACATTAGATTGCACTAATACAACAACATTGTATTTTTGATCAAATAAATGCAGCCTTGGAGAGCATATGACATCTGGACAAATATATATATATATATATATATATATATGGTGGCCACGAATTAAGAATTCCTTCCCACAAATTATTAATTTGTTCCCTCGTTTTAGTAAATCGTGGCCAACTAATTCCTTCCCTGGCTTTGATTGAACTAAAACAAGGGAATGAAATATTACAGCGTGGACACGGTTTAGTAAATGAATGAATTATTATATCGTACGTACGCACAATTTTCTTAAAACGAGGGAACGAATTAGTAAAACGTGCTGATGTATTAGTGAGTCGTGAAAAAAATTGTTAATTTGAGGCCACGATATACATTTTTTTTCCCGCATGTCATGTTTGTGGCTCCATACTAGGGATGCAGGATATATCGGCCACCATATCGATATCAGCCGATATATGTTCATTTTTAATGTTGTCGTTATCGGCCGATATATCAAAGCTGATAAATAATGGATTATTTCCTTCAGCTGAGACACTTCAGATGCACACTGTTCACCATGGTGGTTTTGAATTGCTTGAAATATGATTGGAATCACTTCAAAAATGAGAACATTATAATTGTGTCCTTGGGACACTTTGTGAGACTTTTGTTTTGTAATCAGACTCTCAAAAATTATATAAAAATTTGGATTTAGATTTAACGGCCAATATATCGGTTATCGGCTTTCAAATATAAATAATTATCGGTTATCGGTAAAATTTTTATATCGGTGCATCCCTAGTCCAAACATAAGACACTTCTTTCAAAAACATTAAAAAATCTTACAGACCCCAAACTTTTGAACAGCAATGCAGTTAGGACCAATTATTGCACAAAAAAATAAAAAAATAAAAAAATAAAAAAATAAAATAAAATAGTAGTGCTGGGGAAAAATGTATTGTGATTAATCGCATCCAAAATAAAAGTGTGTGTTTACATAATATATGTGTGTGTACTGTGTATAATTATTATGTATATATAAATACACACACATGCATGTATATATTTAAGAAAAATATGTTAAAAAAATTATATATATATATATATATATATATAAGATAAATTATATATGCAGTATATACATGCAAATATTTCTTAAATATATACATGCATATATACACGCGATTAATTTTTCCCCAGCACTAAAAAATAGGCAAAAGAACCATTAAGGAACCAGAAGTGTTAAGTGGATTTGGAATGAGCAATAAATTCTGTTACATTCCCACCCTTAGTATACAGTGTATAATGAGCAGTATACAGTAAGCAGTATGCAAGTAGCCAGATACGTTTCACATCTACTTAACTATTGCACAGCATCACTTATTTATATGAGTCGATCAATCCATTGAAATTATTAAAATCAGATTAGTCAATTAAAGTGGCACATATTATATTATGTATCCTAACTCAGTTACCAGATCATTGTTTTATGATCACTGATAAAAAAGCAGCCTTTCAAATCACACACTCTGGTTAAAAAAACCACCACCAGCACCACGACCCACACCAAAGACCAAAAGTGATGACTGGAACACACAAATAAGAAAGAAATGAAATAAAAATAGATATTTCCACCACTTACTGGACCACAGATAAATAACCATCACAGACTATGATGCAACAATGTGAGCACTGATCAAAAAGTGCACGGAAGAAGAGATTACCCACGATGCAACACAAGAACGAGGGGTTGTGGGGTGGGGAAGTGAATAAGAAAGGTGTGAGAATGACCATCGATCACCAGGCACAGGCACAGGCAAGCAGGCCACCAGAAATGAGCAAATCAAAAGTAGTTCATGAGAAAACACAACTGAAGAACCAAAAAACCAGACGGAGGGTTTGGAGGGAGGGATTTTTGGAGGTGAAACGTGGGAGCCGCTCCGTTCTTACTTCTGCAGGGCGAGTTCCAGAGCGTGGCCGAGGACTTGGACAGCCTGTTGTTAATCACAGGCTCCGTCTGCCGCGGCAGGTTGACCGTGGAGGCCGAGCATCTGCCTGCAGAACGCAACACAGAGAGCAGAGCGTTCATACTGACCCCGTGAGTGACAGCGGGACGGGGCGCAAAACTGGAGCTCTTGGAGGGTCATGCAGAGTTTCAGAGGGAGAGTTGGAGGAGGCGGGTCACTCTTGCATCAACTTGTGATCATGTAAGATGATCGTACATTTAAGATGTACATTAAGTTCCATACAATGCTAACAACCATTTTTATAGGATCACTAACTTTTAAGCACATGAACACTGACCAAACTTGTTAAATATTTAGATAAACTAAAAGTTTGGGTCGGTAAGATTTTTTTTATTGTTTTTGTAAGAAGTCTGTTATGCTCACCAAGGCAGCATAAATACAGTAAAAACAGTAAAATTGTGAAATATTATTACAATTTAACATAACTGTTTTCTATTTGAATATATTTTAAAATGTAATTTATTCCTGTGATCAAAGCATCATTACTCCAGTCTTCAGTGTCACATGATCCTTCAGAAATCATTCTAATATGATGATTTGCTGCTCAAAACATTTCTTATTATTATCAATGTTGAAAACAGTTGTGCTGCTTAATATTTTTGTGGAAACCTTGAAACAAATTGTTAGGATTTTTTTTTAATGGAGTTCAATGAACAGCGTTTATTCGAAATAGAATCTTTTGTAACATTATAAATCTATTTACTGTCACTTTTGATTAGGGATGCATAATATATCGGCCACTATATCGGTATCGGCCGATATATGTTGATTTTTAATGTTATCGTTATTAGTCTGATAAGAAAATTTGGCCGATATACTGTATTAAAGCTAATAAATAATGGATTATTTCCTTCAGCTGAGACATTTTGAATTGCTTGAAATATGATTGGAATCACTTCAAAAAGAAAAAAAAACGGTTAAGTGCAACATGTGCAGCGCATGTCTGTCACATAGGCTACATAAAATTATAAGGAGAACATCATTATAATTGTGTGCTTGGGACATGGCTTTTAATGGTGAGACTTTTGTTTTTGTCATCAGGCTCTCAGAAATTATACAAAAATTCAGATTTAGATTTATCGACCTATATATCGGTTATCAACTGTCAAATATAAATAATTATCGGTTATCAGCCAAAATCTTCATATCGGTGCATCCCTACTTTCGATCAATTTAATGCATCCTTGCTAAATAAAAGTATTAATTTCTTTAAAAATCTTACTGACCCCAAACTATTTGACAGTAGTGTATACTAGACTCTCTAGGTAAATCAGCACTATCCTACTGATAAGACCAGGATTATCACCCATCATTGTTCACATCAAGCATCCTAACCAACATAACCATAAAAAACATGTTGGTCATCCATTATTACCAACTCCAACCAGCATATTTGAAATGTATAGGTCTGATCTGGTCTTTTCAACAGGGTAGAACTGTACAAAGTGATCCAACATGGCATCACTTCCTGTAACACACTGGTCACTGAAGACACATCAACATTTAATTACAGGAAAAAGAATAGACTTTTTGTCATTTGTGTTATAATCACACAATGTCATACATACAGTAGACACATCAACGCCCATCACTGTGATGTTAAAATCCCACACTAACATCTCTTTTAACCTCTTTGGTCTAATAATATGGAGAAAAATAACACCTTAGCAAGAGAAAGAGATGATATCGCAGTCATTTGCCTACATACATCCATCCCAGCTACCTCAACACCAGAAAAATGGTTTTAAAGAATAAAAAAAACATACAAAAATCATAGTAAAACATAAAAATAAACCATAGAAATGGTTGATGCCAATGATAAGCACGTTTGTGTTGGTGAAACCATCATAAGATGATTTTCCTCCCTCACTTTTTGATGTCTAGATGAACTTAAAATGGGTAAACAAAATCATAACCAGACGGTGACACCTGTTAACCATCTACAGCAGTAATATCTCAGCTCACTGAAGACAAACTGACTGCTTTAACTCATTCATATGAACACAGAACAAACACTGCTGTCAAAAACAATACTGTGTCAACATAAGAAGTTTCCAAGTTCATATCACGTTCTCTTCTCCTTCCTGAGTATTGTTTTAGATGGATATAATGAGTCTAGTTTGTATTCTAAAGTTGTATGAGCCTGTAAACTTTGACTATCAACACTCACTCTCTCTGCGGGAGGTCTGGTTCAAGCCGCCGGCCCATGACCACCTCTGCTGACGGATCTCAGCCCACGTTTTTTTGGTTGACCTCTTTATGGCGGATTCATACCTCTCCTGTGGAGAAAAAGACAATCACAAGGATGAGCTTTATTTTGGTTACTTTTTCATCTTAATAAGAATCTGAATCACTTATATAACTGGTACAAGAATTCATTTGGTAGTTCATCAAATTTTAACTATCGACATATTACATTTTGACTTTCTGTCTTCATTTTGAACAGTATACATTACGTTCAAGTTTGGGGTCGGTAAGATTTTTTTTAATGTTAAAAGGTCTATTATGCTCACTGAGGCTGCATTAATTTGATCAAAAATGTGAAATATTATTACAATTTAAAATAATTGTTTTCTATTTGATTATATATTTTAAGATGTAATTTATTCCTGTGACCAAAGCTGCATTTTCATCATCATTACTCCAGTCTTCAGTGTCACATGATCTTTCAGAAATCATTCTAATATGATGATTTGCTGCTCAAGAGACAGTTCTTAATATCAGTGTTGAAAACAGTGCTTCATATATTTTTTTCAGGATAGTTTGATGAATAGAAAGTTCAAAAGAACAGCATTTTATACAAATCTTTACTTTTCATCAATTGAACGCAAGCCCAAACTTTTGAATTTGAGACCTAAAAAGGTTATCTTGCATTGCATCTTTACAATACTGTATATGCCACCTGCTCAATGAATATGACATCTCCACACCTTATTCTTCTCCAGTTTCTGTCTCTGTTTCTCCTCCAGGAGAGCTCTTCGTTTCTCCGTCTTCAGTCGTTGTTCCTCCAACTTCCTCCTGCGCTCTTCCAACTGACTCTCGCGTAAACGCCGTGCCTTCTCCTCCTTCTCCAGCCACTGAGCTTTCTTCGCCGCTGAAAAAGAGAAGAAAGAGAGTTTTTGGGTGATGCTGCCTACTGCTTCTTATGTCAATTTCTGTCAGAGTTAACAATTACATGTCATTTAAGAATCATTTTGCCTCATATGCTACTCCTGAAATTCCTCATGAGAAATAAAAATAGACGCAAACGAGATAATCATTCTTTTGATTGCAAACTTTTCCACTTAACACAGTCTAAGACATTGAGATAATTTCTGAAAACCTAAAGGAGACACATGTGAGATTATACTGAGGTCCCAGCAAACAGCGAACGTTCTCAGAACTTCTGGCAGAATGTTCTGGCAAGGTTCTCTCAAAATTACGAACAAATATTATCCAGTAACGCTAATAGAGCGTTCGTTCAAAGTCATCTAGTCTTTAATAATGTACTCAAAACATTACCAAAGAAAACGTTATTTATACATTGCTCATGGAACTTTTTCCTGAAACATTTTAGTTGGATGTTCATTTAACGTTTTTTAAATGTTACTACTTGTTCCAGAATGTTCAGAGAACATTCAAATGTAACATTCCCATAATGTTTGTGAAATAATAAAATGTTCCCTTAGGGTTTGTATAACCAAGAAAAAACATTTTTAGCTTAATGGGAACATTAGCAAACATTCTTAGAACATACTTTTGTTAGCTTCAGCAAAGTCTCAATTTATCAAAAATCTCATTAGTGTCTGGAGAAATAAATTAGATATTATAAATATCTCATATGTGTCTTATCTAAAGTTGTTTGGAAATCAGAACTGATTGTTTCACACTAATTTAACATTAATAATCACCAACAATTGTGCAATCACACCCATAGCTGTTGATTTACTCTCCGAGAACTTTTTATATTTATAAATCAGTGCTTGAGGAAAAACTAAACTGCTAATAAAACAGCCTTTTTCTCTGTGTGTTCAGCAGTTTGACTTCAAAAACAATTAAAAACCAATCAAAGCTCTTTATTTAAAACCTCAAGCACGCTGAGCGGCAGCTGGATGCATTCTGCTCACAGGCCCGATTTAAGGAACACACGAGACATCACACTGTGGAATTTCCTGTTTTTCAGTCCCTCAACCATAACTAAGTCTATACACACACACACACACACACACACACACACACACACAGCAGTCCAGATGGGATTTGAGTTGAGGAATACAAACACAAGGGAACTGCTTCCATTCACAACATTGCTTTAGATCCATGTGGGGCGACCCACTGTATTTACTTTACCCTGTTTCATTTCAAAAGCACATCCGCTTTATACCACAGGAAATGCAGTGACTCAGTAATGGGATGAGCTGTGACTCATACAAAAGCTATTATGTGAATGAGAAGCACTGAAGAACACAATTTGATTGAACACAAGCATGGTAAATATCTGAACATACAGAAAATGTGTCTGTATTTTGTTGATTAACATCTTTTTAGACGAGTAAAGAAAAGGGAGAAGTACCATGGTAAGGTGACAGTAAGCTGTTTGGACAGGGTACTATGGCAATACCATGGTATGCTTTGAAATAATAGCATCAAGTCATATAGGCAATATATATTTTTATATTTTATAATATTTTCCTAGATAGATAGATAGACAGACAGACAGACAGACAGACAGACAGATAGATAGATAGATAGATAGATAGATAGATAGATAGATAGATAGATAGATAGATAGATAGATAGATAGATAGATAGATAGATAGATAGATAGATAGATAGATAGATAGATAGATTGATAGATTGATAACTTTAACTCTAATGTAGACTATTTAAAACTGTGTGGCAGATATTTATGCTCTGAATAAGTAATTCTGACTTACTCTAAATCTAATTACATAAAACCCTTCAGTCCTCTAAAATATATAACAATTCTGTTTTATATCCTTCAACATAAGATGATCTCAGCCTTCATGTTAAACCACGGGTCTCAGCTGCAGTGAACCGCTAGCGAGCTAAACACACTCACTAATCCTATTAGTTTCATACAATATGCAATATGGCAGTGCGACTGCACTGAAAAATAGATTTTATTCTCAGTGCAATTCAATATAGCAGCAATCCGGCATTACAATGCTTGCTTCGTTCTAACAGCTAAGCCAGGTTTATGTCTTTGTATACACAGCATTTGTCAAGCTAAGATATTTTGTCCCAAAACTACAATAAACCCTTTATGTAAAGCCTACAGCTGTGGTGCATGACTGGACTTGTGGACCTGATAAACAGCTGGCTAGACATTGAGGTTTATCTGCGTCTCTCCAGCTGAAAGTGAGCTGATAGCCAAGCAGGCTAATCATGCTAATGGCAAACGTAATTACAGCTAATCTGAGAGGGAGGCATAGCTAAACGAACTGTAATGATGGCACATTTTTCACCCTGTGCCTGTAGGGATGTATCAGATAGTTAAAAGTGGAGAATATGAGAATTTCATTGATTTATGAAAGCTGCTGCACATGGGAATGATGAAATATGCATGTATTTCATAATCATTTGTAGCATGGGAAGGCCTATGTTCTTGCGCTACTGCAAAAGATGATGAGTAGTTTCTTGTAACAGAGCATAAACTCTGTTAAAATGCATAATCATAGGAAACAGTGAAAACACAAAAAAATAGGAAAAAAAGATATGCAAAGTAAAAGTTTCGGTTCAGTCCATTGTGCATATGAGATTTATTTAAAATACTACTCCTTAATCATAATGATTTATGAAATTGTGGACAAAGAAAATTGAACACAACCAAAAACGAAAAACAAAGAGCACAGGACATTAAATAAATAGAGACGATCCACTTAATCAAATGATTGATCCTGTGACGTATCTTACCTTGCTCCTGGGTTCGCTGTTCTGCAGCAGTAAACACAAATCACAAGCACATCTGTCAACATCTGTCAGTCACATCAGTTTGTACTTTACATGATGCTGCTGACTTCACTGAACATCATTAGAAACCAGTTGGCAGATAAAGTTGTATTAACTGTTTCACGTGGGAATAGTGTATAATTGAGTTAACCATTATTCGGCTTCACTCTGTAGTCTCCATGTAGTCCCTAATTATATATATTTTGATGTACTTCAATCGCAACTAGATAGATGTTTTGTGTAGCATAACCAAATCATTAGATTTACAGGGCAGGACAAAAGTTTTGTTTATAAAGCCTCACCCAGATATTTGGCCCGTTCCTCTCGCCGCTTTTTGGCCTGCTTCTGTCTTTGCTCTGAACTCATCCCATCTGTTGAGAAAAAAGCAGATAACGCTTTAAAATGTACTTTTCATACCTTTCAAATTACATTAAAGTTGACAATGACATAAGAAAGTCGTTTGCAAATAGTTGTAGAGATACCAAGATTTCAGTAGTCAATACCCATGAAATTTGGGGAAAAACTTTGTTTAAAATGTTAAATATTATAAGTATTATAAATATATATTATAAATATAATATTTATATTTTGTTGTAAAGTATGGCGCTTTTAATCTGATGAGAGCTGGTCGACATGATACCGAAGACATACGCTGAGTAATTTGTCTCTCAGGATCCCCCTCTTCTTCATTTCTCTTTCCTGGCAAATTAGACGCTTGTAACTGACATTTTCCATTTTCTTCCTGGCCTCAGGAGTGTATTGATTCAATCAAGATAAGTATGACTCCAGTTCTTTAACTGCAGAGGTGGTTTACCCCAAGGCATTGAAGAGAAATGTGGTGAGTCAGGTATTATTCTGATCACACAGTCACATCTAAAGGATGCTCAATTCAATTAAACCGCATGCAACAGCGTTTCATCTATGCATTCTTCTTGTTAAGCGTGTCCTCCTTGTAATGCAATATACATGCAACTCTTTCCCAGTGAATCGAACTGTTGCTATGGCAACTGGTCTGCCCCGCGCCCACCATCAAAAGGACTTGACTAAGCCTTATACACTCGAGACTGTTCGAGAACTCTTAGCAAACCTTCCCCAAACACACACACCACAAGGTTCGCTCCCTGCTTTGATGCACGGCCATGCCGGGTTTCCACGTCTCGCCCTCTTCACAAACAATGACTTGGCTTGCGGCCACGACCGTCTGATTAGGATGAATTTAGAAGGGTCTTTTTAAGTCCGTCAGATGGATGTTCACATGCATGAGGTCTATTATGCCGAGAGTGTATAGATGGATTCCTCGAATACGTTTTCTCTTTTATTCTTCTGTTTTCATCCTTCTACTATACGAAGTTTGTAAATAAATGAATCTCTGTAGCATCAGTCCTTTACTTTAACTCTTGTTTAGTGCCTTCTCCAAAGGACTATTATTTGAAGATTATGATTATATCAGCAGTAAAAAAATTTACATTTTGAAAGAAATGTTCTGATATTGTTGAACGTAATAGAAATATATTCCTCAAAATAATGAACAACTGTGATGATACCAATGTACATTTTTTTTTGTTCGAGTCTCGACATATATTATTGTATTATTTGTTACACAATTATATATATATAATTTTAATTATTTTTTTATCTATTAATTATTATTTTTGCTTCAATTGCTTGCATTTAAATGATAACAATACTAGTGAAATTTAGGAAAAATCACTTGGTTATTGAAAAAGTTAAATATGAATTTAAGTAATAAAAAGCAATGGCATAAAAATAAAATACATTAATAAAAATATATATATATATATTTAAATGAATTAAAAATGCATTTATAATAAAATAATATTAATTATTAATATTACTATAATATATATATTATATTATTTTTTGTTATATTTATTTTGGTTTGATTGCTTGCACTTTGACAGAAAGCTCTCAGATTTCATCAAAAAGATCTTCATTTGTGTTTCGAAGATGAACGAAAGTCTTACAGGTTTGGATTCTTGGGACATGACACGACTATTTGTTTCAGTTTTAGGTGAACTATCTCTTTCACAATCAGTGTGCCATTTGGGACAGGGCCATTGCTATTCAGTTGCTAGGGTGGTTGCTAAGTGATTGTTAGGTGGCTGAGTTCCCTCCTGTAATGATGTAAATGACATATCCCACACCTGAAAGCTCATGACAGTTTTTGAGACACAAGCAGTGTATTTGGTCTTCTTCTCAGTACCTTTTTTTGCCGGTGGGTTGGGACTGGCTCCAGGTGTGCTGGGTCTTGCGTCAGATTTGATTGGTTCTGTTTTTGAGGGAGGGTCTGTTATGAAGGAGGAGTCTGTGACCGTTGTGTCGTCAGCTTTCAGGATCTCACTATCCAGCTCATTCTCATTCTGAAGCGTGCCACTCGTCTCTGGAGGAGATGTGAGAACTGAGAGGAAGAGAAAAAGAGAAAACTATTTACAATGAAGAGATAAAACAGAATTAGCTCTATAGCGGATAAAAAAAGAAAACTGGACACACTTTCAGCAAATCTTTACCTGGTATCATACAGTCTGAGTACAAGAACTTTAGAAAGAACTCTCTGAAAGGAATTAAAACTAGAATAATGCTTTAAAAATAAACCAAAGATTTACCAGGGTAACAATAGTTTCCACCAAAATACTATACGGGTCATTTGGAACCAGCCATCACTGTCATAATTTATTAACTTTGCAACATCGACACTATTATTGAACTGAATTTAATTTAATAATGACACTGTTGTCTTCAAGCTGCTTTATAACTGAACTGAATTTGTTTTATAATTGATGAACAACATTGAGCTGAATAATGGCGCTATTGTCTTCTGTAGAGCTGAATCTAAAGTTGTTTCATAATCAAATTTTCCAATATTAACAGTTATTTTCCTGTTTATTACTGCTTTGAAACAATCAGTATTGTATAAAGCGCTATAGAAATAAAGGCGACTTGTCAATCATCATTATCATCAAAAATAATATGTATTATTATATTATTTTATTATTGGTATTATTAACATTTTTATGTATATTTCATGTATATGTGGTGGAAAATAATTATATTTTTGCAAATTTACTAAGCTTTTTGTTAATGCTTTGGAATAAATACATAAGTAAATAAACAAACAAACAAATAAATTAATGCTTTTGTGTGTTACTAGGGTATTCTACAATTCTACAATTATTCTATAATTTACAGACGGTTTCTAGGTAGTTTCTTACTTGCCAAGTCAAAAAAAGCCCTCCCTGATATTTTGGTCTCTTGTGTCCCTCCTTAAATCTCTACGGGACGTTGTTACCTATTACATCATCTGCAAACTGTGCAAAACACTATATATATGCAGATACTGAAACTATGGTTACCATCGTCAGTTTCTGCATAGGATATATAATAATTCCCTGACAACTACAGCACCATTTTAAGGGCTTGTGTGTATCAACACAGAATCTGCAGGAACGTTAATACAGTATTTTGTATGTGTATCAGATTTTCACCTAGATTCACTGTGCAGAAATGATCTCTGCTTTCTCGCTAACAAAACACTTCAACCCCATTAGCAGGGCATTAGCATCCTGTTCACACTTTACTCACACGTAAAATACGTTAAAGACGGCATGTGATCTCCCTCCCGCAGGATTTTCACATGAGAAACACCGCAGAGAATCATTAGCCGCTTGTGTATCTCTTTTCTCTGAATATAAAGGTGTGGATGAGGCCTGGAGGAATCACTCGCTACACTAATGTCAATATCAGCATTATAAACATGCACTTAGTGAAGCCATTTCATAGGGTCTTTAACCACTAGGCTACACCTTTCAACTTAGTGCTTTCATTAGTTTAATGCAAGTCTTAAACCCTCCCCCATCCACAACATGATGGATTTAGTAGTTTCTGAAGGATTAACTGAATGCTATACTGTAGAAATCCATGACTGCAGCCCTTCAGATGAGTTTAGATAATCGTGGCATGAATCTAATTAAATAACGGGATCATTAGTGACTGCTCATTTAACAGCTGACTAAATATGTTTATTCTCTTCATATCAGATGCAGAAAAGAGCTTCAGACAGCAGCGAGACCCTCTGGAGAGGCAATTTGAAGGGCAATTAAAGAGCCGGTGGTCTCGAGTCAACAGCTTCATCTCAGTTTCAAACAGACAGTATATCTAGCAAAAAGTCATTTTCATCTGTAACACAGCTGAGTAATGGGTACATGAAGAAACCATTTGAAAATGCATCAAATGCTTCTATATCATGATCAGTATTGGGGGAATGCTTGAATCTGATTGGTTGGCGAACGTTCTAAGGTGTTGCAATTATTTTCAGGGAAATGCACGGCTAAAGTAGTTCCAGGCAGGTTTTGACCGCATTACAATTCCATATCACTTCGCCGAATGATTTCAGTTATTTCAAATGTCTTTACAGCCGACAACAGCAAAAGAACCAAAACCACAACGACACTGACCAAGCAAATAAATATAGTAAACAATAGGATAAAAAAGACAAATTATTTCCATGTTTTTGCCACAAAATTACGTTTTATTATGTACGAAAAGCACATACTCTTTCTCCCGCTCTCTCTGCTCTCACTTAAAAGCACACACATACAGGACACACACTCGTGCAGAAATGTGTTGTCATCACGGTTCGGACGATTTTATCAGTAAAATAGTTTAGCAACTAAACAGCTACATGACATTTCTCACTAGCGAGGTAATAAAGGCGCTGTTCTTACAGTTTTGTATACGTAGATGCTGCTGCCCAAGACACTGTTGAAAGAGACGCACACGCACAGACTGAGGTAATTCACATGCGCTCTCTCTCTTTCTCTAATAACTAATATAACTGCATTGGCTCAAGCCTCCATTACTAGCTCTAAAATTACATTTTGGAATTAGCAACGGAGGCTTGGGTTTAGATGCGTAAGAAATTAGTCCTACACACAAGAGCGTTTTAAGGTCAAAACCTTACAAATGTCTTGAAATAAATAATCTGAACAATGTTTTGAGGTGTGGTAACCGTAGTATAAGCGGAATAACTGACTCCGGGCCATTGAATTATTAGAAAAATAATGCACCGCTTCGTGACCGCATTACCACCTCGGGTGTACATTATTTTTCTAATAATTTAACATCCCGGAATCAATTATTCCTTACGTAATCGTATACAAGTACGTAAGTGATCATATAAGTACGTAAGCGAGTTACATAATCAGTTTACTTTTAACTAGTAAAGTAAAGCATTACTTTTAATTTACGACAAAAAAAAACTTAGTTTCTTTTTCAAATACGTAACACAAGTTACTTTGTTTTCCCAATTACTGACTAACAGCTCTCCTGTCCCCATGTTGAGAGAAATCGGGAGTAAGTGCAGAGGCGTTGTGTGCGCCATGTAAACATGATGGTTATTGTAGTTCTAGACTAAGTAAGCATGCATTTACTCATTTCGCTTGCACAAAATCAGAAGCTGTATCCCAATTTGCATACTATATGTCTAAAATAGTATTCAAAATTAGAATTAGTGTGTCCCAAATTGTAGTATGTTGAAATGAGTATTCCAAAGATACCCGGATGGTCTACTTTTTCCGGTTAGAATCCGAAGTGCAGATCCGTGCACACTCTAACCGCTAATATCGCCCACAACCCATTGCGAGTTGGACGACGATTCAATTAGTACCACAAACACAAACAAAACATGTTAAAAAACTACAAACATTTTTTGAATGATTAATAATCAGTATCTAACCCAATGAAAAGGTATCTATTCAATGTTATCCACATTATATTTCATCTGCAACAGTATTGTGAACTTTTGTAAAGATACATTTGTCATTAACTTTTAAATGCATCATTATGCAAATTGAAAACACTGGCAGATCAATGTGCTACTACATTTCCCTCTGAAACGGTAGGAAATTAAATTGAATGTTGAGGATTTTAATTGTGATAAGATGATTGACAGGGCAGTTTAAACGGTGAAAGGATACACGTAACTAAGCGACAGAGCTGTCCGTTAAAGACGCAATTATAACAAAGAAGTATGTTCCAAAGCTTGCCTACTCTTCTGCTACACACTCAATAGTATGTTCTTTATCTTCACAAAAACAGTACATACTTTTAGGGCATATTATAAGTAGACGAATAGGGACGCACACCAAAATTATAGCTTATATCAGGGTTTCTCATGAGGAAGAACTGCAAGTAGCAAGTAGAACCATTTTTGTGACAAATTTCCAAGTGAAAATGGATATTCAACAAGAATTTTTTTTTTGAAAACATTGAATACCAGAACTGATCAGGAAAAAATGCATTAATAAAATAACTTGAAAGATATGCAAAATTAAGATATGCAAATTAAAATTTACTACATGAAAAAATGTATTGTAATCGGAGCCGATAGCCTCGTGGGCAGCACTCAGACAAGCTTCGGGTGTCCCAAGTTCGAGTCCCAGCTTGTGGGGACCTTTCCTGATCCCGTCCCCCTCTCTCTCCCACTTTGCTTCCTGTCCTATCCCCAAATAACCAAAAAAATGTACTGCAAAAGGCATTTGTTAAATAACTAACGACCGTTGACCTTGTGTCAATCATATCTATTGTGTCACACCAAGTCCAAAATCATTATTTAAATGTTAAACAGTTGACTAGCATCTTGACCTCTGGCCTCAGGGGGTAAACATGAGGTCAGCGTGGGTCTAAACATCCTGTTTTGATTAGAGGGCATGTCTGTGTTTCTCCAGTTGTTTCTGAGGTCGATGAGGTTTCAGTCTTTGATTGTGCAGCTGTCGTCATCTTAGGGCAGACCTCATGACAGGAAGACAAAAAGCTTGACTGCCTACAGAAGCAACTGCTGTTTAGAAGTGGAAAGAGACAATCGCTGAACTTTGCTACTGTAAATAACTCAAGAGTATAACATACGCCAGAAAATAATGTGCACTATTAGCAATTCGACTCCTTACAAACATTTAGCCACACATCAAAGTCCAATGATAAGTGCCAGCTTCCCCTCTGTGCTCTTTTTAGAGGGAGTCAGGTTCCCATGTTCAGTCTGCAAAGGTTAGCAGCAGGGCAATGTCTCACCATTGAGACCAAGGGGACAAACTGTCTGTGTTGACAAAGAAACGCCATCTGTCCTGGGAAAGACACAGAAAGTGTGCCATTTTTCTTCGGCTTGGAAACAGATACGCTCACACTAATCAGATGCTAAATTACTCTAATTTGGAGATGGAATTAATTAGTACTTCACAGAAGCAATTAGACTGGTACATAAAGCATGTTAGATGTGAGATACCATAAGCAGATACTGATTTGTAATCAGAACAACATGGCAAATTTAGGATGGAGATTTAATGTATGAGGAAATCTTTCAGGATGCCCCAAAAAGTCAAAAGTTCAAATGTTCCTCATGAAAACAAGCGCAGCCTTTTTAGTTATGATTTCCAATGATACTTTAAGACCTGCTAGACTTCCACAGAATGAGCGCAATTACCTACCATATGTTTAAAAAACACAAAAAATAGGTAACATGGGGGACTTGAAGTCATTTTGAGGGGCAGAATGGTCTTCTTTTACACTGTTAGTTAGGGCTGCATGATTAATTGAAATAAATATCAAATATATTTAAAAAAAACTGAAACGCTTTAGGGCTCCCTGTGGTTTACCACCAAAATAAAAGCTCAATGGTTTCATGTTTGAAGAAATTAAAACAGCCATAAATATTAGTACTGTAATTTTGCAGTTTTACTGTAACAAAAAATGTATCATCATTATATTATTTTTCGGAAATACATGTTTTTTTATTTTACAGTTAAAATTACAATAAAAATATTTCTTATTTTGTTTAGTATTTTTATTTAGTAATAATAATAATAATAATAATAATAATAATACAATTAATTAATTAATCATATTAAAATATAATCACAAAATATTGGGCCAAATTGTGCTGCCCTGTATAAGCCAAAAAAAATTTAATTCACATTTTAAATCACAATTTTTATCAGAAAAAACTAAATTGATTCTACTTTTAGGTAAACTAAATGAGACGTTTCATTTCCCCCTTTGATTTGTCTTGGTGGTTCAGTGATCTTAAAAACAGGTTATCAGAATCAGAATATACAGTGGGAAATAATTTTGACTGGGATTTGATTGGATAGTAAAAGTTGGGGTATGACATTATGTAAAAAAAAAAATTTTTTTATGAAAGACAGTTGAATTATTGAAAACTAATTAATGCACAACCTGAGGTGGTAATGCCAGTTCAACAGCAATGTGGTATAATGATTAATTTGACTAATTATAATGGTTCATCTTGTCTTATTCACTCATCAACAGGAACAAATACGAAACCTCCCAAGATGCACAAGGGGGAAAATGTAGAAAAGAGGTTGATACCAAAGCTTTGTGAGCTTGAAAGAGAAAGAAAAGCATTGCATGTGATCCAGGGATGAGACAATGTTTGGGCAGAGGGACAAAGAGATAAAGCAGCAGTAAAACCCAAGACTAAAGCATACAAAGGGTTTAGGACATGTCTGGGCAGATCATCTGAGACGCAGCAAAGGAAAACCGCACTACAGTGACGAGAGGTCTGGCATTTGTGGCAAAAAAGAGAAAGATCTCCTTGACTCCTTGAGGCTGTGTTACAGTACATTTGGTGTTTCAGAGAAAAGGCCACAAGGAGGAATCTTCATCCTGATAGTCTGATTCACGCAAGCGGTCCTATAGTCACAGCAGGGGGCATCGCTGCTTCAGCAGATCTGACCGCAGTGAGCTAAACATGCAGACACCTGCGCTTGAGTATAAAAGTTCACGTGACGGGCAGACACTGATCTGTCAGGTCCACTGCAGCCAGATCGAGTTTCACCTCTAGCTCACAGTAAAAATAGACCCCACAATCCCTCATCAGCCATAAAAGGAGCTGAAAAAATATATAGTAGACAAGAAATGCAATGAGAGAAAACTATATCTTTTCATGCAAAACTCACCACCATGATAGGGTGTTGTGGGTGGTTGCCAGGGTGTTGCTATGCAGTTGCTAAGTTGTTGCTAAAGGGGTTTGGAATGTTGCTATGGGTAAGTGGCAAGGTTATTATTGTTAACTATAAAACTATTATAACATTTTTGTTAATTTAAAGGTGCAGTGTGTAGTATTTATGAGGATCTATTGACAGAAATGCAATATAAAATACATACCTATGTTTTCAGTGGTGTATAAAGACCTTACATAATGAACCGTTATGTTTTTATTACCTTAGAATGAGCCATTTCTATCTCCATACACCGCGGGTCCCCTTACAGTGAGGTCACCATTTTGCGCCACCATGTTTCTACAGTAGTCCTAAACGGACAAACTGCTCTACAGAGCGCTAGCTACTCTCTGCTGTCTCAGACGACGACATCTTTGTCCTGTGTCGGCCACCGTAGCTTCTCTATGTGCTTCGAAAGGGAGGGGTGAGCGGTGGCCGGTTGCAATTCACAACCTCACCGCTAGATGCAGCTAAAATTTACACACTGCACCTTTAAATAAAGCTAAAATAAAATGAAATGAAAATATAAGATGGAAAATATTAAACTGAACAAAAATTAAGTTGAAGCACTAAAAAAATACTATGTGGAAATAAATACTGATGCTGAGCTGAAAATGTTTTGTTTAAATAATTAAACCATAATAGTAATTAAAAAAACTAATAAAAATGACAAAATCACATAACAAAAATTACTACAAATTACACTAAAATTAAAACAAAAAAATTGAAAATGTATTCATCCACCAGGCAAAAAGTAAAAGCAGACATTGCCTAAACAGGCACCACAAAATATGGCCCTATAAATACAACAGAAATATGACATCTAAGCAAAAGTCACATGCATAGGACACTGTTTTGGTCCCTATTGGAAAACTGTTCTCAAATTAAAGGGTTACTTCACTGCTGGCAAAAAGGGATTTCAAAAAAAAAATTTGGCTGCCTGCCTATACAGTAGAAAAAACAAAGACATTTTTGAAATCGGTGCAACCTGATGTTGTTATCTTCCCTTTTGCCAAATAGGTAAACAAAACTTCAATCCATTTGCTCTCCATTTAATCTCACTCTTATCTAGAGGAATGAATCGACACATTAACAAGATCCTACTTGTGTCTTTTCCTTTCCTACATGTGGTTATCTCTGAAAACCCTGATGTGCTTTAAATACACATCTGTAAATGCACACAGTTCTGTGTTTTTTGCACTAGTATGAAGGGCTTTTCAGACACAATGGTGTGAAGTGGGTCAGCGGCCCGTCCACAGCAGAGGGAAGAACACAAGGCTCAGTGGATCTGGGTCAGTCAGACCTCAGGCATGTGTGGCATGCGTCTCTACTGTCTGTGTGGATGGCAACAGAGCACAACATGGCACAGGGCGCCTGTGTTCTGCACACGCAGGCACATGACCGTCAGAGAGCAGCGGCGGAGCTAAACAAGGACAGAGAGACTGAGAGAATATTTCTTCTACTGTTTACGTTTGAAAATGCCACAAATACTTTACTGCTAATAATTTAATTGTAAGTGTCCTGCAGCTGATAAACTTCATTTTAGTCTTTCCACATGGATCATTCTCAGGAAATAATGCCATTTTTGCCTATTTGTGTCACAGTGACTTAAAGGGGTAGTTCACTTTAAAATGAAAATTTCCCTTATGATTTACTCACCCTCAAGCCATCCTAGGTGTATATGACTTTTCTTCTTTCCAATGAACACAATCGGAGTTATATTAATAAATATCCTGACACTTCCAAGCTTTATAATGGCAGTGACGGGGTCCATTGAGTTTGAAGCTCAAAAAAGCACATCCATCCATAATAAACGTACACCATATGGCTCCGGGGGGTTAATAAAGGCCTTCTGAAGCGAATCGATGGGGTTTTGTAAGAAAAATATCCATATTTAAAACTTTATAAAGAAAAATATCTAGCTTATTCAACTTACGAAAAAGCGCAACTGGCGCGACGTATCACTAGAACGCAGCGTAAGCGTTTTGAGGCGTTACATTTTCTGCATAAGTTAAATACGGAAGGCGGTCTGCTGGAAGTTAAACATTTTACTTTATAACGTTTTAAATATGGATATTTTTCTTACAAAACTCGATCAATTCGCTTCAGAAGGCCTTTATTAACCCCCGGGAGCCATATGGTGTACGTTTATTATGGATTGATGTGCTTTTTTGAGCTTCAAACACAATGGACCCCGTCACTGCCATTATAAAGCGTGGAAGTGTCAGGATATTTATTAATATAACTCTGATTGTGTTCATTAGAAAGAAGAAAGTCATAGGAGGATGGCTTGAGGATGAGTAAATAATTTTAAGTAATTTTCATTTTAAAGTGAACTACTCCTTTAATGCTGACCTAATTAATAAGATGCTGAACTGTCACAATATTTGACAAATTTACTGATTAGAAAATAATGCAAATAAATAAATAGGCCTAAAAAAAGTTCAACACTTCAACTGTGAAGGGGAAAAAAAACTATTGATCGTTTTTTACAGATTTCTTTTTTGGCACAAAGAACAAAAATATTGACTGTGAAAAATGTGATAATATTTGCTAGGTTATTATTAACCATTTTACATGCTCTTCAGCCATGTATGTAAGCATGTTTGACTTTTTTTTTAAAGAAATTAATACTTTTACTCAGAATGGATGCATAGAATTGATTAAAAGTGACAGTAAAGACATTAAAAGATTTCTATGTCAAATAAATGCTGTTCATTTGAACTTTTTATTCATCAAAGAATAATGAAAATATGTACTGTTTTTAACATTGATAATAATCAGAGATGTTTCTTGAGCAGTAAATCATCATATTAGAATGATTTCTGAAGGATCATGTGACACTGAAGACTGGAGTAATGATGCTGAAAATTCAGCTTTGATCACAGGAATAAATTACATTTTACAATATATTCACATAGAAAACAGTTATTTTAAATTGTAATAATATTTCACAATATCACTGTTTCTTTTGATCAAATAAATGCAGCCTTGGTGAGCAAGAATAAAAACAAATCTTATAAACCTCTAACTTTTGAACAGTAGTGTAGGTTATTAATATTTTTCAATCATAAAAAGGCACACAAAGTGATACTACCAGAATTTGCTCCATTATCTATTCAAATTATAAGCTTAAATAATATAACTGAATACTAAGAATTTACTGGTAAATGTTTAAGAACTGTTTATGAATAATCTTCCTGAAAATTTCAGGAACAAATAGCACCATTTCCTGAGAACGACCCAGTTATACTTCTGATACAGTAGGAATAAACAAAAGAAACTGTGTATATTTGACGCTGAAATACTGAAAGATCTCAGCGTTTCAGCAGCCCTGATACAAAAACAGACCGTCTACTTTAAAATACAGAAAAAACTCTGCAGTAAATCACTGCTAGCTAAACCATAACACCTGTTTCTACATGTCTAATACTGAACATCTGTATTGTTCTATGGTCTTTGTCATGTGACGTGGCTAAACGTGACAACATTTAACATAGCTTTAAAAGCAATGCAAGTAAAAACATTCACAGCACTAGAAATACAAAACAGAACAATGAACAGCAACAGAATTACATGTCTCTCTTGGGGCTCTTCTGAAGTATCCAGTGGAGTGGCAACAATCTGTCTCGCAGATCAACATGCCGGATAAACTGGGTTACCCACATCTGCATTGACACACACACACACACACACACACACACACACAAAGTACGCCAGTGGAGTGCTGGAATCATCCAAACACCATTAATATTTTAACATCTCTCCGCATCTCTCCCCCTCAATGAAGTCAGACACTTGCACAAATGGAAACTCAGAAACAGCCTATATCTTGATATATGACTGTGAGACTGTAGGGCAAGACTGACTTCACTACTAAAAGCTATTCTTCAAACTAGACAGCTCATGGCACAAAAAAATGTACTCTCAATCCAACAACAACTACACGGCCTGAATGGTTGCCTCGATTACAGACACAACAAACAGAACAACGGCAAGCATTTTAAACCACGACACCCGTAAGCGTTATATTGCATCATTTGCTAATTGGTCTCCTACTGAGATGCTTCATGCTTGTTTGGAGTGTAGGGTTGCCAAAATAAGGGACACCCATTCATGACACCCAGACCCGCCCCCCAAACAATTGCATCAAGGACTTCTAGGACACAAATAAAGAATAAGTCATGAACTAATTATTATTTCAACAATGACAACTTGACAGCTCAACAATAAACCATAAGAAAACATGAGATCAAGTATGTGAACTTGTAACAGAACATGTTTTATATTATTTTACATTTGATTATTTTATTTATTTCTAAAGAACTCTTTAGTAGCCTATTTGGTGCACTTTAAAGGGATAGTTCACCCAAAAATGAAAATTTTGTCATCATTTACTCACCCTCATGATGTTCCAAACCTGTATGAGTTTCTTTGTTCTGCTGAACACAAAAGAAGATATTTTGAAGAAACTTCAAACTTGAGGGTGAGTGAATGATGACAGAATTTTCATTTTTGGGTGAACTATCCCTTTAAGCAGTCATTCTGAACCAGTAATTACTTTTTTGACAATTCTGATTTTTTTTTTTTTTTAAATGTCATAAACTTTATATGACAGGATTATTTATTATGTATGATTAATATAGCCTACCTAAATGATAAATTAATAATAACATTAATTAGGCTATAATCTATTAATTAACCTGTCTAATGTTTAAAAAATATAATAATTCTGTCTGCCAAGTTCTGATAATGTATGGAATATTATATTAATATATTATCCATTAAAAAAACAATAGGCCTATACCTTCAGAAGCACGGATGTGTCTGTCACCGCATGCTGCTTTAAGTCAGACTGTCTGAGCAACTGAAATGCTTCTCTGCAAAGTGTGCAGTTCGCCTGAGGTTCATCATGAGTTACTGGACAGACCCATTGATACCTTTTTTTCTATTCAGCCCTATATCTGGAGATCCTCTTGCGTTCAAACGGTGGACGCGAGCTCGACATGTTTTTAAGAAACCGTGCAAGTTTACAGCGCATGTTCTCGAGACTCCGTCGCTATGGCAACAAAGCCGCTAAAACGCAATCACGCGCAAATGAGCTTATGTATTACTTATTGTGAAATGGGTGGCAACCCTATTGGAGTGTGATTATCGAGATCAATCATCTGGAAATAATCAGCATCAATAAACACTTCAACTCATTCAGGGCACAATGCATTCAAAAGACATTGTATTTTATATGTCAGAATATGCAAGTTCTGTCAGAACCACTATCGTCAAAGATGATTGACAATTAGCATATAGTTTGGATTGGCGGTATGGTTCTGTTCTGGGCAAGAACTCCCTGCGCATCCATGCAGCCTAGCATGGATAAGAGCAGGGAGAGCAGCGATAACCCCCCTTAGGGTAAACAGAACAGAATCAACAAAATGTATTGCAGATATCATTAATGTCATATTTAATGTACAAAATAATTCGGGAATTTGAATCAGAATACCAAATCCTGACTGGACGAGAGGAGGAGCTGGGGATGGAGAAGGGTAAATGAGCTCTGGAGAAACGCGATAGCTGCTGATAATACTGAAGGAGCTTATATATGTATGCTTTGATAGACATTGTATTCCTATAGGTAGACGTGATCAGCTGACAGTCAGCTGATGCGAGCTTGACTAACGTGACCTGCCAGAACTGATGCTACGCTTGATTTTTCAACAGTTGTTTGTGTTTTTTCATGGTGATTTTTTTTAGCAAACGTCCAAAAGCCTCTGACCTCAGATGAGTAAAAATGAGATAAGCCTCTTTAAGGGATTTTTATCCGTCTATATTAAAGCTGCCCATAAGTGGTTTGATGGAAAGAGCATCCAAATGTATATACGCATGATTAAACTATGTGTGTTTATGTGTGCGGACAGGAAGGATGTTGGCACAGTGACTTTGTTTACATGTGCAGTGACCCACATCTATGCATCCGCATGTTTTGGCAGTTGCCTTCAGCAGCATGGCCACGAAATGTCAATGGGAAATCAAATTAATGTTTTTACTTTCTTAATACATGTTTCTAACTTACTGCTTGTTTAAATATATGCATTTGGCAGACACTTTTATCCAAAGCAACTTGCGTTGCATTTAAGCAATACATTTTTTCAATTCATGCATTCCATGGGAATCAAACCCATAAACTTAGCATTGCTAGTGCCATGATCTACTGTTACAGGAAGGTTACATACACAATTTATCAGTGCATGTTATCGCACAGAATAAAGTTGTTTATCTTGTAAGTGCAACATAATACAAAATATTAGGGGTGTAACAATATATCGTGTCACAATATATCGCAATACAAAAATGCAACAATATTGTGGATAGTGACAATATGTATTGTGAATAGTTCACCCAAAATGAAAATTATGTGCGGAAAAAATTCGAGTTTTAGTGTTAGTACTACATTAAACTACTACTGTATATAATGATGAATATGTATATTGTATACTAATGCAATGAGGGAATATTTGTGGGTCCTGATAATGCCAAATGTCTTATATTACCAGTAAAAAGTGGCCTACATTATTTTAAGTATATCTAGTCAGTGACAGAGTGCAAGCATATTCGTCTAAAATAATTCTGTATTTTCAGCTTCAGAATCATGAATATTTTTATTCTGGTGTCACCATTGTCCTGTGCACTGGTGTCCAGCATAAATGTCCAAGCCTATTCATTTCCACCCCCAATGTAATACCAAATTTAGCATTTTAATGAACAGTACATTTTTTGTTAACCTTTTACCATATGTCGATGTATTGCAATAATATCGTATTGTGAATTCAGTATTGTGATATGTATCAAATCGTGACATGAGGGTATTGTTACACCCCTAGAAAAAATACACTATTAGGTAAACCTTCACTAAAATTCTAAGTGGACTTCTGAGAAAAAAAGAGTTGTGCACATAACAGCATTTATGTCCAGGCCCACACAAAACCAATGTCTGCAGAATTCCACCAAAAGCTAAACAAATTCCCTCAGAATATTTTGGCTAATTCAATGTTTTCTGCTAACAATAAGAGTGCGGTACTCTTGGCTCTGTCCAACCCATGTCACGGCCCACACTGTGGTCGTTTAACTAGGTCATAATGATAAAGATAAGGAAACCAAAAAAAAGCAATGAATTTAAAAGGATTGAAAACAATCCGTTCTGAAAGGTGTCATGGGATCACAACCCACTGAGGAGTAATATTTGACAAAAAAAAAAACATCAGTAAGAAGTCTTTTCTGCTCACCAAGGTTGTATTTATTTCATTACAAAATATAGTAAAACAGTAATATTGTAAAATATTATTACTGTTTAAAATACCTGTTTCATGTTATCAAAGCTGAATTTTCAGCATCATTACTCCAGTCTTTAGTGTCACATGATCCTAATATGCGTATTTGCTGCTCAAGAAACATTTCTTATTATTATTATTAATGTTAAAAATAGTTGTGCTGCTTCATATTTTTGTGGAGAACTTGATACATTATTTGACGATTTTTTCATAAATAGAAAGCTCAAAATAACAGCATTTATTTAAAAGAAATCTTTTGTAACATTATAAATGTCTTTACTGACGTTCAATTTAATGCATCCTTACTGAATAAAAGTATTAATATTTTTTTGTATTTTATAATTTACATTTTAATGATAATAAAAATAAATGCATAATTAAAATACATAGACAGAAGAGGTGAAAGGAATATTATTATGTGATACTAGCTTTATACAAGCTTTTTTTTACTGCAGAATTTGCCCTACAACAAAATTCATGTTACCCGAAATTTGTCCCAGAGAGCAAAATCGTGCCCCAAAATACACAAAATACACCCCAAAAATGTGAAAACGTACGACAGGGGTGTAGAGAAGGTATATCTGGGAATATCTGTGTCATGTCTAGCTGTCTCTGTGTGCACTGAAGCAGAAGAGGACAGATATAAATATGTAAAACAGAGCAAACTGATGCTGCCTGTCATAAGAGCTGATCCTGGCAGAAGTGTCAGGAGTGAAGGCTCTCTGGCCCTGGTATTAATATGCGTTTTGGTCGATTGGATTACAAGTAGATGAGGCAGACACGTACCCGTTTACACCTGGTGTTTTAAAATGTCTCTTTTGTCCATTTTCAACCACTTCTGTCCTGATTTCTTCGAGGGGAGGGACTATGGTACTATGGCGGGTAAATGCATGGGTTTTTTCAGATCTTTTGATCTAATGGACAAAATAAGCTTGCGCAATTTACATATGAACACGACCGGAGACGACAGAAAAACATACAGAGAGCAGCTTTCGTTTCTGGTCTGAATGCGGTGAGTGTGTGAAATAATTGTAAAAGAACATACGTTTTTCGTCTTCAAACCAAATTTGGGTCTTCAGTCGACAAAGTTTAAATCCCGTCTGGCTAGCGTGCTTCCTTAATGTTTACTCGTTAGGTCAGTAGGCGGAGAGTAGTCTTTTGTGGCTTTTCGAAAACATTGGACAACATGAACGTTTACACTACGAAAGCAATCCGGTCAAATGTGTTTTCGACTACCTCTGGAAGTGGTCGAAAGTGGACAAGCTCAAAACGTTTTAGACCCTGTTTACACCTGCATTAAGTGTCATCCACTTATGATCCAATCGACCAAAATACATCTTAATACCAATGTAAACAGGGCCTCTGACATATCACAGTATAAATGGCTTTTGAAAGTCATAATTATGAAAACCAGTGAAAAGGATTGTGAATCAGATGGTTAGATCTCTTTGATTCTGTTAAACAAGAGAATGAATAAAACTAACAATACACCTTATCACCTTAAGCAAACCGCTTCAGAAACGTCAAATTACTCCAGGTGCACCCTGCAATTAAAGCACTGTAAGCTGCTTTTAGAGTAACATACGTGCTACATAAAAAGCAATTGTCTAAATGCAGTCAAACGCGGCGTGTTTAGGAGGAAATGTCCCTGTAATTCCCTGCACGCTCCTTCCATTAGGAGCCACTTGATACTAAGGTCATTTAATGGAGGACGGACAACCTGCATCCTTGACTGAGTCTCTTCCAAGCCAAGATAAAAGCGGAAATGACACCGCCAACCCAAGCCACCATGACTCGATACTTAAAACATACAAACAGAAGATCAGGCAGCGTTCTGTGAAGAGCAGCTAATATTACAGTCATCATATGACCGCGTCTATAAATACCTACGAGTTTATTCAGACACACTTGTGGGAAAGTGTTAATCAGCCATCCTGCCGCGACAGATGATTCATTTTGAAGGTCACCAGAAGCAGATGTGAGAACATCAGGGAAAGAACCCAAGAAATTATGAGTCATGTGACTCATTCCCAGCAGGAAACGCCTTCTGAGATCACGATGCTGCAGACTCTCTCCCACCACGTCCTAATAGATGTTTTACTTAGTAATTGCATAGAGCATCTGTTTTAGATTATGTTATGACTGCTGAAACACTTTAAGGTGTGGCAATGCTGTTTCTAGATCAGTGTTATGCGGCAATAATGTTGAGCAAAGGGAGACAAACGCACTTGCGCAGCTGTGGCGCTAATATTAGTAGGCCAGTCCTTTGGCCACACTGGAGCGAGACAGGCGACGGGCGGGGTGTGTGAACACACACACAAGCACATGCTAACGACTGTTTTCTCTTTCTTAAACACTCATGTCTTTTGTCAAAGCTGCACTGACGGCTACAGCTGCTGGTGAACCAGTTGAGACTTTATATGTGCACCACACAAAGTTCATGCCAACAGCCTTAACATACACTAAACAACAGCATCTGACACTAACACACACTGTGTTCAACATATACAAACCAGGGTCAGAAATAAACCTATTTAAATTGATTTTCAGTGGCGTTTTTTTATAACACTCTTAAAAATATAGGTTACAAAACAGGTTTTTGCAGTGATGCGATTTTTCTTAGTGTGAAGAACACTTTAAAAATCTAAGGCTGTGTGCCCACCAAAGCGTTTTTTCTCGAGGCTAGCATATTTTTCCAATTGTTTTCAATGGGAGCGCCGCGTTTTATAAAACTCCAGGAGTGTGTCTATTTCACGCTGAGTGCTTGCCATTTTTTCCAGTCGCCAAGAGTTGAAGAATGTTCAACTTTGGGTAAAATGAAGAGCTCATCAGTGTCACTTTTTACCCAGCCATCCAATCACAGTGGAGGAGGGGCAGGACAAATACCACAGCGACCATCTGCCAGA
This sequence comes from Coreius guichenoti, assembly GCA_039654105.1. NCBI lineage: Eukaryota > Metazoa > Chordata > Actinopteri > Cypriniformes > Gobionidae > Coreius > Coreius guichenoti. The sequence goes on from CM077184.1 coordinate 5,360,180, forward strand.
TTCTGCAACAGACGACAAATACAAGCACAACAATGGAACAAAATCATTGAAAACAAGAGCCAGAGCAAATACTTTACATTGATATCTACATTTTTATATTCAGACGATGTGGGAAATCAGATAATAGTAACATTTCCATGGATATGATAATTCAATAGCGTACATATAGCGTCTCAACTGAAAAAAACACAGCGCCGAACTTTTATTATGCCACAGTCGCCACTTCCGCTTCTTCCGGTCAAGAGCATGTGGGGTAGCGCAGCGCTGATGATCATATTAGATACATTTGAACGTGTTGAAAATGATGTACTAACATTACTCTTTGCGTTCACTCGGCGGCTACTATGAGACACTAGATCGATATTAGGCATGGTAAAACATGGTACTCGCGGTAAATCAAGAAAACGAGATTCAAACAATAAGACTAAACATGTTGAGCTATATAATAATGATTAGTTTTCTGTCTATAAATGTATCCAAACAGTTGTTCCCTTGTCTAATAAAACATAATATATTAAAGCGGAAATCAAGGGTAACGCAGGTATGATGTCATTGATAGGCGACGCACGGACACGGTCCATGTCCTGGTAAAAAAAAGGCTCATTACACTGGATTTAAACGTGTTTGGAAACATCTGGGATAATGTAAGTACACAAGTCAGCAAAATATATAACACTGTTCTAGTGGTTTTGGGATATTTTAATCCAAAAATCTTACATATTGTGCCTTTAGTTATCACACATTACAAAATAACAATAAAAATGAATAAAACAAAAAAAAAAATATTTAAATATGGCCCATTTTAAATATTTGCATTGGCATTGTCAAGTTCTGGTTAATTTCTGACCCTGATACAATAGTAAATACATTCGATATTGCCACAGTTAAGGGGGTTTTAGGCATTGTGCTTTGTGTTTTTCCAAACAAACTTCTTAACTCTTGTAAAATCATTTTTTAACAACATGTAATGGCTTATTGTTTTATTACAGTAAAATACTGTTGGACACTATAATCAGAAAAATTAATAAATATTTTAAAAGTGCGACCACTTGTTTTATAGTCCAGGCACACCAGAGTCTCACCAACCACACTTTGTTGATTCTACACAAAGACCACCAACCCTGAAGACAAGGCGTCAAAAAATAAACAGAGCCCACAGACCATTGGAGTAAACATTAAAAGTTCACTTCAACAAAGAAAACACTATGTCAGGGGATTTATAGAGCAAAAGAAAGCTCAGAAAGCTTTGAAAAGACTTTTAAATTCTCCACTATTCTGTAGAAGTTTAAGAGAATTTTTAATGTGCTTAGAGAAGTCTGAAAATCCCCTTTGGTCTGCAGGAAGGATGAAAGAAATCAAACCCATGTAGTATAAACTGAAAGTGCTGAGTAAAGTTTGCTAGAATGCCACAAGCTTGACTAGAAACAAACTAGACTTTGAGTATGTAACGTTGTTTTCTAATTACAGGAAAATTAGCAGCATTTCTGCATAAATTAGCATATATAACCACCTTTTACAAACATTCTCTCAGTGCACCAACAATAAAATGCATTATTCAGAAATTATTCAAAGTTTGACCTCATTTTCAGATCTTATTGTTGGTAAACACATATTCATTCCGGTTCATTTAAAATCTTCTGTCCTTAAGGAGATCCTGTTTTCTCATGTTCTGACTTAAAAGGAATCCACACGCCCCGCTTACGTAAGAAGGAGACAGATTTCCACTGTCTTCCTGCCGCCAAGAAAAGTCATTGTGCAACAGTGAAGACTTGATCTAATCACACAAATTCTCACTTTGTTTATATTTCAGCTGCTGCGACAAAACAGTTTTGCCAACAAAAACGTGATCCTGACTTCCACGGCTCTACAGACGCCACACCTCATTATTGAAGCAGAAGTGCAGATTAAGACAATTAATTTATAATTTCATAGTGCACACTGTCAGTTTTAAAAAAAGAAATGGCTCAGAGATCTGAAACATCAGTGCACACTATCATTATGAGCTTTAGGGTAAACAGAGCTCGGAGTGGAAAGAACCACCAAATGAGCGTTTCTTCATGTTAAAATGACTTCATTGTCTGCCTATAGCTGCTTAAGGTTATTAAGAGGTCATTGAAAGTCTGTTATTGATGTTCTAAGAGGAAAGAAGGACATCCAGGTCATTCAGATATCTAGTGTCCTTGTAGAGCCAGATGTGGCATTTCCTAAACTTCCTACGGTTACATACAAACAAAGCAGGGTTACACTTTATTTTAAGGTGACGTAGTTACATTGTACTTACTCAAATAAGTACTGAGTAATATGAAAACACTATGCCGCATTCCATTCCTTTCCTTTCCTTTAAAGCCTTCCTACGCAATATCAAAATAAGTCGAATCATGTAACGTTACTGTCATAATACACAGTCTCCTGCTGGACTTGCACTATAATAAAAAAAAAAGTTAAAAGCGGCTTTCTGTGTGCGCACTCCGAGACGGAGCGAAACATGGACAAGTATAGTCTACTTTGGGTTCGGGTGTGCGCTTAAAAGATCAAAAACACTAAAATATACTAAAATATGTTAGATCTGAGCATTTGGTCTTAAAGTGACAGCAGCCCAATAAACCTGCTGCTGTCTGCCATACACTGCCAGTTTCACAGACAAGGCTTAAGCTAGTCCCAGACTAAAATGCATGTTTGAGCTGTTTTAACTGAAAGCAACTTGCACTGACATATCTTAAAATATGTCAGTGCCATTGTTTTGTCTCAAGATGCACACCAGTAATGTTTTTTTTTTCTTCTAAGGAACATTTATAAAAGCTACTTAAATGCCCTAATTAAACTAAGGCCTAATCCTGGCTTAATATAAACCCTGTCTATGAAACCGGGCCGTAACCCTCTGGTGCTCTTCGCGTGGCGGTCAAAAATGACTGCACTTACTAATGAATGCACTTTATTTTAGTTTAATAACGTTTTTTAATTAATATTTTGTATTTTTAGGGGATTTTATGGTACTAAATTATATTTATGCTGTAATTATAATACATTTATTCACTTTTTGAACATAGACCTGAAAATGAAATTTCCAACTTAAACTGCCTTAAAACTTAAGTGCTTAAAACTTAAGCCCAGACTTAAGTTTGATCTCTTTTCAAAGACGACACTTGGCAGATTATTGCTGAAGTGAAAAAAGTTTTAAAAAGTGAACTTTAAAAAATTACAGAATTTTACATTTATTGTTATGAAAAATGCACAAAAATATTTTACATTTTTATATGAAATATATATATTTCATTATAAAACTGCAAGAAAATCAAAGCCAAAAATCTAAACAATTTGTGTTCCAAATTTGTGCTTGATATCTCAAAAAAATGAGCTTTCAGTAAGATTTTGTTTGGGCACAGTACCAAAAGTTTCCACTACTAGATGAAATTCGTCTCCCATTCATTTCCAGTGTGGTCATTTTTGACAGCGAGGAGTGTGACTATTTTTTCAGGACCATTTAACCTCTTCGAATCATGTCCATGATTTTTTTGTGTGTTCACATAGCAAGTGCCAAAACCTTTACCTAGTTTTGTACCATTCCGATAAAGTAAAAAAATTCTAAATAAACAAAACGTAAATAATTTCGGTCAAAAACGACCGAAGAGCACCAGAGGGTTTTAATATGAATAAAACAACAAAAGAAAACGAGAGAATCATTCACTGCTCTTCACTGAATAACTTTAGTAACTTTAATAAGAATCTATGTATATTAAATTCATACTGTGAAGACTGTGCAGTGTTTCATTTTTACATTTGATTTCTTTTTTCAATTTCTGTATAGTAGGCTATTATTTTTAGTAATGTTTATTATTGTTTATTTGTATCTTTTATTGTATTTGTATCTTTATATTGTATTTGTCCTATTGTTTGTAATTTTCTTCGTTTTTTATTGTATTACCGTTTCAACTTACTGTGATTTGTTGACAACAGACAACAGTGTGAACAGATCAAGTTTTTGAGGGTCATTTTGGGGTTTTTATTAATGCACTGACAGGGGCCCCAGAAGTCTAGGACCAGCACTGGGGTGAGTAATTGATGACAGAATTTTAATTTTTTGGGGTGAACTAACCTTTTAACCATGAAATATTGTACTAAACACTCTTGAAAAGGAAGTGGTCTATATACTAGTGCTTTGAATAATCTAGAAACCAAAATGCTGATCTGCAGAACTTATAATGAAAAACAATATTCTATCTCCAAAGAACAATTTGGCAACACAAGAAGACAATACAGCCAAAAATCTCATATAAAGAGGAATTTAAAGACTGAGGATATTATAATAACAATGCATTTTTGGTTGATAAGGTGGTCTGAATGGTTGCTATCTCATTAAAGTCTTGCACATTCAATCTCTGATATTAATTCATCAAATAAATAATATCAGAAAACATACATTGTCCTATATAGCACTACAATCCAAGCTGTTTCCGGGCAGATTTTATAGCTCTCTCCAGTTCTCGTCTTTTTTCTCTCATCTTGTTGCTCTTCCGCCCACATAAAACTTCAGATTCAGGCCTCTGGAAACAAACATCTCACATTCAAATGAAATCCTTCCATGCTGCTGCTTCCCTCCTCTCTCTATTCCTTCCTCCTCCCTTTCCTTTTCCGTCTTCCCACACGGTTATGACACGCAGCTCTTGCCAAAGATACATCCAGAAATAGAAGTCATCCCCTCTACTTGGTCTCCTTGTATATAACAACATTATGTTTGAAAACAGTCATGATTACTCGTGCACAACACCGACTGCCATGATGTATGCGACATAAAATCTTACAAAATGTGGTGATATGTCACAAACTCATACTCATATTTTCCACTGAAAACAGAAGTAAAAAATGGGTTTCTCGGATCTATATTTATCATGGTTATGACAACATTTGGTATGATTTGGCAATTTAGATGATTAAAATACAGTTAAAATGGAAGCTTTTCAGGTTATTTAAGCTGTGAGTTTTGCTGTAGACACAGAAAATGATTTTAAAGCATGCTTTTTTTTGTTATAGCAGTCTGTTGGGTAATATTATTATGAAATTCTATGTATGAAACCTGTCGCAAGAATCCTGTGCAGTCTGCTGAGCTGGCCACTTTGGCTAGATATCGAAATTTCCAACCCTCCAAGATCTCTTGGAAAAAAAGCAGGAAATATTTCGTCATTGGCTCTGAGTGTCTCTGAGAATGAGAATATCCACGTCATGCATTACTAACACAGACAAAAGCCTTCAGCTTGAACAATAACTCCATCCCACAGGAAATAAACCTCACAAATGTTCTCATCTGGGCTTACTCTTAAAAGTAAAGATTCTTCAGTGGTTCAGCACTTCAGGCAGAAGACTTTTCTGAAGAGACATTTCGGCTGCAGTGTTCCTGAGTTGCTCTTTGGAGATTTTATGTGCCTATTCCTTGCAAACTTAAATATATGTGGCTGAACATTTTTATTGCAAATTCTGCTGATTTAAATACATTAACAAAATAACGTTAGCTGGCAAACATAGCTATTTTATTGAAATAGCATACATTTAAGTATAAATTAAATTCTAGTGAACTACAGAATAAACCGTTTTATGACCTATAGGTTCTCGTATGGCATAAGGCTCTAAAATCTTCTTGGTTCTTATTGCAAGACAGCAAAGATAAAAGTTATAACAGTATAAAATAAGGCTGTGTTCACACTTGTAGTTTCGGATAGCTTAATTCATTTGGTCTGGACCAAAAAAAACCCCATTTAGTCCTGGTCCACTTAGCATTCACATTTTAACACCGAACCTAAAGATACCGAACCTAAAGGCATAGGGATCTTCACAACCTGATTGGTCGGCTTTTATGGTGTATATTTCGCAACCGAACTTAAAAACAATGCTGTGTGCTGGGCTAAATGCGCTCGTTGTATGTGCGTAGCTACATATGATGGTGTTTTGACCAGCTGAGAACTTGTGAAGAGCTTATAAAATGTGTAAAGGAGTCAAAACAGCGACAGGAATCCCTCTGTCACACACACAAACAAAGATCTGCTGCGAGGAGACGCGGTTCTGATGCCTGATGGGCAACATCGCGACTATGACAAGAAAAAACAGGTATGCTTGAGCATTTTGGCCTTTTTAGGGTCGCTTCTTGTGACATCTTGTCCCGTTTTTGGTTCGTTTACATGTCTTTGGTCTGTGATGCGTTCATAGTTCAGTCGAACCGCACCAGAGTTCGTTTGGAAGTGTTCACACTTATTCAAATGAACCGCACTAACAGAGCAATCGCACCAGGGCTCGTTTTAATCGACCCAAACAAGTGTGAACACACCCTAAAGTCTCATCAAGTAGAAGCTATATGCAGTGTACAGAAAATGTCTTCCAGTGAGAGAGAGAGAAAACCTGATAGTATGTGTAGAGAGCCATAGCATCTCATCTGTGATGGGGAAACAGTGTCCTTTTGAACAAGTTCAGTCTTGAAGAGTCTTGATCCGGAGCCCAAAACAAAGCAATCAATGTTGCTGTACAGAGGATTCTCTGACCTGTCCTTCTCTCTCGCTCTCTCTGAGCCTCAGACTGCAGGACAAGGCCTCCATCAGAGCTGATAATAATAACGCCATACTGCTGTCTGTGACTCAAACGGCCCAAGGTGTGAGACATACAGCTGCCACTGATCTAGGATCAGCTTTACATTCACAGGATGTGAATAACGGATACAAAATGTGGGAGGAACCAGATCAGAATTGATTGGTCCTTTAAAAAGAAGGAATGAGGTTATTAAAGAGATACAAGAATGGGAGAATAATATTACAGTAGAGGTGCTTCACAATGTAAAATTCATTATCATGGTGGCTAGGTTGTAGCTTACTGGCCCAGGTCAAAAATTATGAAAAATGATGACTGTTTTTTAACACAGTCATCACATAAGAATGCATTTAACTACTGAGATTCCTCCTCTTTTGCGCATTATTATAATTTAGGGCCGCACAAGCGTACATGTGGTATGCCAGCTCAAAACAGCCTTTTTGAATTTTACATTTTAAATCCTTCAGCCTAAAATTACCAAGAGACAGGAATGTGCTGCTCAAGCTAAGATCTTGTGAGATAATGACTAGGATGTTTCCTTAGCATAATACACTCTGATCTCATTGGTCTACCAGCAAACACACATCTGGAAGCTCTGACCTTGCCATTAAAGGTGATTTATGAGAGGACCTAAGGGATTGCATCCTATTTCAGAAGACACTTTCATTCAAAGAAGCTTACAGTAAATTATGACTAGAACCTGAGGTTAAATGCCTTGATCAAGAACACAGTAGCTGTAGTTTATGAATCACACCTTATGGGATTTGAACCTGCAACCTCTGGGTTTAAACCACAGATCTATAACCATTATACTACAGAATCCATCCAATGCACAATTATAAAACAATTTCTCTCTTTCATGTAAAAGAAATGCACGTTGGGGATGTTATTTGACACAGACTCTATTAATAAACATTATAAAATACAAATGTCTTAATCGGTATCTTTGTCTTCTTAAGATATTAGACCTAATATAATATGAATAGTATATATATATATATATATATATATATATATATATATATATATATATATATATATATAAATACATTAAAAAAAATAATTGAAAAGCAAAATGATATATATAACACTGTATAAACATCACATATAATAATATATGTTTCTTACCCGACTGGCAAATATCTTAATCTTGTTTTAAGGGTGTTTAGATATTTTTACTGGCAAAAAAAATAAATAAAAAAATACTGATTTTTGGTAGTTGGCAATTGCAGGATCACATTGAGAGTTGTATCACGAGCAGGAGGGTTAATCATGATGGCAACAACGAAAAACCTGAGCTTTAATTTGGTGCTGAATAATGACAGTAATAGACAGGTAGCGGGTAAACAGACGTGCGCGTGGCTGTTTTTGCGCACACCGGTACTGCGCTTAAACCTATGAAACCTCTTAACATATAAACGCACTGATGATTTTCTCCTGGAAATATAGTAATGATCAAATGAACAAAACGACGAATATATTGTCCGAATCATGTTAGGCATCACAAATTAACAGCGTTGACATTACATCACAAATTTTCCTTACAGAAATGCGAATAGCCGTTATCCAGGTCACGCGCAAATTAACCGCTACTTTTATCGTTTTCTTAATGACAGTCGGCAAAGAAACCCCAACGAACCACTTTTAACATGTTAACAGGGTCGTGCAGAAAATAAACACTACAAAATGATAGAAATTATTCGTACATATGAAGACTCCCCTGAAATATTCAGCGTCCTTTGACCACCCGTGCGTTTCCAGGGTTTCGTGGACATTTTGTGCTTATTTCTTAATTTCAGTTGTAACAGTTACATACCTTTGTCTGACAGCGTCAGTTTTTCAAAGCTGCTCTCTAGAGCCTTGTTCTCCATTTTGTTCATGGTTTGTAGTCAGTCATTCCATTACAGGGTCCAAAAGAGACGCGTAAAAAGAGGAACTCCCAGTTTTGAACACACCCGAATGCAGTGGCCCTTTAAATCTGATCAGTAACAAACAGTTGAGCTCAATTAAAAGAGAAAAACGATCGATAAATGATTGCATTCACTATTCCCACTGATTTGTGTGATCTCAGCTGTGAAAACTAAAGATAGAAGAAGAGGGGGGCCCAGGTCCGGGGCCCTGCCCACCACACAGCAGCCGCTTTCCGAATACAGCCGCTCTATGCGGGACGGTCTCTGCCTGTCCACTGGACCGCACCATTGACCGGCATGGGGGAAACTGACACACAGTTAGAACGTTTAAAAAGGCTACTCGTGTTTATATAGACTATTTCTGGTTTTATATGTCTCATGTACTTCAATAAACGAAGGAAAATAGTGGAGTCTTCTCAGGTGCTGTAAAGAAAAAAGTAGGTTTGTAGGTTTTTTTCAGCATGGCTCCCCCTATTGGTTTCTAAACGCTGGATCTGCGGCAGAAGGATGGAGGTACACACACGTCCTTTAATGCGTCCCACTGTAAAGCTGAGGTGGATCCCATATTTTAGAAGTCATCCAATGTACACTATGATCTGGTAGGCCTGCAAACGCAATATATTTCATTCCAAGAGTAAAAAAAAGATAATAAATTTGCGCATTTAGCTGAACAATTTTTCCGTAAAAATGCTTACTATTTTAATATTAAGTAGCACCTGTAAAAAAATTATAAGCTTTGATCAATAAGGAATGACAACATGTTTTTATATTGTTTTAATTCATCAAAATAAGTTAAGCAATTTTCAACTTTTTTGATAAGTTATACAAGATTTAACTCATTTTTTAAGTCAGTTTAATGTCATTTAAGTTAAATGACTTACACATCCAAGTTGATTGTAGTACTACTACTACTAATAATAATAATATAAAACATAGGTAATACCCACCTTTTGAATAGATAGATGTTGGCAGGTTGTGGAGCGAGTTAGCACTGTCTAAGGCATTAGTTTTAAAAGGGATTATGATATATGATTATATATACTGTATATATTATATACACCGATCAGGTATAACATTATGACAGGTGAAGTGAATAACACTGATTATCTCTTCATCACGGCACCTGTTAGTGGGTGGGATATATTAGGCAGCAAGTGAACATTTTGTCCTCAAAGTTGATGTGTTAGAAGCAGGAAAAATTGGCAAGCGTAAGGATTTGAGCGAGTTTGACAAGGGCCAAATTGTGATGGCTAGACGACTGGGTCAGAGCATCTCCAAAACTGCAGCTCTTGTGGGGTGTTCCCGGTCTGCAGTGGTCAGTATCTATCAAAACTGGTCCAAGGAAGGAACAGTGGTGAACCGGTGACAGGGTCATGGGCGGCCAAGGCTCATTGATGCACGTGGGGAACGAAGGCTGGCCCGTGTGATCCGATTAAACAGACAAGCTACTGTAGCTCAGATTGCTCAAGAAGTTGATGCTTGTTCTGATAGAAAGGTGTCAGAATACACAGTGCACCACAGTTTGTTGCGTATGAGGCTGCATAGCCGCAGACCAGCCAGGGTGCCCATCCTGACCCCTGTCCATCGCCGAAAGTGCCAACAGTGGGCATGTGAGCATCAGAACTGGACCACGGAGCAAAATAAGAAGAAGGTGGCCTGGTCTGAGAATCACGTTTTCTTTTACATCACGTGGATGGCCGGGTGCGTGTGCGTCGCTTACCTGGGGAACACATGGCACCAGGATGCACTATGGGAAGAAGGCAAGCCGGCGGAGGCAGTGTGATGCTTTGGGCAATGTTCTTCATGGGAAACCTTGGGTCCTGCCATCCATGTGGATGTTACTTTGACACGTACCACCTACCTAAGCATTGTTGCAGACCATGTACACCCTTTCATGGAAACGGTATTCCCTGGTGGCTGTGGCCTCTTTCAGCAGGATAATGCGCCCTGCCACAAAGCAAAAATGGTTCAGGAATGGTTTGAGGAGCACAACAAGTAGGAGGTGTTGACTTGGCCTCCAAATTCCCCAAATTAGAAAACAAGACTGTAAAGCAGGTTGCCCATTATATCTTAAAATAACTGTAATAAATTAATATTGCATACATTTATTTAATCAAGTACCAGGTCTGCCTTAAAACAAGTAGTAACAAACTTATTAACCTTATTATTTTTCTTAAAAAACATCACATTAAATTAGATTTAATTCAAACAATCTTGCTAGAACTATACAGTTAAAGACGTACTAAAGTGAACCATGTCCAAGACCCAAATTATAATAATTGATACAGCGGCAATCAAAGCCATCAAAGTTCTAAGTGAGGCCACACAAATCTGAGACTGCTGGAAATGTAATTATTACGGTTCCCACTGTAATGGGTCATGTGTAAGCCAACCCGAGTCTGCTCTTATTTAATACTTTAACTAGAGCATTTAAGAGTTGAAATCAGGCCATTTTAGCAGCACGGAGTAAATCAGCCATCTGGTACCACTGATATATCCCAGCCAGCAATACCAGCACTAAACTAGTGGACCATACCTGCATTAAACCACTTACATTTGTGCGAGTCATCTACATTTCTAAAACAAAACCGGTCAAAAAAAACATGCAGTGTAAAACCGATCAGAATGCAGCTAAAGCAGACAAAAATAACGCAGTCAGGCGGAGAGTTTTCTCAGACTGCTTTCAGTCCATGCTTGCGGGTATTTTGAGATAAATGTAGATCCAATAAGTCATGAGTTAAACAATTGAGATCTGTACAGTGCAGAACCCCGGGGATGTGTATCCGGAGTGATGGCGCAGTCATTGCATACCCTTCCTAAAATCATCTCAGTTATGTCTCGCTGCCATGGAGAGCGGTACAGATGTGATAAAAGAGGCTTTGTTGAGTCAACAGGTGAGAATGCGGTCAGGTTGGTTCACTTCACAGTGGACCCCCCAAACCAGAAAACAGACTCACAAATGTGATTCATCTTAAAAACATAAATCAGGTTTGTTTATGAGTATGCTGATGGGTTTTATATAATCTGTGCAATGCTTTGTGAAGATTTCACATCAAAATGTGGTCTAAATGTGGTCTGTAAACAAACCTAAAAGAGAGGCAGAACTATACAGATAGTAAAGAGGTTAAAATTAAAACATAAAATTTGATAATAATTGGAGGTATTTTGTGATCTACTCAACAACTAATATGCACAATCATCAATGATAAGAAGGGCAAATCTGATGTTGTGTCCCAAATGATATACTATACACTATGAACTTAAATGCACTATATAGTCTACTGTCTAGTGTATACATTTAGACAGCTAGCGCCGCCCCCTCCGCTACATAAATGAAATGGTGATCATTAAAGGGGTAGTTCACCCAAAAACTAACATTTTGTCATTACTTACTCACCCTCAAGTTGTTCCAAACCTGTATGAGTTTCTTTCTTCTGTTGAACACAAAAGATATTTCAAAATATATTTTTGGTAACCAGTTGCCATTGACTTCCATAGTAAGACAAAAAATACTATGGAAGTCAATGGGTGCCGTCAACTGTCTGGTTACCAACATTCTTTAAAATATCTTCTTTTGTGTTCAACAGAAGAAAGAAACTCATAGAGGTTTGGAACAACTTAAGGGTGAGTAAATGATGACAGAATTTTCATTTTTGGGTGAACTATCCCTTTAAGTGCACAAAGCCTCCAGCATTCCACACTTTGTTTTTCTGGTTAAATATGTGCATCATCCAGGTATTTGAAGTGCACTTATAATTGTTTTCATTGTGAACACACTACTCATGTTATTTATACTACAAAATGGCATAGAATAGTGCATAAGTAGGTAAAATGGATTGCATCTGGAGTATAATGGAGTGTTTGGATGTGCTTTTGAAGAAGCTGTTGGCGTCTCTTTCAAAAAACTTCACTGCACTTCAATCAAATGCATTTAGCATTGTTCTCAGGAGTGGCCGTCTGTCATCTACAGGGGTGGATTAAGGACTACACAGGGCCCTAGGCTCAGGGATTCATATCTTCAACATTATAAAGAATTTTGGAAACCAGACAGTTGACAGTATAACCATCGGCTTCCATAAAAAAATACTATGGAAGTCAATGGCTGTCTGGTTACCACCAGTCTTCAAAATATCTTCTTTTGTGTTCAACAGAAGAAAGAGACTCATAAAGATTTGGAACAACTTGAGGGTGAGTAAATGATGACAGAATTTTCATTTTTGGGTGAACTATCCCTTTAAGATGAAAACTGAACAGTTCACCTTCACCCATAAATAAAAAAAATTATTAATGCCAAATTTGAACATACCGAAATGTGAGTAGTAGAATAGATTTTGGGATATTGATCACACAAAGTTAGATGGACTACTACATAGCTTTTTTGGAGGTCACATTCCACTTTCATTGTGTGCAATCATCTTTTTTGTTCAACAACAAAAACCTATAGGTTCATCTTAAGGTTGAGCAGATTATAAATAAATGTTTTTATTTAAAGGTGCACTGTCGTATTAAGGAAACCCTGTTACAGCTGATCCCTCCTCAAGTGATGACCTCTTAGAATATGTTGGTCAATGGCATGCTCATCTCAAAAACATCACTTTATCAGCTAAGATCAGTTTATGAAATCTGTATGATATGCACATAATAAAGAGAAGCTGTATCAGACAATGGTGAGGTCAGCATTTGAATATATTCACAGCTGCTGACGGGGGTGGTCCGAACAGCTGCAGGGTTTGAGATATCACCAACAGGCGACATACGGGATGGGTGGACAACATTCTGCATTTCTGCACTCTTATTGCTCCAAATATTTCAACTAGATTTGGTACTGAATGAAGCGAAGTTCTATAAAAGCAAACTCTTATTTAAAGAGGGGTAATATCTGTACTCATATGGTATTGTTAAAGGCTGAAAACTCACATCTGAAAAACCAGTAACCCTAATTAAAATTGAGTAACTCGTTCTGCATCGATTACAGAATGCCACCTCAAATAATGAGGAGAGGTGAGCTCTTACTCCAAAAAAGCTATTACTTCTTCAGATTTTGTCTTACACTAAGGGAGGGACTGGAGCCATCTAAAGATCAGACAATCAGAGACTTGAGGGTGGCTCGTTACCGGCTCGTTACCACCTAGCAACCACCCTAGCAACTGAACAGCATCACACTCAACATAACTCAAAACCTATTAGCAAACGCATAACAATGACCTGGCAACCACCTACAACAAACATGTAGGGAAAAACCACACAATTTCAAATTTCAGAAATGAAAATGTCTATAAATACAGCCCTAAATGTACCTAAATAAATAATGCAAATTCAAAACAGTTAAAAAGCTAGGTTAGGAAGATTTAGGAACAGTTAGGAAGATTTATATATTCATAATTATCATTAAAAATCATTAGCATATAGAATTAAAAATTTTGGGGTCAGTAATTTAAAAAAAAAAAGAAATATACTTTTATTCAGCAAGGACATATTAAATTGATAAAAGTTACAGTAAAGAAATGTATAATGTTACAAAAGATTTCTGTTTAAAATAAATGCTGTTCTTTTGAACTTTCTATTCATAAAATAATCCTGAAAAAATGTATCTCTGTTTTTCTCAGTTTTCAATATTCAATATTGTTAATAATAAGAAATGTCTCTTGAACAGCAAATCAGCATATTATAATGATTTCTGAAGGCTCATGTGACAGTGAAGACTGGAGTAATGATGCTGAAAATTCAGCTTTTAATGTAATAATATTTCACAATATTACTGTTTTTTTTATTAAATAAATGCAGCCTTGGAGAGCATTAGAAACCTTTCAAAAATATGAAAAGTCTTAGTTTATATTAGCATATTGCCAATAATACATTGTAAAATAATTGAATAATCTTATAAATTGTGACATCACAATCTAAAAAGGTATTAAGAAGAAAATAAACAGTCGTGATGAATCATTTTATGCATAATGTTGACCTTGTGCAGAGGTCATTCACTGAAGCTACAGAGGACATTTTCAAGTCATGAGCGTCTGAAATCCCCTCATAGATTTTGGCATTGTTCAGATGAGCACAGACCTCCACACCCTCCTCTAGTCCCACAACAGCTGCTCAAACCGCTTAATACACCACTGACCCAGGATCAGCTGAAGCACATCACTCACATCATCGTGTTCACCGTCCAGCAGGTCCAGGATCAGCTGCTAATGGATCAAGGGTTTGGAGCTCAGCTGTGTCTGCTCTGACTTTCAGCTGTTCAGACGTGAGTCAGACCGAGAAAGCAGCTCTACACTTCTGAGAATGCTTTGATTCAAAAGCAACGAGACATGAGCTGTGTCCGAAATCACACACTCTCTCTTGAGTAGGTACTTATTTTGAATAAATAATTACTTCACGACCGCTAAAAAAGTATGTTCTATATAGTATGAATGTGTGTAGTATGAATGTAATCTAGATGTACTACATCCGCCATGTTGTCTTCATCATGTGACCTAACAGCATCAGTTGTGTCGCTTCACCTCCATTCACAAATCCTCTCCCGTGGCCTCATAGGATAGTAAAGTGTCCATCGTATGCACACTTCAGAATATCGTCTTAAGAAGTAGGTCATCCGGGGACTTTTTTGCCTACTCTTTTATGAGTACTGTGAATTCAGACATACTTATTTTGTTGCACACTGTTTTTCACCCAGGTGTGTGATTTCGGCTGCTAAATCCTTAACCTGTGATACTCATTTATATATCTCTTCATAGCAAGAATTTGATATAAAAATTCAAAATAAGAAATAATCTTACTGGGGCTGACATTTTATGAAATAAAGAGCACACAAATACTTCCAAAAATGTAGTAAATTCTTTACTAAAACTTATTTAACAGTTTGTTTAAGCAGGTATCCACATTTTTGCAGGATTATACAAGAACGATGTCTTTGAAAGGACTGTGGGTTCATAGAAGCCTGGGAGGAGGAAATTTAGGGTAAAATTTAGGGAAATTTCAGCACATAGTTATATGCTCAAAAGTTTAAACTCTTTAAAGGAGTAGTTCACTTCAGAATTCAAATTTCCTGATAATTTACTCACCCCCATGTCATCCAAGATGTTCATGTCTTTCTTTCTTCAGTCGAAAAGAAATTAAGGTTTTTGAGGAAAACATTCCAGGATTTTTCTCCATATAGTGGACTTCAATGAGTTGAAGGTCCAAATTGCAGTTTCAATGCAGCTTCAAAGAGCTCTACACGGTTCCAGGCGAGGAATAAGGGTCTTATCTAGTGAAACGATTGGTCATTTTCTAAA
Organism: Coreius guichenoti; assembly: GCA_039654105.1. NCBI lineage: Eukaryota > Metazoa > Chordata > Actinopteri > Cypriniformes > Gobionidae > Coreius > Coreius guichenoti. Next base: position 5,375,934 of record CM077184.1, read on the forward strand.
AAATATAAAAAATTATATACTTTTTAACCACAAATGCTCGACTAGCACTATCTCTAAGATGCGCTAGGCATTACGTAGTCACATTGGAAAGGTAGGGTTGGGTGAAGAAAATGAGATGGAGTTTTCCTCCAACTTCAAAATCGTCCGACATCATTGTTTTACCTTTTATTTATTTATTTTGTAAAGGGCGCTTGACTTAGTCTTTGCACGTTCTCTTTGTAAACTAGGTCGTTACTTCTCTGTCTACCTCACACATGACCTTTTCCAATGTGACTACGTAATGCATGGCGCACTGCAGAAAGTGCTAGTCAAGCATTTGTGGTTATGTCCATTTTTTTTTTTTTTTGGAAAATGACCAATCGTTTCACTAGATAAGACCCTTATTCCTCGCCTGGGACCGTGTAGAGTTCTTTGAAGCTGCACTGAAACTGCAATTTGGACCTTCAATCCGTTGGACCCCATTGAAGTCCACTATATGGAGAAAAATCCTGGAACGTTTTCCTCAAAAACCTTAATTTCTTTTCGACTGAAGAAAGAAAAACATGAACATCTTGGATGACGTGGGGGTGAGTAAATTATCAGGAAATTTTAATTCTGAAGTGAACTACTCCTTTAAGGCCAGGACACACCAAGCCGATGGTCAGCAATGTAGGGTCAGACGTCGGTCGGCTTAGTTTTTCCGGTGTATACCGACTCGTTGGCTCTAGTCGGACGCGGTCTGGGTTTTTTGGGCTGATTCAGCATGTTGAATCGGCGTTGGGCCGATGGTGAGAGAGAGAACTCTGATTGGCTGTTCAAGTCAGTGGACGAGAATGAAATCGAGCAAAGAAGTCAAGGCGGTACAGACAGAAGGCTGTTATAATTTTACGTCATCTTACCTGAGCATATAAATGCACAAATATTTTCATAATAAGATGAGCCAACTGGATTGAAGAAAGTGATCAGCGCGATTGATATTCAAACTGGTAAGCAAGCGCTGCTTTGTTTACGGTTTCTATATCTGCAGTCCTAGTTTCAGTTTCCCTTTTTTGAATGACGAAAATAGACTATTGATACCTGCTGATATAGACAGATATTTACTTGCATGCAGGCGCAGAACGCACGCTAGTTGACAGACGCCTTTAGTCCTTTTGGTGTGTTCAAGCGCAGCTTTTTGACCGAGACGCAGCCGACGAGAGGCGACAACACAGTTGGCTTTCGTCGCCGGCTAGTTCTTTTACGTCGACTTGGTGTGTCCCGGGCTTTAGCAAACTACAGCTAATATAAGTAAAAGCCTAATTTTTCAATGAAGTAGAGATGATGTAAGTGTTACCTGGACCAGGTATGTCCTGTCCATTGTCCTCCTGTATCCACCTGCTTGTTCCAGACAGGAAGGCGGCGCTGGACACAAAATGTTTGGCTGGAGGATTGTTGTTCACTATGTCATAGTGTCCAGGGCCTGGGAAGGGTGGGTCTTTGGTGGGTATCAGAGGCTGCGCTGATAATCCCAAGTAGTGTCTCCTTCTGCACAGCGATAAAACATCTTAATCCAGTGTGAAGAATGAGACATCTGACATATCATGATTATCTTTATACCACTTTTGAAAACTAGTAAATGATAAAAGCAGCTGTTTTATGTAAAATATCTGTGTATTCTGATATGAAGCAATATTTAAATGGCCAAAAAATCATTCTATAATAGTAGACATTCCACCAGTGCATTATTGCTCTTAAAGGGATAGTTCACCCAAAAAAATGAAAATTCTGTCATTTAAAAAACATTTACTTATCCTCAAGTTGTTCCAAACCTGTATGAATTTCTTCTGCTGAACATAAAAGAAGATATTTTTTAGAATGTCGGAAACCAAGCGGATTCTGGTCCCCAATAACTTCAACAGTATTTTTTTTTCCATAGTATGGAAGTCATTGGGGTCCATCAACTTTTTGGTTACCCATATTCTTCAAAATATCTTCTTTTGTGTTCAACAGAAGAAAGAAACTCAAGTGAGTAAATGACGACAGAATTTTCATTTTTTGGTGAACTACAGCATGAAATCAAATATATTTTATAGGTTTAAGTTCATTGGAGTCCACTTACGGCAGAACGGTTCTCTTCACGGGTTCTGGTGGTTGATAGGGGTTGTATGTCCCGGGACCGGGGATGTTGTTTCTCACTGGCGGCCGGATCCGGGCGGTGGTGGATTTAAAACAGGAGACAGGAACTTGAGGAGTCTTCTGGACCAAAACATCACTCACTTTATAGTGGCCTTCAGCACAAGGATAGAGATGGGAAGATTCATAATCTGTAATGTCTTTAGTTTGTTTGGCAGTAGATAGTTTTAAACATGAACATATGAATAAATAGATTAATAGCATTACAATAATTGATTGTGATTAGAGCAGGACATATCTCTTCTTTTCCAATGAACACTATACCTCATTTCACTACTGAATATAATTCTGTACAGTGGCTGTAATTACATGCACATGCATAGAAACATTCACACCCCTGAAAAGCCGACAACACTCATCAATATTCATGTTTTCAAATATAATGTTGTTTTTAACCTCAGAGTTAATTACTGAAGTGTTGACAATTTTAACAGTTTGGATTGCACATTTAACTTAATTATTCCCATCTAAAACTGGTCATATATGTGAGTTACTCACAGGGAGAAGGTCCTTTAAAGTTGTCAGAGACGCTGGCACTCCGTCTGGTTTTTGAGCGAAATGCACAATGAGCCGAAACGGTTGAATTTCTGTCCACGAAACTATAAGACACCTGACAGCAAATCAATGAATCAATCAATCATACATTTCCATTCCATCCATACTTTTATTTAGCAAGAACGCATTAAATTAATCAAAAGTCACTGCAAAGACTTTAATATAGTGTACAAAAGATTCTATTTCAAATGCTGTTCTTTTGAACTTTCTATTCATCAATTTTATCATGGTTTACACAAAAATATGAAGCAGCACAATTGTTTTCAACATTGATAATAATCAGAAATTTTTCTGATTTCTTGAGCAGTAAATCATCATATTAGAATGATTTCTGAAGGATCATGTGACACTGAAGACTGGAGTACTTGCTAAAGTCATACATACATACATCATATTGATTTGGTGCAGGATTTTCATTTTTTTGCGTTTCCCTCTGTACTGCAAGAGGCAGACGGAACGTTCTGGATTCTCCTCTGTTAAAATCGTGCTTGTGAAGTAGAGACGTCTGGAGGTTATAAGCCTCAGGTCCTGGGCTTAATCTCGGAAAGCTACGGGGCACACGACCAGCCTTGAGATGCAAAAACAGTCAGTAATATTATTCATAATATCATATTTCAAAGAGCTGCAAGGAATTAACCAATTAAACAAAATAAAATGCCAAATGTCTTAAAAATAAAAGTATATTTTGAATGTTTATGACTTATGTTAAGACCTTAATTATAAAAAAGACATCTGCATATGCATTGATTAATGTAGGATAAGAAAGCAAGTAAAGTGTCTGATGATCAGGGTCTCACTTTTGACGCAAAGCTGCCTGTTCCTCTCTTAGAGAATGAAGGACTGCATCCCTCAGCAGGTGCATGTGAGATATATGAACCAGGCCCTGGGTTCTCATTCTGAAATGATAGATAGATAGATAGATAGATAGATAGATAGATAGATAGAGTATAATTTATTTTTAATTGAATGTGGGAAGAGTTGGATTATTTATGAAACTCACCAGGTGATTCTGAAACCTCTTTGACTGTGAGGAAAAGCCTTTCTTCTCTTCATTACTGATGATGACTGTCTGGTACTTGGTAGGAATAGATGAAGCACATCCCCGATCTACAGAAACAGATACAAGCCTCTGAATAAGAATAAATACAGTAAAAACTCTTTAGCAGATTTAAGGACACCAAAGGCAAATCACTCACATTCATTCAGCCCTTTGTGTAGTTTACCCATGCCTTTCTTTCCCTGATCATGCAGTTTTCTATGTGCAGAGAGAGAAAGAAAAAGATAAACAGAAAAAATACATTATTTATTATTTACCAGTCAGTTTAAACATCGAGAGAAATACCCGTCCTGTTGTTTTCATGCTGTTCCAGGTGAACTCACTCAAGAGTTTGGGTCGGATTTACTCTTTGTTGCCATGGCAACGTGTAAACGTCACGCTCTGGGTTCAGAATTTTTTTTACACGAGTTTAACTGGCAAACGCAAATAACAAACAAAATAAATACATTGATACCAAATATTATTTTAATTAATTTATAAAATTCTATAATTTCATTATCCCATTATGTTTATAAGTAGGATATTCATATGAAATAAATATTTTATTAATATATTCTTCCTTTCGTTCCATTGCCATCCATAAATCTAATCCCAAAGGTAGGCTTTCACTGGCACGTCTGTATAAATTTAGTCAACGCAAGGCTAGTTGCTTTTTATAACAAACACTCTGTCGCCTCTTGGTGGCTATATTTGTGTGTAAAATGACGGAAAAGACAAAAAAGCGGGAGAAAGCGCGAGATCTTGTTGTGCGCGGCACATGCGAGCTCCATGTTATTGTTGGCTAAAGGCATAGAAATTTCATATTGGCTAAAAAGAAAAACAACGCAAAAGCAAAATCCCATGAAGGCGTGGCTTACCTGTTCGTGTCCGTGTTTCATTGGTCAAAGAGGATACGTCACGGTCACATGGAAATGCCTTAAACGTAATTTCAAGGAGTATAAAATCTGATAAATGTTATATTTCTTAGATATTAGAATTTACATTATTATTATTATGGCTTTAATTGTATACACATACTGTCGGAATATTATTATTATATTTCCCTGGCATAAAACTGTTCGTACCCAAACCGAGAGGCCAAAAGAACTGACATTCGAAGGGGTGACAACAGTAAACAAACCTTTTAAGTTAAGGTTAACCATATACCTTATGATATGAATTGAAAGGTGCTATTTTAAAAATCTATAAGAAAGTCTTGGAGGAGCCCTTTACATTTTTATTCGATTTGATAGTTTGAGTTTTGGGGGGTTCCTTTGGAGGGGAGCGAGCGTCCCCTGTCGGACTGGTGGACATGTGCAGTACTGCAGTCAGCAGCATCCGCATCAGCTCTTCTCGGTCATTGAGCAGTTCCGTTCCATCATGGCGATGCACGCCAAAGCGACTCCACCGCAGATCCCCGATACCCGTCGCGAGCTCTCCGAGCTGGTCAAGAGAAAACAAGAGCTTGCGGTAATTATACACGTTTCCAAATAACCAAAAGTACAAAACCCATCTTGATCCGGCACCAAATAATGCATATATAGACTGAAATACCCGTATCTGTGTTAGCATGCTAACGCGAGACTGAAATAAACTTCTACAGATACATTATTTAAAATTAACGCATGTGTGTTTGTATTTAATAATCAGATAGTCTTAGATTATTATATTTGTACTATCAAAATGACTCTTCTAGTACCTGCTGTATATCCTGTATAATAATGTTATGTAAACATGCTAACTGTGTTAGCCGCTTTTGTTATGGCGCCTCCTGATGCACAACATATACAGCATATACCCAGCATTAAAGACATGCCACTTGTGCATAGCTTGAGGTTTGTACAGTACAGTTTTTTGAAGAAAAAAACGAGTGAAGAAAGTAGAACTGCACAGTGAAATTAATATTATTACTCTGATCATATGTATGATTGACAGCTGCAGCTAAAATTATTTTTGTGAATTACAGGTTTTGTTTTTAGCATTATACTAAAAGGAACACCATGTGCAGAATATATATATATATATATATATAAACTAAATATTTTGCATGTATTTTATCAGGAGACTCTGGTGAATCTGGAAAGACAGATTTATGCATTTGAAGGCAGTTACCTGGAGGACACTCAGATGTATGGGAACATCATTCGAGGATGGGACCGATATCTGACCAATCAAAAGTGAGTGTGAAGTGACTTCATGTGATGTATAAATCTTAAAGGCGTACAGGTCAGCATCAGCTTTCTTCTGCTTTAGGAATTCCAACAGCAAGACTGATCGGAGGAACAGGAAGTTCAAGGAAGCAGAACGTCTTTTCAGCAAGTCCTCTGTCACATCAGTGGCGGTCAGTATTTTAAAAATATATAATAAGAAATAACTAAGAAAATAAACAATAATTAAGAAAATTCGCAATTCTATTGTTTTTTTGTGAATTGTCTTACAGGCGGTTTGTGCTCTTGGAGGGATTCCTGATCATATGAATGAAAAACGTGAGTAGAATCTTGAGCTTGTGTCTGCAAGAAATTTCAATCAATCATGTATCTTCATTTATTGTTAAATGGACTGTGTTTTAAAACCTAGTGAGCTGTCTGTGTAGCCCCCTCCATCATCCCCTCCGGCTTATCGGAACATTCAAAATCAAATGAGACGTTTTACGTAGGCAGCATTTTGGGTTATTGGCATTTGGTACTTTGATGTCAGACACTGATCAGTCTGTGCTGCGCCCATAGACCGTAAAAAAATATGGACGACGCACCTTCACTATCTTCCACTGAAGAAAAGTGAAGGCAATGTCCGAATATGGCGCTGATTCGGGATCTGAGTCTGCGCAGTAGTAAACGCGGGACCCGAGTCTACGCAGTAGAGAGCAGGAAGTAGAGCCGCGATATCAAGACCCCGCCCACACTCCCGCGGTATCTGTTAGTACAGTTTACTGCAGAACAACTCATTATGTTGGTGTGAAATAAACAGGAATGGAAATGTAGAAATTAAAGTTGAAGCTCCAATCCCGAAAAAATCCGTTAGTGCCTCAGTGACTACTTTGCTCAAAGAAGCTGTCAATCATGACGTCACACCCCCCGTTTTTAGAGCATCAAATAACTAACTAACTAAAAAAAAAAACGTATTTAAAAAAACTAACACTAGAACATCAGTGTGATAAAAAATGAAACCATCTTTGAAAAAAAATTATTTGAAGTGTAATTTGATTGTTTAGTTCAGGGGTCTCCAAACTCGGTCCTGAAGGGCCACTGTCTTGCAGAGTTTAGCTCCAACCCCAAATAAACACACCTGAACCAGCTAATCAGTGTCTTACAAGGCCCTAGTTAGACACTGATTAGCTGGTTCAGGTGTGTTTAATGGGGTTGGAGCTAAACTCTGCAGGACAGCGGCCCTCCAGGACCGAGTTTGGAGACCCCTGGTTTAGTTTGTCCCATTACATTACACGGAGAGGGCGGGGTTTATGAGCTATACTGGGACCAGCCACCTGGAGGTGATCAAGACATTTTGGCTTTTCTTTTCAGGACTTGTGCGGCACACTTGGCTGCGGTGCTTAAAGTCGAACACACCTAATGGTACACTATGTAGTTTTGGCCCTTCAGCGGTTAAAAAAATTAAACTGCTTGCATTTTACGAAATTTTGGTTGTGCTTCGGCTCTGTGGGGATGAATATGGTTATCCTACTGCTCATAAAACATTCACTACTAGACTTAAAGGTAGGGTAGGCAATTTCAGAGCGGCTAGCAGTAGCAAGCTAGTTTTGAAAGCATTAGATTCTACTCTCCCTTCAGAGCGTCTCCAAAGCCACGCCTCCTTCAAAACACATGAACTTGCAGGTCGCACACAGCCAGAGCAGATTCAACAAAGCGTCATATGAGACGGTGTTAAAGGTGCCATAGAATGCATTGATACAATATTTTAAATTGTTCCCTGATATCTACATAGAAGGTATGTGGCGTAGGTAAGGGCAAAAATTCTCCAGATACTGTTTTACATGTCCATTTGCAACCCAAGGATTTGTCCCTAGAATGAAATGGGCCGTTATTACCTTATTTGGAAGGGTCATGAATAATAATGTTGAGCTATGCTCTGATCGGCTGTTTCACAGCAAGGCTCCTTTCAGTAGCTCACACAGCTGACTTACCGCACTAAACAAGCTTACAATTAATAATAGTACACAATTAATCTGTCCTTATAACGCAGCACATACGCACTTAATGAGAAGTAACATTATCTTTGCTTCGAAGGTGGGACCTCATTGTTTTCAAACACAGTTGTGTTCCCTTAGATTTAGTCACACAAACAGCACAAGCTGCTCGTGAGTCATGACAAAACACAGACTGACTGAATGATACTTTAATTTAAACAGAAAATCTCATATGGAGATTGCTGAAATGCAGCTTAGTTGTTTATTGGTGTTTTCAGATCATCTGCACACGTGAGAGAGAGCTGCCGTGCACATGGTTGCAAGATTGCAAAGTTTAAGTAAAACACCGGATAGAATACGTGTTCTTTTACCAGAAAAGCTATATTTGGGGCATTTAAATGATTGAAATATGACAACCGCAAGCACAAACGCTCCTCTATCCCCCGAAATTAACACTAGTCAGAGCAAACTAACAACTTTGAATTCAATTGGTGCGGTATCCTTTTATAGATAAACAACAACCATGCCTGTTCTGTGCCTGTGGGAAGGTATGAAAAGTGCTCGCATCCCCAGCACAGCCTGAAACATAACATTTATATCCATGATCTGCCATTTTCGCTATTGTCTTTGCTTCTTCACAATACCTGCAGAACTTCTGATGATTCGGCTGTGCAGGTCCACGTTAATACTGCCTGGCCTTGAACATGGGCTGGTATATGCAAATTTTGGGGGCGTAAATATTAATGATCCCTACTGTTACGTCACAGTCAGTGTTATATTGCGATTCACCCCTTTTTTAGTGGTCTTTTGCACACACGAGATTTACATATGAAGGAGGAAACAATGGTGTTTGAGGCTCACTGTATGTCAGTTCCATGTACAGAACTCTTATTCAACTATGCCAAGGTGAATACAGTTTTCCGTTCTATGGCACCTTTAAATTTCCTTATGTCTCAAAGCACATAACATAATAATAATAATGAACGTAAACAACTTACAGAGTTCTTACTTGTACCACCTGACTGCTGCAGATTCATGTCAGAGTTGATAGTGTTGACAGAAACGCATAAATTCGAGTCTGAGTACGTGAACAGCTCCAGGTAGAGCGTCACGGGTTGCCGTCTCTAAATTACTGTTACGACATGGCGTGAAAGTGGTGTAAACTTTTTGTTTTGGTTCATGGGCACTGTAAAAGGAGGCTGCTGTTCCATCTTCGCGTCGCTTTTACAACATTTCGAATCCCTCAGTTCTCGAACATGTACGCAATTTCCTGTGAAAACCATCCTGACCGGTCTAACAGATAAACATGCTTACCATAGTGAATCAGGGTAGGACGAAAACACGTTTTGGAAGAAGGATTGATTTGCTTTTTGAAAAAAAAAAAAAAAAGTTAAATAGTGTACCTTTTAAGAGAACAGGCAATTTGAGGATTGTTTTGCAAGATTTGTAAGTTACTTTGATCCAGTGTATTTGGTGGCCTGATATGTTAATCACTTTTCCTATTCCTCTGCTCATATAGGCGAGCCAGGCAGCGGAACAGAGAGCGACACATCCCCGGACCTCCAGAACCAGGAAAACGAACCCAGCCAGGAAGACACAGAGGAGGCAGATGGAGCCCTACAGGACCTGAAACCCCAGAAAGCCGCTTCGTCTTCCTCGGGAAGCCACCACAACAGCCACAAGAAACGCAAGAACAAGAACAGACACAGGTACCTGATCTCCAGCATGTCCTTGGGGTCCAGGATATAAAACGGTTATTTAATTATGATCTCATTTCGGCTGATCCAGTGCTAATTCAGAACAGGCTGTGAAATGTTTAATGTAATGTCCTGTGGACACATCTGAGTGGATGTTGGAGTTATAAATTAACATATTCATAGATGATTATGATAGCCACGGCTCTTTTCCCAAATGGGGAGGGGTTTACGTCATGCTGTGGCTCCTGCTCAGCTGTTTCTTTTCAGTATTTCTTTTTTGTTCTTTCCTCTCTTGTGGATTTGGTCTAAAGTTTCTTACTTTGTCCCAATGTTCATCTAATGCTGTTTTGGTCCAGTTCAGACCTGTAAGAGGCCGGTTTGATTAGAGAATTAAACACTCACAAAAAATGAAACTGTTTGAAGCTGCCAGACGTCTGTGTTTGTATTAGATGGACAGAAGAAAGATTTTGAGAAGCTAGTTTTCAATGTCTTACTGAGTGCAGAGTGCATACAGCCATTTTTCTTACTGTGTTCATAGATGATTTATGGAAAATTACTATTGGAAGTTTTGATATTAACAAGGTCTAAAATGAAGATCTCAGTTGTGACTTTCATGAATGAATCTTGTCGGTTGGCCTGTAGCTTTTTTTATTTTAGGAAATGCACATTATGATATATGAACTTTTCAGACCCTTTTGAATTTCTTTATTGTTGTACAAAATAAACTCCATTTGCTGATATAATCCTGCCCTTTAAGCCACAAAAATGATTGTTGAAGGAATGGTTTGCTTTAGACTGGAGCAGATGAAGGTTGCATCCAGGATTGTTTCCCATTAAATAAGATGAGTTAGGGTCTGATATTCGCCCTATAGAGGATGCTTTAGTTTATATAAACCCAAGTGTTGACCTTATGTAGTCCACTGTGGGATTGATGTGCTGGTCGGTCTAGTGCACTAACCTCTGATGCTCTCTTCCTTCCTAACGCTGCCCCCTTCAGCCCCTCTGGCATGTTTGATTATGACTTTGAGTAAGTCTCAATTTTACTTCCTGTTTCTCACCCCCGTGTCTTCTGTCCGTTAGCTGCGTAGGGCCGTCCACTTCGCGTGGATGAATGCTGTGCTGCTTGCTTCTACCTCATCATTCGCAGATGTTGCTGCAGTTTTGTTTTTGTATTTATTTTTCAGCTGCATGCTTTTGGAGTTCATAGACATGTTGGTTTTTTTTAGTTAGTTGCATGAAGGGTTTTAAACGGGTTCATTAATTTGTCTGACCATAATGGGGTTAATTCATTTTCTCCTTACAGATTTGACATGAAGATGAACAAGAAACCCAGAGCGGTAAGTTCGGATGTACTTTTCTCGTACACATGTAAATAACTTAAAATAGTTGCTGTTAAATATAATGTTGATGTTTAAATGTGCCAGAAGATGTCACTAATGACCAATCAGTGAGGACAGTATGTGTTATCCTGCTGTTTAATGTATTGAGAACTTTTGTTAATAAACCAATGTAAATTTGAGTTGAGGCTTTCACACATACACAATATTGCCAAAAGTATTAGGACACCCCTCCACATCATTGAATTCAGGTGTTCAATCACTACCATGGCCACAGGTGTATAAAATCAAGCACCTAGGCATGCAGACGCTTCTACAAACATTTGTGAAAGAATGGGTCGCTCTCAGGAGCTCAGTGAATTCAAGCGTGGTACCGTGATAGGTTGCCACCTGTGCATTTCCATTTGTGAAATTTCCTCACTACTAAATATTCCACGGTCAACTGTTAGTGGTATTATAACAAAGTGGAAGCAATTGGGAACAACAGCAACTCAACCACGAAGTGGTAGGCCACGTAAAATCACAGAGCGGGGTCAGCACATGCTGAGGCGCACAGTGCGCAGAAGTCGCCAACTTTCTGCAGAATCAATTGCTACAGACCTACAAACTTTGTGTGGCCTTCAGATTAGCTCAAGAACAGTGTGTAGAGAGCTTCATGGAATGGGTTTCCATGGCCGAGCAGCTGCATCCAAGCCTTACATCACCAAGTGCAATGCAAAGCGTTGGATGCAGTGGTGTAAAGCACGCCGCCACTGGACTCTAGAGCAGTGGAGACGTGTTCTCTGGAGTGACGAATCACGCGAGTCTGGGTTTGTCGGTTGCCAGGAGAATGGTACTTGCCTGACTGCATTGTGCCAAGTGTAAACTTTGGTGAAGGGGGGTTATAGTGTGGGGTTGGTTTTCAGGGTTTGGGGTTGTTTTTCAGGGGTTGGGCTTGGCCCCTTAGTTCCAGTGAAAGGAACTCTTAATGCTTCAGCATACCAAGACATTTTGGACAATTTCATGCTCCCAACTTTGTGGGAACAGTTTGGGGATGGCCCCTTCCTGTTCTAACATGACTGTGCATCAGTGCACAAAGCAAGTTTGGTTTGGTGTGGAGGAACTTGACTGGCCTGCACAGAGTCCTGACCTTAACCCGATAGAACACCTTTGGGATGAATTAGAGCGGAGACTGCGAGCCAGGCCTTCTCGTCCAACATCAGTGCCTGACCTCACAAATGCACTTCTAGAAGAATGGTCAAAAATTCCCATAAACACACTCCTAAACCTTGTGGAAATCCTTCCCAGAAGAGTTGAAGCTGTTATAGCTGCAAAGGGTGGGCCAACTCCATATTAAACCCTACGGATTAAAAATGGGATGTCATTAAAGTTCATGTGCACGTAAAGGCAGACGTCCCAAAACTTTTGGCAATATAGTGTATTAGCTCATCTCTTTATCCAGTGTGTAATAGTTTGTTTTGTGTGATTCTGCAGGACTACTCGGCCTAACGGATCCCCTCAGTCTCACTCACAGACATTCACACAAACCAAACCTCTTCAGTCAGACCCGATTCTCTCCGGTCCAGAACGTCTGGATCTTCCCCTGCATTTCTCCACTTCTGTGTTTGCTTCTTTCCTGACCGTAGTGAAGCTCTCAAGTGATTTTTAGTCTCTGATGGATTCAGATCCTGTTATTGCATGATATGTATTGCAAACATGAGGTTCCAGAACTGCTCATAATGCTGGAATCTGTTTATTTATGATGTTACATGGATGATGTATCTGTGGATCCAAACCATTCTCTCCTTCTTTTGGATATCCATCACTTTTGTTTTGATAAACTTGTGTAGCTAATGTAAAAAGTTGGTCATGCCATTATTATTTTTTTTTTGTTAGATTTTTTTTTTTTTACCATCTTGTTTTGAATAAAACTGAAATAAGACAATTTGTTGTTTGGTGGCCAGTTCTTGAATTAAAAATCATTTGGACAGTAAGCATCTTGATGAATGTTATTACAACTATTAATACTAGTTGTTCAAACAAACACTGAGATTAATCTTCATGTCAAAAAACTCGTTTTACTGCTGCTTTCTTTTGTGTTTGTGTTATAAACCTTTAAACTCGGACCTTGTAAAATCAGCAGTGTTTCTCAGAGCAGGTTTCCACAGATTAACTGAACCCTGCCTCTACGAGAGCGACAGACCGTCCCATAAAATATCAGATACATAGCAACAGATTGACTAACAGTCCTTATGGCTTTATGAAACATCTGTAAGTTAACACGTAGCATTTGTTCTGGAAACTCTTCACAGATATCACCAAACAGTCAAGCTATTGTAATTCTGCTGAAGTCTCTTCTTTATGACCTGATAGAAATATCAGTCCCACTCCTAATACAAACTGACACACATGAACCCAACACACCGAATCCAGGAACAATCAAACGTGTTACTGCTGCGCAAAGCATCATGGGGTGTAGGAAAAAGGTGGATAACACTGATAACAGCAATCATTGTGAGAGAATGGCGGCTTCTTCTGGAGACTTCTGAAGAATACTGCCTCTTAAATTTAAATGTGTAACTACAGGAGGAGCTCTGACATCACTGTAGCTCAGAGAGATTCAGAGAAAGTGAAACTAACTTGATCAACAACAATATGGACGCCTGAAACGATCAACCTCTTCAAACAACAGAATATTTATTGAGCCGTTCAAAGAGTCTTGTGGGCACATCTGATCCTCACAGGTAATGATAGAAATATAAGAGAGATTGAGCTGAACAGGTTTCTAATGGAAGTGATCTGGTTTAGTAGGTTAATGTCAAACTGGGATAAGAACAGAACCAGGTTTAAACATGTCAAATACTCAACTACTTTAGTTGAGTGTTTACTGCACTGAAATAGTATCAGAATTGTATTAAAATTATGTAATTTGAAAATGATGTGTTTCTGTCATTTTGTCACACGACAAAGGCTAAAGCAATGAAGTAAATGAGCTACAGACAGACTGAACACAAACCTGCTAAACTGCAGCTGGAAATCACATTTATATATTAAACGAAAATTAAATGAAAACTACACTTAATCATATAACCTACTCTTGGTCATACAATATGTCTGTTTTTTTATGGATATACACTACCAGTCAAAAGTTTGGACACACTTTCCCATCAAAGAGAATGGGAAAGTGTGTCCAAACTTTTGACTGGTAGTGTATAGTTTTATTTGTAGGCTAGGTAAGTATATGACCTACTTTTACTTGATGTTTCTGATCTAAACAGCAGGTTATAGTTCAGATTGTTTAACAAGGAGTGATTGTGTTTCCCTCACTATCATTTTAACACATCAATATGAATATTAAATGCTCATGAGAGAACTTCTTGACAGAATATGAAGTAACCCCAAATTTGACTTTTGAGGCAGGATTTCCTTTATACCCGAGTGACCAAAAACACACTCATACAAATGGGACAAATGGTCTTAAAGGGATAGTTCACCCAAAAATGAAAATTACCCCATGATTTACTCACCCTCAAGCCACCCTAGGTGTATATGACATTCTTCTTTCAGACGAATACAATCGGAGTAATATTTAAAAATGTCCTGGCTCTTCCAAGCTTTATAATGGCAGTGAATGGCAGCCCAAAATTTGAAGCCCAAAAAAAGTGCATCCATCCATTATAAAAGTAATCCCCACGGCTCCGGGGGGTTAATAAAGGCCTTCTGAAGCGAATCGATGAGTTTGTGTAAGAAAAATATCCATATTTAACACGTTATAAAGTAAAATACTGCCTTCCGTATTCAATAAAATGTTGCTATATTATATAAATGTATACATTTAAATGATTGCAAATAGAGGCAAATAAATGTAAAAAAAAAAATAACACACCCCCCAAAAACTGCACAACTGTACATTAAAACATTAATAAAGTGAGCAATATTATTTTTGTTAAAAAAATTACATTATTATGTTACAAAATCTTATCTTACTGTCTTGGGTCTGAGGAGACCACAAACATTCTGCACCCTAAACAAACAGTGCATAAAGGTTAAATTCAGACTAGTGCAGGTGATTTATCTTCATCATTTCTCTCTCCAGCGATGTCTTCCTCCAGCGGTCCACTGACTGAGGAGCTTCAGTGCTCTATATGTCTGGACGTGTTCACTGATCCAGTTAGCACTCCATGTGGACACAACTTCTGCAAGACCTGTCTGAATAAGTGCTGGGACAACACCCAGACCTGCAACTGTCCATATTGTAAAGAAACATTCAAGCACAGACCTGATCTCAAGATTAATACCACACTCAGAGAAGTTGTAGATCACTATAAAAAGAAATGTCCTGAGAAAAAACCTGAAGTTCTGAAAAAACCTGAAGTTGTGTGTGACGTCTGTGAGGAAAGAAAGCAGAAAGCCCTGAAGTCGTGTCTGGTGTGTCAGAGCTCTTACTGTGAAACTCACCTGGAGCCTCATTTGAGAGTGGCAGGTTTAAAGAAACACAAACTGATCAATCCTGTGAGTAATCTGGAGGACTATATCTGTCAGAAACATGAGAGACCTCTGGAGCTGTTCTGTAGAGATGATCAGACGTGTGTGTGTCTGATGTGTACTGTGAAAGATCACCAGAACCACAACACTGTTTCTGTAGAAGAGGAGAGTGAAGAGAAGAAGGTAGAAGTTAACAAAACTGATTTTAAAGGGCTCATATCATGAGGAATCACATTACTTTTTGTGGTTTTGTGAAAAAATAAATCAATTATGAAAACATTGCGTGTTCTGTGTCTATAGACTCAACTGATGGAGACACAGAAAGACGTGCAGCAGATGATCCAGGACAGAATCAAGAAGATTCAAGACGTCAAACACTCAGCAGAAGTCAGAAAAGTGAGTTTAAAATAATGTTATTATTTTTTACTCATCATTTAGTTCTGGTTAGTCCTGATATACAGTCCAACAGCACTGGGACTTTTCACTGTTTGTATTGTTTGAGTTGTTTGAAACTCTTTTCGCTGGTCGGAGCAAATACAGACACGGTAACTGACAATAATTTGTCTGAAATGTCAGTTACTTCATAGTAACTTCTTTATTGAATTCTGAATATCTATGTCTGAATATCGACACGGCTGTGATTACCTGATCACTTAGTAAACCCGGACAGCAACATAGTGTCAGCCAGATCCGGCCCACATCTGGTACGTGTTGAATCCAGATGTACCAGATGTGGCACGTATCTGGGCTGATACCATGTTGCTGCCTGGGAAGTAACAGCACGCCTCTCCTCAACAAGACACATGATTTGAAGAATCATTCAGTGCAAACAGTGCAGGATTATGAGAACCCTCTGAAAACACTGAAGTATGAGAAATATTAACACTGATTGTGTGTTAATGATTAGTTGATTGTCCTGGTTGAGCAGAGAAACACAGAGAAGGAGAAAGCAGCCCGTGTTGAGCTCTTCACTGATCTCATCCGCTCCATTGAGAGATGTCAGACTGAACTGCTGGAGATGATGGAGGAGCAGCAGAAAGCAGCAGAGAAACAGGAGGAAGAGCTCATTGAAGAGCTGGAGCAGGAGATCACTGAGCTAAAGATGAGAAACACTGAGCTGGAGCAGCTCTCACACACTGAAGATCACCTCCACCTCCTACAGGTCAGTCAACATCTCTCTGATCAATGATAATGCAGTATATGACACCATAACACTCCCCATGCTGAAGGATTTCTCCTCTCTCCTGCTGTAGATTTACTCATCCCGGGGCAGCTCTAGAAACACCAGGAACTGGCCTGAGATCAGTATGAAGACTGATGAGAGTCTGGAGGCTCTGAGGAGAGCTCTGACTCAACTGCAGGACACTCTACAGGAGAAACTCACACAAACTGGTACGGCAATATCAAATACACTATACAGATACATATATTCATCATCTTTTAATATCAGTAATGAAGAATGAGTCTGTTAAAGCTGAAATATGAAAAATATGTGTTTTTGTCTCACATCATCACCTCTCAGTTCTTCTTGAAGAGAGCAGGTCATATTCAGCTCTAATTTCAGAAAACATGCAGTAAATTCATCTTGACCTAGAAGCTTCATCACTGTAACCACAACCATGAGGCTTTAATACATCTGTGAACACGTTTACATAAAACATTACAGAGAGAAACTTTTTTCTTTTACATTTTCTATTAACTTGATTGATATTCCATTAAAATGTGTAAACACATGCACTAAGTTTTCATGTTCAATTGTTCGAGAGAGCGTGATAAAGTGTGTGTACACAGGTTTGGTTATACTTGTGAGGGCAAAATGTTCTCATATATTATGATATATTATATTATACTGTATATTATAAAATGTATTATCTCATATATTATAAAAAAAATTATGACAACCGACTAGTGAGGACATTTACTCAACCCTCTACGCACACCTTGGCAATAGAATCGCCATTGGCTAGTACATTTTTTAGTTTACTCGCCAGACTGATATACTATTTTATTTATATTAGTGCTGTCAAATCGATTAATCGCGATTAACCGCATCCAAAATAAAAGTTTGTGTTTACATAATACACTCACCTAAAGGAATATTAGGAACACCATACTAATACTGTGTTTGACCCCCTTTCGCCTTCAGAACTGCCTTAATTCTACGTGGCATTGATTCAACAAGGTGCTGAAAGCATTCTTTAGAAATGTTGGCCCATATTGATAGGATAGCATCTTGCAGTTGATGGAGATTTGTGGGATGCACATCCAGGGCACGAAGCTCCCGTTTCACCACATCCCAAAGATGCTCTATTGGGTTGAGATCTGGTGACTGTGGGGGCCATTTTAGTACAGTGAACTCATTGTCATGTTCAAGAAACCAATTCGAAATGATTCGAGCTTTGTGACATGGTGCATTATCCTGCTGGAAGTAGCCATCAGAGGATGGGTACATGGTGGTCATAAAGGGATGGACATGGTCAGAAACAATGCTCAGGTAGGCCGTGGCATTTAAACGATGCCCAATTGGCACTAAGGGGCCTAAAGTGTGCCAAGAAAACATCCCCCACACCATTACACCACCACCACCAGCCTGCACAGTGGTAACAAGGCATGATGGATCCATGTTCTCATTCTGTTTATGCCAAATTCTGACTCTACCATCTAAATGTCTCAACAGAAATCGAGACTCATCAGACCAGGCAACATTTTTCCAGTCTTCAACTGTCCAATTGTGGTGAGCTCGTGCAAATTGTAGCCTCTTTTTCCTATTTGTAGTGGAGATGAGTGGTACCCGGTGGGGTCTTCTGCTGTTGTAGCCCATCCGCCTCAAGGTTGTGCGTGTTGTGGCTTCACAAATGCTTTGCTGCATACCTCGGTTGTAACGAGTGGTTATTTCAGTCAAAGTTGCTCTTCTATCAGCTTGAATCAGTCGGCCCATTCTCCTCTGACCTCTAGCATCAACAAGGCATTTTCGCCCACAGGACTGCCGCATACTGGATGTTTTTCCCTTTTCACACCATTCTTTGTAAACTCTAGAAATGGTTGTGCGTGAAAATCCCAGTAACTGAGCAGATTGTGAAATACTCAGACCGGCCCGTCTGGGTATTTGAGCGTGGCACCAACAACCATGCCACGCTCAAAATTGCTTAAATCACCTTTCTTTCCCATTCTGACATTCAGTTTGGAGTTCAGGAGATTGTCTTGACCAGGACCACACCCCTAAATGCATTGAAGCAACTGCCATGTGATTGGTTGATTAGATAATTGCATTAATGAGAAATTGAACAGGTGTTCCTAATAATCCTTTAGGTGAGTGTATATGTGTGTGTACTGTGTATGATTATTATGTGTATTATGTGCCAGTGCCCCCGTGTCAACAAGCTTGGCCCCCCCCTCTGGCCCCCCTAAATTTGGAATCGTATCGCACCAAACAATTTTCTGAAACTGGTTGCAATGTGTGATGAAAAGAGTAATTTATTGTGTCATAACCAATAACCAATGCAGAGAAGCAAAACCGCACGATGAGGCTGTAAGTTAGTGGAGTCAGTTTATGAATGATTCGTCACTCTGTCCGCGGCCGCTCAAATAGTTGTAAAACGCGGGCTATAATGGTTGCTACGCACTTGATTATAGATAAAATAAGCTCTCTTTATACACGTTGTGTTGTGTGTGTAAGTTCACCCATACGCAGCAGTGATACTGTAGGTTAATTTTACTGACTTGATGACTTTGAATTTCGTTCATTTAAACATACTGGTAGTTAAAATATAATTTTTCAATGGCTAATTTCTCCGAACACGTCCACAAATGCAATCTTTGATCATATTCCGAATTAGGAAGTCATTATAATGCAGGCAAAGATAAATTATGACCAACGCAATGAAAGAACCGTTCATGAGCGACTATCACAGAGATGGTGTTTCACCACAGAGATACCCGAGAAAAGATGCAGGTAAAAGAAAATATTTAATTTCAGTCTTGTTCACGTATAGCGAGAAATAATATTCTTCCATCCAATTGTCCAGGGTTGCCTATACAGTATTAGATGTTTGTTTTTAAACCATAAATAAAACAATCATGACTATAAGCATATGCAAACTTTGCAAAGAGTCCGCTAACAGAGAACAGATGTAGGCTACAAAATAACATATAAAATAAATGGTTTAGTTTTGCTTTTATAAATTGAGCATGCATGATCATATTACAGATGCATTAATTTTCCTAAGTTGATTTGTGTTAGGCCCATCTGTAAGATTATGCAGCAGATTCGTTATCAATTTGTTTTGTGTAATATAGTGTCAAGTTTACAGATGCAGAAAAGTGCCTAGATATTAAAAGTGTATGTCATCACTGCTCATTATCACAATACAATACAAGATTACTTGTCAAATAAATAAATGAACTTGAAATTATTTTACTTCACATGTACAGATTGCAGAGTGATACAGTACATGGCCAAATAAAAATGACTTTCAATAATTCAGAAAATAGGTTAAAGGGTTAGTTCACCCAAAAGGAAAAGAAAAACACCTAAGAATGTAACTCACTCTCATGTTGTTCCAAAAACCTGTATTAGTTAGAATGTCGGTAACCAAACCATTTCAGTACTTCTTCTATGTTCAACATAAAGTCATATTTGGAACGACATGGGGGTAAGTAAATGGTGATAGAATTTTCATTTTTAGGTGAACTACCTATTTAACTACTGGTTAAGATTAATGTTAACGTGTGCCCCCTAAAAGCACAAGTGGCCCCTGCCTGGCCCCCCCAGTTACAGTGGTCTAGAACCGCCACTGTCAGCGAGTGAAAATATATCTATGCTAAACTTATTCTTAGCCTCTAACACACACAATGGCGAGTAAAATCTAAGCATTTATTAGCCAATGGCTAATGATAGACATTATTTAGTCGTGCAGAGTGAAGATTTACTCGCATATGCGAGTGATTTACTTGCATTGTAGAGGGTTGTTTACTGGTCGCCACTAGTTAAAAAGGCTTATAAATCAGCCAAAACATATTTTTATTCAAATCTAGTGTTTTGCACACATTTATGTGATGGATAGGTTTAGGAGGGGTAGGGGCTTTGATTAGGTGACAGAAAATAACCTAAATAATGAACCTGATATAAAATCAATGCAAGTCTATGCTGTCCTCAGTAATATAGTGAAACAGACATGTTTTTTTGTGTGTCTTTGAAATCGGGCTGAGATTTTTTTTAAGTAACTTTAAAGCATCTTTATAATTTCCTCACATAAAAGCATCTCAAAGATCTGATGATGTTTTATTGTCATGTGTCTCTGTAGTGCTGAAGAGGATGCAGCAGTATGCAGGTACAGTGTGTGTGTGCACTACACTAGATTACATTCATACACTCACAGCTTCATCACTGACCTACAGTATGATTAAACACTGATTCAATATTACAAACATCATCACAGTATTTGTATTGTGAAATTTGTATTGTGATTCATGTTCTCTGTTTTCTCAGTGGATGTGACTCTGGATCCTGATACAGCTCATCCTAATCTCATCCTGTCTGATGATGGAAAACAAGTGAGATGTGGAGACATTAGACAGAAACTCCCAGACAACCCAGAGAGATTTGATAGATTTACAAATGTACTGGGAAAGGAGGGATTCTCCTCAGGGAGATTTTATTTTGAGGTGCAGGTGAAGGGAAAGTTTCAATGGGAATTAGGAGTGGCCAGAGAATCCATTAACAGGAAAGGAAAGATCACACTAAGTCCCAGTAATGGATACTGGATTGTGTGGCTGAAGAACGGAAATGAATATGCGGCTCTCTCTGATCCTCGTGTCTCTCTGTGTGTGAGAGTGAAGCCGCAGCGGGTCGGTGTGTTTGTGGATTATGAGGAGGGTCTGGTCTCCTTTTATGATGTGGAGTCCAGCTCTCATATCTACTCTTTCCCTGCTCAGTCTTTCACTGGGAAACTCTATCCATATTTTAGCCCAGACACAAACTTTGGAGGTAAAAACTCAAGCCCACTGATTATCACACCAGTCAAATACGGTAAATGAATTTACCCGTCTAATATAAAATATTACATGAAAATACATATTTTTTTTAATTAAAAAATCTGAAAACATTACGTGTTTGTTTCTACTTGGATGAAATTGTCATGCCTCTGGTGTTGTGCGTTTTTGGTAGAATAAATAGACGGACATCAACTGACGGGTCGACTCTTCATTTAATCTTATAAAAGATAAAGCAGTCTTTTATACTGTGTTATATCACCCTTTCACATTTCTCTCCAATGCTGACACAATGCAAAAAGGGCAAGAGAGAGGAACATTCAAGCAAAAAAATTAAAGCTATAACAACATGAATGACAAAAAAAACATACCTTTTACATTTCTGTAAAGTAAATATTATGTGCAAATCAATTAGCATGTTCTTCAGGTGCAAATACAGGAAATTAAGATTAACACTGCAGTCAGAAAATTAAAGGAGATGCACACATAATCATGTGAAAAAGAAAGTACACCCTTTTGAATTCTATGGTTTAATGTATCAGGACATAATCAAACATCTTCTGGTCTTTGGCAGGTCTTAAAATTAGGTAAATACAACCTCAGATGAACAACAACACATGACATATTACACCGTGTTGTAAGACTAAAATTCCTGATAAGACATGATGTTTTATTACAGTTTTTTCTGAATGCTTAAACCCTAACCGTGATTCTTATAGCACAATTTCTAAAACTATTAATACTTATAGCAAAACCACTCACTGAGTTTGCAAAACTAAAAGCACAAACGCTGCTTTGCACTCAGTTTGCAATTTTTTTAACACACACTTTGCAAAACTGTAGGTACAATCCACTGCACAGCACTCTTTTTGCGGAACTGTAAACACAACTCACTGCTTTACACTCAATTTCCAAATGCTCAACACACTCCTAGCAAAACTATACACATGTATGGCTATTATTTACACTATTTTGCCAACTGTCTGGCACACTGTCACATGTGAAAACTGTTTTAGATAATTAGTTCACTTTGCAATCAGCCTAAGCACTATAAATAAGCCACAGGTAAGCTATCCGTGTGGAGTACAATGGAGGGAGCAGGAAGAGTGAGAATTAGAGGAGGCCGAGGAAGAGGACGTGGAGGTGAAGTAGGAGGAAGAGGAGGAGGAAGAGGATGAAGAGGTGAAGAAGTAGGAGGAAGAGGATGCAGAGGTGAAGAAGCGAGAGGGAGAGGACGACAAGGACAAGGAGGTGAAGTTAGAGGAAGAGGACAAGGAGCAGCAAGAGGAGGACGAGGAGGGGGAAGAGGAAGGGTAAGAAGAGTAAGAAATAGAATTACTGATGACATCAGAGCTACAATAGTGGACCATGTAATCAACCATGGAATGACCCTGAGGGAAGCTGGCCAACGGGTTCAGCCTAACTTGAGCCGCTACACTGTAGCAAGCATCATAAGGACATTTCGAAATGAGAAATGGTTAGTACAGTCACTTTGCACTAAGTTTTGTAGTACTGCCATACTCTAATGAGAAACACAACAATACCATACATGTAAAAATACTGAAATTGTTACTTTACAGAATTGCTAGACGTCCAGATGCTGGGGGCAGAGGAAGAATGTTCACTGCAGAACAAGAGACCCATATAGTCAATATGGTGATTGCAAATAATTCCATAAGGCTACGAGAAATTCAGCAGCGCATAATTGAGGATGACACCACCTTCCAAAACATACACAATGTGAGCATTTCTGTATTATGTCGTGTACTTGCCTGCAACAGAATCCGAATGAAACAAATCTACAGAGTCCCTTTTGAAAGAAACAGTGAACGTGTAAAACAACTGCGATATGACTATGTGCAGGTAAGCTATAGTATCATTGGTACTGAATCTGGAAGTGCATACTGTAGTGCTGTGCATGGGCCTGCTGTGCTGCATTTGTTTTGTCTTGTCCAGAGAGTGATGGAGCTAGAGGCAGATGCCATGGGTCATGAGCAGCTTTTTGTGGATGAGGCAGGTTTTAACCTCACTAAAACAAGGAGACGTGGCAGGAACATTTTTGGACACCGTGCCATAATCAATGTCCCAGGACAACGTGGTGGTAACATAACTATGTGTGCAGCTGTAAGTCAAAATGGTGTTGTTCACCATCATGCAACCCTAGGCCCATATAACACTGCACACATTATTACATTCCTGGACACCTTACATGACATGCTCACTAATGTTCAGAGACCAGAGCAGACCAGATACGTCATCATATGGGACAATGTTAGTTTCCATAAGGCTTCTTTGATCCGCAACTGGTTTACAGATCACCCACTCTTCACTGTACTCAACCTCCCCCCATACTCTCCATTCTTGAATCCAATTGAAGACGGTCATCCCCATCAACGCATAGCCCTTTTACAGGCAATGGAGGAGGCATGTGGGGATATTGACCAGGCATCATGTCAGGCCTGGATACGGCATTCCAGAAGATATTTTCCCCGGTGCCTTGGACTAGAGGACATAGCATGTGATGTAGACGAAATTTTGTGGCCGGACCCAGAGAGATGACACGATGTAGACTGATTTTTTTTTTTTTTTTTAATATTTTGTGTTTTGACTTGAATGTGTGTAAATAAACACCAGTACTTGAAGTTTGGATCCCTGTATGTTTACAGAACTATGACAAAAGTATGACCTCAAACTGACATAGCCTACCTTGTGCACAGAGAAAGCAAAAGCCAGATGTGTTTTTTATTCATACCATCAGTGTGTAGTTGGCGCATTGTGTGCTTATTAATGTGATGGCTTGTGTTAACTGTTTGATACGAAAATACCATTTTTACGAAGGTTTGAAGAGTTAAGCAAGGTTTATTAGCTTTTGCAAGAGAACTACAATGTTTTGCTGATTTGGTGAAGGGTTTTCTTATTTGTGTGTAGAGTTTTGCAAAAATAGCCAGTAGTTACAAAAAATGGGCTTAAGCCATCAGAAAAAACTAACAAATTTCGGGAGGAGCACGTTCAGATAATTAACCTAATTACAGTTTTTCTCGATTGTTTACACACATTTTCTGAAAGCATGCCTCATACTCTCAGAACTCTACACACAAATCAAAAAACAAACACACACAATGGGCAAAACCCCTCAATTCTCCTGCAAAATGAAACTTTACATTCAAAACAATGTTATTTCTTCTCAAAATGGTATTTTGTTTTCAAATGACACACACAAACCATCATATGAATAGACATTTATAAGAACCAGTTGAACACTGATGTGCTCAACGTAAAACACTATGATGAATGGAAAACACTTCTTCTCCATTCATCATAAAGGTCTTTTTTTGGTTCAGTGTTACACTTACTACAGACAGTACATACATAAGTGTGTTGTAAAATATTTGAGAATATTGTTTTTATACTCAGAACACACAAATACACGGTAACAAATATATTTTATTTTTCCCACAAAAACAATGTACATCCCAACCAACACAAAGTTGC
Organism: Coreius guichenoti; assembly: GCA_039654105.1. Lineage (NCBI taxonomy): Eukaryota > Metazoa > Chordata > Actinopteri > Cypriniformes > Gobionidae > Coreius > Coreius guichenoti. The sequence continues at coordinate 5,400,798 of CM077184.1, forward strand.
ACATACAGTGGTCTACATACAAAACAACAGAAGAATTTACTGTATACAGTTACAGTAAAAAAAAAGAGCTCACCTGTTGCCCTTTTATGCTAAAGCTCTGTTTGCTAATTGTAAAACTGTGTGACAGGTGTTTGCCCATGTGATGAGTCAGTGTGCATATGTGTTCCTATGCATATGAATGGCAGTGTGTTCCTTGTGAAAACGAGATTTTCTGCATGAAAATTGTGCCAAATGCAAAGAATTGTGTGTAGTGTTTTGAAAAAAGTGTGTTTTAGAACTGCAATTTGAGTGTAAAGCAGGAATTGTGCTTGTAGTTTAGCAGAATTGGTTCAGGGGGTTGGTGCATGAGTTACATGTTGTGGTCATTGTGTCTCAAGTACCAGTATTTGTGTGTAAACAATTGAGAAAAACTGTAACACGGTAGGCGCTCATCTTCTCTCCTCACCCATGTAGTGTGCACGTCATCGGAGACCTTTTGATTTCTGTCTATCACTGACTTAGCAAGTTGTAGGCCCTATGTGTAACCGGTCGGCTCCGACGTCCCCAGCTTAATGCGCGGCCAGCGACACTATGTATGTCTTGTCTGCGTTGTGTAGCAATGTGGACACAGACGTGGGACAACAGATGGCAGTTCACTGGATCCTTAATAATCTCTCCCCTGATAAACATAGAAATAAGCAGCCTCTTTGAGTGAGATTGCCCTGTTTCTTTCTATAAAATGAATGTGTTGTACATTTATCACCATGTGCTCACTCCCATATACAAGACAAAAAAGTAAAAAATAATCACACTGATAAGTAAAATAATACTATGCACAAGTTTGAGTGAAAATATAGATGTAAAAGCAATAACTAAGATAAAGATTAAAGAAGATTATCAGGAAATCAACAGATACCGAGATTACAATATCAAAAGGGGAGAGGAGGAGGCAGAACAGGAAGTTAAGTCATCTTGTAATCACACTTAAAGGTCATTTTGATCAGGTAACCACATAAGACATATAAATGAACAATTTTGTGTTAATTCTTCTCAACAGTACATATATTTATCAGTGTAATTTCCATACCTGTTACATACGCAATTGGCTAAATAAAGTACACTTTTTGTAGGCAGCCAAACTTAAAGGTATTTTAGTTAACCCTGCACCCTCTGACTAAAATCAGACTAGCGAGTTTATGATCCTGAGATCCACGACCTGGCCGACGTGAGACTGTGTGACATCGGGTCCCTAATGAACAAATAATTGAAAGTATGGGATACCCAGAATAATCAAATATCTCAATTAATACATAAATCTAAATATAATAATAATTTGAAATTGGAGTAAGATTAAGCACGGAGCTAGAATCAAATTGGCTCACGCCATTGGATTCCGTCATTGGGCCAATGGATGGTCCTTACAGTGTCATGGTTTATTTAACAGAAACTAGGCCAAAATGGAGAAGCCACACTCTTACTGCTTCCATAGGAATGAAGAGGGAAAGTAGCAGTCAGACGCTGCTAATCAAATGTCTTTGATTAACTGATCATCAGCAAGTGTGATCACCAAAGCAGAAGTTTTGGCAGTTTGCTGAATTCAGGTGTGTGTTAACACAATGCCAAAGAGGAAAGACATCAGAAATTATCTTAGAGATGCAATTGTTGCTGCCATCAATCTGGGAAGGGTTATACTGCCATTTCCAAACAATTTGAAGTCCGTTATTCTACAGTGAGGAAGATCATTCACAAGTGGAAAACATTCAAGACAGTTGCCAATCTTCCCAGGATTGGACATCCCAGCAAATTCACCCCAAGGTCAGACCGTACAATGCTCAGAGAAGTCACAAAACACCCTAGAACTACATCTCAGACTCTACAGGTCTCAGTTAACAGGTTAAATGTTAAAGCTCATGACAGCACAGCACAATTAGAAAAAGACGGGACGAGTATGGCATGTTTGGAAGGGTTGCCAGGAGAAAGCTGCTTCTCTCTAAAAAGAACATGGCAGCACAGCTTAGATTTGCAAAGTTGCATCTGAACAAACCTCAAACCTTCTGGAACAATGTCCTTTGGAGAGACGAGACCAAAGTGGAGATGTTCGGCCCAGGGGCGTTTCCTCCGAGGAGGCAAGGGAGGCAGTGGCCGTTTCTCAAAACCAAGTACGTGAACTTTGGACTTGCGTCCTTGGTAGTTCAGACTTGCCAAGTTCGACTCAGGAGAACGAACTCCCAAGGACGGGAGGATGCAAGTCCGGTAATTCTGCAAATGGTACAGCAGCGTTCTTGATAGCTCAGCTCGCTCTGGCTACTCCGGTTATCTCTGTATGTATATTTTAGGCTACAATAAAATGAAATGTGTCATAAAACACCACACTGTCTCTTTTCATTTTCATTTAAAAAAATCGTAAACATTAATAGCCACACAAATGTGGTTCAGGCAACGCGTACATTGATTATCTTCACTGCATGTATATTTATAACGAAACGAAGTATAAAACACAACCCTGCCTCTTTTCGTTCACATTTAAAAAAAAAAAAATGAAACATATTAATATGTGGTTCAGGCAATAAGTGTGCATATATATATATATATACACACACTACAAGTAGTTTACTGAGAGTACACTTCAAAGTGTCCTTTCATAAACTAAAAAAAATCTACTAATTGTATTAAAATAGTAAACTACTAGTATACTTATAAGTTCACTTGTAGTACAGATGTAGTAGGCCTACAAATGAGAAACCTAGTTGTGCACTTAAAGTTTACTACTGTTACACTTATAGTACACTTAAACGTATACTTTTATATACTAAAAGTGGGCCAATTTAGTCCCAAGCAGTATTGAAATTCTCAGAGCAGGTTTCCACAGATTAACTGAACCCTGCCTCTACGAGAGCGACAGAACGTCCCATAAAATATCAGATACATAGCAACAGATTGATTAACGATCCTTATGACTTTATGAAACATCTGTAAGTTAAACAGCATTTGTCCTGGAAACTCTTCACAGATATCACCAAACTATCAGTCAAGCTATTGTAATTCTGCTGAAGTCTCTTCTTTGTCACCTGAAATAAACATCAGTTCCAATACAAACATGCACACATGAACCCAACACACCAAATACAGGGACAATCAAAAGTGTTACTACTGCGCAAAGCATCATGGGGTGTAGGAAAAAGGTGGATAACTGATAACAGCAGTCATTGTGAGAGAATGGCGGCCTCTTCTGGAGACTTCTGAAGAATACTGCCTCTTAAATTTAAAATGTGTAACTACAGGAGGAGCTCTGACATCACTGTAGCTCAGAGAGAGATTCAGAGAAAGTAAAACTAACTTGATCAACAACAATATGGACGCCTGAAACGATCAACCTCTTCAAACAACAGAATATTTATTGAGCCGTTCAAAGAGTCTTGTGGGCACATCTGATACTCACAGGTAATGATAGAAATATAAGAGAGATTGTGCTGAACAGGTTTCTAATGGAAGTGATCTGGTTTAGTAGGTTAATGTCAAACTGGAATAAGAACAGAACCAGGTTTAAGCATGTCAAATACTCAACTACTTTAGTTGTTTACTGCACTGAAATGGTTTCAGAATTGTATACAAGTGATTTGATTGGTTGTAAAGCAATTTTGGTGTTTATGCCATTTTGTCAATGACATAAAGACTAAAGAAACAGGAGGTAAACAGTGTTGCCAGATTGGGCGGTTTTGAAATTGATTGTGCGGGTAAAAATGGGTTTGGTTTGGGCGGGTGTACAAAATTCAGGCTGGTTTGGGGTCAGTTCGGCGGTTTTCAAACATCTAATTTTTATAGTCTAATTGGTTAATAAACAATACATTTTTCTACATTTGAGAATTTGGTTAAGATTATTATGCCATTGGGGATAGCCTTAATTACTTTGTTAAATTCCTTTTCATTTACAAAAAGACCATATTTTGAAATAAAATTAGGGTATGCGTATAATTGCCTATTCTTGTCAATAAGCTGGTTTGCAATTAAAATGTTGTGCTGAATCCAATTCTCCATGTACAATAACTATTATGAATGATATTACCATTGTTCCATATAAAACACCTGCGAAAAATTGTGTTTGTACAAAAGTGACCAGAACAGTAATGCTTGTTTGTGATAATTGGCCAAAGCAATAGGAAGTTTACCAGTTATAAGGACATTGCAACAATTTTTTTTAAATTTAATAAAATTACAGATATCAAGAATTATGCAAGTGATCATCAACGTCATTGTTGATATCAAGAATTCACATTTTTACTAGTGGAAATGTAATTCCTGATATCAAAAGTTGCCATTGTTACTAGCCTAGTAAAAATCCAATTTCTGATATCAAGAATTATAATTTGAACTAGTGAAAATTGAATTGTTGATATCAAGAATTCATACCCTGGAAATGAATAAAAGTCAAAACGGCTTGCCATACTTGAGGCTCTTTATAAATAAATCTATAACTAACTCAGTTATGGGATGACTTCTGTCTATCGTTATATGCACACTGGCCTGATCAGGACATCTTCAAGTTTTAAACCGTCTAGACTGTACTCTACTCGTCCCCGACAGCGACTGAGAGAGGTTTGAATCAATGATTAATCAGTTTTCACTGATTTTCAAGTTCTGCGTTATATTCAATATGTACTTCACTGTCTGAAGTTAAAGCGCAACACAAAGGTAAGCGCATCATTGTTATTTTTTGTTGGTGGATATCATACAGTGTCTATCAATGAATGACACATTTTGGCTGTGGTGTGTGCATTGTGAAATGCCAGCTAATTGCGCACTTATATTGGGCCCTTTTTGCACTTAAATTGGTGTATTCTTACTTTTGACAAGCAGTGATGCATTTGTTTTTCCGATAGTTAAAGTCATCTGTTAATTTCTTGATTGTCATTTTGACATAGTTTCCTGGACGTTTTAGTCATATATGCTAATTCTCTTTAATGTATTTGCCCTGTTTTGATTCGTTTTCCTGAAAAAAAATGTTTTTTTTTTTTTTTTTTTCTTTTAATTTGTCATTATTATTATGTTTAAAAATTATGAGATAAAAATGGTACTTATCAACCTTGATTGACATGACAATAAAATTCGATCACATTATTTTCGCAGTTAAAGTTTTGGGCTGTTTTTTCTTGGAATGGGCGGGTTTTGGTGAGCTTTGGGGCTGGAAATCGTTGACCCAATCTGGCAACACTGGAAGTACACAAACCTGCTACACTACAGCTGAAAATCACATTTAAACAAGATTAAAACTACACGTAGCCATATACACTACTCTTGGTCATACAATATGTCTGTTTATTTTGTGGACGTATATTTTTATTTGTAGGCAAGTATATGACCTACTTTGTACTTGCTGTTTCATTGTTCAATTGATTGATTGTTTCCCTCACTATTTATGAGATTACAAGACATCAATATGAATATATATTAAATAATCATGAGAGAACTTCTTAAGATAATATGAAGTAACCCAAAATCTGACTTTTGAAACAAGAGTGACCAAAAACATTCATTATTACAAGGAACAAATGGGCTTCTTTTGATATCCCTCATGGGGTCATGGGCAACATCAGATGATGTTTGCTGAAATAATAATAAAAAAAGCTCCCTTCATCTAAATGGCATGAGACCTGGAGACTTTGTGGGCACTTGCTATTTCTACAAACAAAAATAAATAAATAAATAAATAAATAAATAAATAAATAAATAAATGATATCTTGTTGTATGTTTGTGATAAAAGTAGCCTACCTCTCAGGATGTTCGTGTCCACAGACCATGGACTGTAAAAAAAATGAGGGATGGGTAGTTCGACACCCAGTGTCGACACACGTCTCGAGTTTTCGTCGCACTAGTGCTTCGATACAGTGTTCCAGAGCATTGCTTGAATTGAGGCTGTCACGTGACCTGTAGAAATTAAGCTTCGTTACCTCACTGACACGTCACGCCGGGCTCATACAAAGCGCATCGATTGTGCTGTCCCATACCTGCTATCCATTTAGTGCAATATTATAATTATGTTGGTCACGCCTATATGTATGTAGCTTTTTTAACTTGGTGTATTGTTGTTAATTAAAATACTACTATTAAAAACAATGACGTGTGAATTTCTGTAAAAGTAAATTAAAACACCTTAAGCTCAACCTCTGTTCCCCAAAAAATAAATAATGTCCTTTCTCAATCACAAACTTGTTTGCTGCTTGCAAACGCTGTCATCAGTTGTCAACAGCTCACATTGGTGTGTTTAATTTCGGAACAAATAGTATTCTTGAATAAAAATAATCACATAGGTCTAATTTATTGGCGTATTAAACATTCTATTTAGAAGTTTGATGTGAGTAAAATGAAGAACAGAAAGTCTTTATTGTCATTGTATTGTGCAAAATACAATGAAATGTATTAAATATACAAATAAACCTTCCCAATGAACAAAACATCAGAATGACACAGTTGGTGTAGGAATTTTTATTGACCACCAGATGGCAAAGTAGAGCACTGTGTCAAAAGCCTCGAAGCACCAACGTAGTTCGTTTCGGCACATCCCTAAAAAACATATGGACGTAGTGTCCGTGACGTCACCCGTAGGCTTCTGAAGAGCATTTTTGGCTGAATCCGAAATGGCACACTTCATATGCACCTTCGGTCTTGTGGACTTACAATGGCTGCCGCATGCGTGTGTCCGTTACGTCCACGAGACCGTGGGGTGTCCCATTCATCATTTTAGGTTTCAGAAGGGTGCTCGCGAGCGCCCCCCTTTGCGGCCATTATGCGCCCTCGATGCGCACTTCAGCTGAGCCCGCAAGTTCGTGAGCTACGCAGAGGACTTTCCCCGGCAGTCAAAGCGGCATTACGTAACGAAAGTGCGCACACAGAGGAAGACAGTGAGGGTTTAAGACTGATTCATACTTCTGCGTCGGACCTGCGTCGTAACCTCTACGCGTCAATTTTCATTCATACTTCTGGCACCCGCGTCCTTGTCCGCGTCGACGTGCAGTTACACATGCAGAGGCATAGACCGTAAAAAAATATGGACGACGCGTCCTCACTACCTTCCACTGAAGAAAAGTGAAGCCGCCAACGTCCGAATATGGGGCTGACATCTTGCACAGATTTGGGACCGAGTCTGCGCAGTAGAGAGCAGGAAGTAAAGCCGCGATATCAAAAGCCCGCCCACACTCTCGCAGATGCAGAACAATTCATTATGTTGATGTGAAATAAACAGTTATGGAAATATAGAAATTAAAGCTAAAGCTCCAATCTCCTCCCTAAAATCCCGAAAAAAGTCTGTTGGTGAATACTTCACTCAGAGAAGCTGTCAATATCAGCTGTCAATCATGACATCATACCCACCGTTTTTATACCAAACTTATTTAAAGAACGAACACTTGAAATCATTGTGATAAAAACTGCCTAAAATAACAGAAGCCATCTTTGGGAAAAAATTATTTGAAGTGTAATTTGATCGTTTAGTTTGTCTTGCGTCCATTAGAATACATGGAGGGGCGGGGGTTATGAGCTATACTGGGACCAACCACCTGGGGGCGATTGAGACGCGTCGGTTTCAGTTTTCAACATGAGTGCGGCAGGCTTGTGCAGAGGGAGAATGTGTACCCCTGAGGGAGGGGTTTTGGCAGACCAATCACAGCGTTTGCGGTCCACATAGAATTGACGCATTTTTACATTTTTGGAGAGGTGCACGTCAGGGTACGTCGTAGGCTACGCGTGCAACATACAGCCTATGACGTAGCTACGGTGTACACTCGACGCAGAAGTATAAATTGGGCTTTAGGGTGCCATTTGGGATCCAGCCTTTGAAACCTAAAGCCGCCCGTCGCCATCTTGGCAGCACGTCACCGTGCGTCACCCCGGATAACTGAAAATGGGCAAAGAGGAAACCACGCCCGCCTAGCTCGACCATAGTGGCAAGCCACCTGTCATTTAAGTGGCCACGCCCTTAATTATGCTTAATTTGACATAAAATGTTGCTGTATTATATGCGTATACAGTATATTCAAATAATTGCAAATAAAGGCAAATAAATAAATAAAATAATTAATAAAATACAATTGTACAGTAAAAACAATAATAAATTGAGCAATATTATGTTTGTTTAAAAAATGACATTATTATGTTACAAAATCTCATTTTGTCTGGGGAGACCGCAAACATTCTGAGTGTACACCCTAAACGAACAGCTCATAAGGGTTAAATTCAGACTTGTAGTGTATGTGATTTATCTTCATTTCTCTTTCCAGTGATGTCATCCTCCAGCGGTCCACTGACTGAGGAGTTTCAGTGCTCTATATGTCTGGACGTAGGGATGTCAGGATACCAAAATTCCAGTATTCGGTACCAATACCATACAAATTTTACGGTTCTCAGTACCAATTTCGGTACCACAGCAAAATTTTTGTATTTTTTTTATTTTATTTAACTATTTCAAAAAAAAAAATTCAATTAAATTTAATGAGTTTATTATTTATGTTGATAATCATTATAAGTAAATAATACATATAAACATTTAAAGGCGACACGCTGTTTTAAAGTAAGCATTGTTTATAAAAAAGATCAAGTGAAAAATAAGCAACCCTCTATGCACACCTAATAATAATTATTATTAGCAGTAGTATTATTAGTATTATTATTACATTGAGACACAACTGAATCTACTGTACAACAGTAGCCTAATATATTTCTAATATAACTTTTATTTTGATGGGTTGCCGTGAAGACCTTTGAGTGTCTGTGTGATGACAGTTTTCTCAAGTGAAACGGTAAATGCTCATGAAGTGACTGTCAGAGCGGAGTTTATGAAGCTTATGCGTTCATGTCCTCATATAGTGACACGGCAGAGGCTAAAAAGACAACGAATGTCACGTGCCATTCATTCACACAGAGACGTAGACCATGGAGGATTAATATTTAAATAGTATTTTGCAGTTGATGTGGAGTCCAGCTCTCATATCTACTCTTACACTGGTCAGTCTTGTATTGGGAAACTCTGCCCATATATTAGCCCATGTGTTTATAATGGAGATGAAAATTCAGCCCCACTGATCATCACACCTGTCAATAATGGATGAATTTACATCCCTAAAGTGCTAGATAAAAAAAATCAAGCATCACGTTAGTTCAGGCAGGCCACATTAGCAGTGGTGGAACTAGACTTTTATACATGGGGTGGCCGGGGGGTGGCCAAGGCTACTTTAGGGGGTCCATAGACCATGAAAGAATATCATGTGTAATCAGTGTTGGGGGTAACGCATTACAAGTAACTTGAGTTACATAATCAGATTACTTTTTTCAAGTAACTAGTAAAGTAACGTAAGTAACGTTACTTTTTCAAATAAGTAATGCAAGTTACTTTGTTTTCCCATTTATTGACTGACAGCTCTCCTGTCCTCATGTTGAGAGAAATCTTAGTCTTAGTTACTTTTTAAGGGAGTAAGTTACTTTTCAAAGTAACTATCCCCAACACTGTGTGTAATACTTATTTGTTTTCATTGTTTTGATTGATGTAACATTGTATTCTAATAAATAAGCAACCAAAATTGTAGATACCAGTAAAATTTCACAATTCTCATTTCCAACTGATATTCTACAGCAAAAACTACAAGCCTAATAATATAAATTTAAAACATTATTTAATACAAGCGAACAGTCAGCAATAAAGTAAGATCTAGTGGTGAGGTTGTGAATTGCAACCTCCCACCGCTCACCCCTCCCTTTCGAAGTACATAGAGAAGCTACGGTGGCCGACACAGGACAAAGATGCCGACGTCTGAGACAGCAGAGAGTAGCTAGCGCTCTGTAGAGCAGTTTGTCCGTTTAGGGCTACTGTAGAAACATGGCGGTGCAAAATGGTGACCTCACTGTAAGGGGACCCGCGGTGTATGTAGATAGAAATGCCTCATTCTAAGGAAATAAAAACATAACAGTTCATTATGTAAGGTCTTTATACACCACTGAAAACATAGTTATGTATATTATATTGCATTTCTGTCAATAGATCCTCATAAATACTAAACACTGCACCTTTAAGTCGGATATAGACACAAGTTGTTCTTTCTGTGGCCCCCCTAAGGAAACTGCTCTTCATATCTTCTGGGATTGTCCTCACACACAGCTATTTTGGGTAGAATTTTCTAATTTTATTAACTGCAATGTGCTTCCGGGTTTCTCTTTTCTTTTTTCTGTGTATATAAGCTATATGAAACGTGTATTCAAACGTATATATGTATAAATGATGCTTTCCTTTCATTATCATTTCATTAAATGTAACTTTAAGCTATTGTTTATTATATACTTGTATTTTTGATAACTTGGCATTAATAATAATTATAAAACAAAAGAAAACAAACAAACAGAAAACGCTGATAACAGCAGTCATTGTGAGAGAATGGCGGCTTCTTCTGGAGACTTCTGAAGAATACTGCCTCTTAAATGTAAATGTGTAACTACAGGAGGAGCTCTGACATCACTGTAGCTCAGAGAGAGATTCAGAGAAAGTGAAACTAACTTGATCAACAACAATATGGACGCCTGAAACGATCAACCTCTTCAAACAACAGAATATTTATTGAGCCGTTCAAAGAGTCTTGTGGATACATCTGATCCTCACAGGTAATGATAGAAATATAAGAGAGATTGTGCTGAACAGGTTTCTAATGGAAGTGATCTGGTTTAGTAGGTTAATGTCAAACTGGGATAAGAACAGAACCAGGTTTAAACATGTCAAATACTCAACTACTTGTTTACTGCACTGAAATGGTTTCAGAATTGTATTAAAATTATGTAGTTTCATTGGTTGTAAAGCAAAGTTTAGTGTTTCTGTCATTTTGTCACGCGACATAAAGACTAAAGAAGCAGGAAGTAAATGAGCTGCAGACAGACTGAACACAAACCTGATAAATTGCAGCTGAAAATCACGTTAACATTAAACAAGATTAAAACTACTCTTAGCCATACAAACTACACTTGGTCATACAATATGTCTATTTATTTTATGGACATATAGCCTATTTTTATTTTGTAGGTAAGTATATGACATACTTTGTACTTGATGTTTCTGATCTAAACAGCAGGTTATAGTTCAGATTGTGTAAAAAGGAGTGATTGTTTCCCTCACTATCATTTTAACACATCAATGTGAATATTAAATGCTTATGAGAGAACTTCTTGACAGAAAAAGTAAAGTTAACCCCAAATCTGACTTTTGAGGCAGGATTTCCTTTATGACCAAAACACACTCATTATTACAAAAAGCAAATGGGCTTAGATATTATTTTGATCTCCCTCATGCGCTGTTGGGGTCATGGGTGACCCCAAATGATGTTTGCTGAAATAATAATATAAAGAGGTACCTTCATCTAAATCTGGCATGAGACTTTACAAACAAAAATAAAAATAAAATTTGGTTGTATATTAGTGCGTTCCTCTCAGAATGTTCAGACCCCACGCTGGAAATTAATGGGATTATTATTATAGAGATGAAGTGGCAACACTATAAATATCCACAATGTGGAATGCTCATGTGCTCACTTACACACACACACTGAAATTTCATGTTATTTTAATTTTAAAAGTGTTTGTTGTCCAGTAGATGGCAGCAATCTTCTGCTAAACCATGGCACATTTTTCATGTTTTTGAGAAATTGAGAAATGTAGATCTTCTCAAGTGAATTTTTACATAAAATGTTGCTATATTATATAAATGTATATATTTAAATGATTGCAAACAGAGGAAAATAAATTAAAAACATAACATACCTCCCAAAAACTGCACAACTGTACATTAAAACATTAATAAAGTGAGCAATATTATTTTTGTTAAAAAAAAAAAAATTATGTTACAAAATCTTATCTTACTGTCTTGGGTCTGAGGAGACCACAAACATTCTGCACCCTAAACAAACAGTGCATAAAGGTTAAATTCAGACTAGTGCAGGTGATTTATCTTCATAATTTTCTCTCTCCAGTGATGTCATCCTCCAGCGGTCCACTGACTGAGGAGCTTCAGTGCTCTATATGTCTGGACGTGTTCACTGATCCAGTCAGCACTCCATGTGGACACAACTTCTGCAAGACCTGTCTGAATAAGTGCTGGGACTACAGCCAGACCTGCAACTGTCCATATTGTAAAGAAACATTCAAGCACAGACCTGATCTCAAGATTAATACCACACTCAGAGAAGTTGTAGATCACTATAAAAAGAAATGTCCTGAGAAAAAACCTGAAGTTCTGAAAAAACCTGAAGTTGTGTGTGACGTCTGTGAGGAAAGAAAGCAGAAAGCCCTGAAGTCGTGTCTGGTGTGTCAGAGCTCTTACTGTGAAACTCACCTGGAGCCTCATTTGAGAGTGGCAGGTTTAAAGAAACACAAACTGATCAATCCTGTGAGTAATCTGGAGGACTATATCTGTCAGAAACATGAGAGACCTCTGGAGCTGTTCTGTAGAGATGATCAGACGTGTGTGTGTCCGATGTGTGCTTTGAAAGATCACCAGAACCACAACACTGTTTCTATAGAAGAGGAGAGCAAAGAGAAGAAGGTAGAAGTTACTGACAAACTGATTTTAAAGGGCTCATATCATGAGGAATCACATTACTTTTTGTGATTTTGTGAAAAAATTAATCAATTATGAAAACATTGCGTGTTCTGTGTCTATAGACTCAACTGATGGAGACACAGAAAGACGTGCAGCAGATGATCCAGGACAGAATCAAGAAGATTCAAGACGTCAAACACTCAGCAGAAGTCAGAAAAGTGAGTTTAAAATAATGTTATTATTTTTTACTCATCATTTAGTTCTGGTTAGTCCTGATATACAGTCCAACAGCACTGGGACTTTTCACTGTTTGTATTGTTTGAGTTGTTTGAAACTCTTTTCGCTGGTCGGAGCAAATACAGACACGGTAACTGACAATAATTTGTCTGAAATGTCAGTTACTTCATAGTAACTTCTTTATTGAATTCTGAATATCTATGTCTGAATATCGACACGGCTGTGATTACCTGATCACTTAGTAAACCCGGACAGCAACATAGTGTCAGCCAGATCCGGCCCACATCTGGTACGTGTTGAATCCAGATGTACCAGATGTGGCACGTATCTGGGCTGATACCATGTTGCTGCCTGGGAAGTAACAGCACGCCTCTCCTCAACAAGACACATGATTTGAAGAATCATTCAGTGCAAACAGTGCAGGATTATGAGAACCCTCTGAAAACACTGAAGTATGAGAAATATTAACACTGATTGTGTGTTAATGATTAGTTGATTGTCCTGGTTGAGCAGAGAAACACAGAGAAGGAGAAAGCAGCCCGTGTTGAGCTCTTCACTGATCTCATCCGCTCCATTGAGAGATGTCAGACTGAACTGCTGGAGATGATGGAGGAGCAGCAGAAAGCAGCAGAGAAACAGGAGGAAGAGCTCATTGAAGAGCTGGAGCAGGAGATCACTGAGCTAAAGATGAGAAACACTGAGCTGGAGCAGCTCTCACACACTGAAGATCACCTCCACCTCCTACAGGTCAGTCAACATCTCTCTGATCAATGATAATGCAGTATATGACACCATAACACTCCCCATGCTGAAGGATTTCTCCTCTCTCCTGCTGTAGATTTACTCATCCCGGGGCAGCTCTAGAAACACCAGGAACTGGCCTGAGATCAGTATGAAGACTGATGAGAGTCTGGAGACTCTGAGGAGAGCTCTGACTCAACTGCAGGACACTCTACAGGAGAAACTCACACAAACTGGTACGGCAATATCAAATACACTATACAGATACATATATTCATCATCTTTTAATATCAGTAATGAAGAATGAGTCTGTTAAAGCTGAAATATGAAAAATATGTGTTTGTGTCTCACATCATCACCTCTCAGTTCTTCTTGAAGAGAGCAGGTCATATTCAGCTCTAATTTCAGAAAACATGCAGTAAATTCATCTTGTACTAGAAGCTTCATCACTGTAACCACAACCATGAGGCTTTAATACATCTGTGAACACGTTTACATAAAACATTACAGAGAGAAACTTTTTTCTTTTACATTTTCTATTAACTTGATTGATATTCCATTAAAATGTGTAAACACATGCACTAAGTTTTCATGTTCAGTTGTTCGAGAGAGAGTGTGTGTGTACACAGGTTTGGTTATACTTGTGAGGGCAAAATGTTCTCATATATTATGATATTGTCATAAATTCCCTGTGTGTTTGTGGACTCTTTTGTTATTTATTGTCTTGTGCCATGTTTTGTAGTCCTTTGTAGTTTTCATGTTGATTAGTCTTCCCAGGTGTTTTCCATTTACCACACCCCCTTGTTATCTTGTTAACCTTGTTTCCCTTTGTGTATATATACCCCAGTGCTTCAGTTGTTGTTTGTTGGTCGCTGCTCCTGTATGTGTGTTCCTGTTGTTGTGCTCATGCCTGTTTTTGGATACCCTTGTTCTTGGATCTACTGTTGTTTGTTATTAAGTCGTTCATGCTGCATTTGGATTCTCACTCCGCTTCATCCCTGCTCACACGTTACAGATCTATATTTTACTGTGTATTGTAAATCAGCCAAAACATTAAAATCTAGTGTTTTGCACACATTTATGTGATGGATAGGTTTAGGAGGGGTAGGGGCTTTGGTTAGGTGACAGAAAATAACCTAAATAATGAACCTGAAAAATCAATGCAAGTCTATGCTGTCCTCAGTAATATAGTGAAACAGACATGTTTTTTTGTGTGTCTTTGAAATCAGGCTGAGTTTTTTTTTTTTTAAGTAACTTTAAAGTGTGTCTATAATTTCCACACATAAAGCATCTCAAAGATCTGATGATGTTTTATTGTCATGTGTCTCTACAGATCTGAAGAGGATGCAGCAGTATGCAGGTACAGTGTGTGTGTGCACTACACTAGATTACATTCATACACTCACAGCTTCATCACTGACCTACAGTATGATTAAACACTGATTCAATATTACAAACATCATCACAGTCTTTGTATTGTGAAATTTGTATTGTGATTCATATTCTCTGTTTTCTCAGTGGATGTGACTCTGGATCCTGATACAGCTTATCCTAAACTCATCCTGTCTGATGATGGAAAACAAGTGAGATGTGGAGACATTAGACAGAAACTCCCAGACAACCCAGAGAGATTTGATAGATTTACAAATGTACTGGGAAAGGAGGGATTCTCCTCAGGGAGATTTTATTTTGAGGTGCAGGTGAAGGGAAAGATTGAATGGGAATTAGGAGTGGCCAGAGAATCCATTAACAGGAAGGGACAGATCACACTGAATCCCAGTAATGGATACTGGATTGTGTGGCTGAAGAACGGAAATGAATATGCGGCTCTCTCTGATCCTCGTGTCTCTCTGTGTGTGAGAGTGAAGCCGCAGCGGGTCGGTGTGTTTGTGGATTATGAGGAGGGTCTGGTCTCCTTTTATGATGTGGAGTCCAGCTCTCATATCTACTCTTTCACTGCTCAGTCTTTCACTGGGAAACTCTATCCATATTTTAGCCCAGATCTAAACTGTGGAGGTAAAAACTCAAGCCCACTGATCATCACACCAGTCAAATACAATAAATGAATTGACCCTTCTAATATGAAATATTAGATGAAAAAAAAAATCTGAAAACATTGTGTGTTTGTTACTACTTTGAAGGATGAAATGTCACCCTGTCACATTTCTCTCCCATGCTGACAAAATGCAAAAAGGTCAAGAGAGAGGAACATTCAAGCAACAACATGAATGACAAAAAAACCTGATAAAATATAAAGCTTTTACTAATATTACTGTGATTTTGCCCTTTTACATTTCTGTAAAGTAAATGTTATGTGCCATTCAATTGTGCTTCAGGTGCAAATACAGGAAATTAAGATTAACACTGCAGTCAGAAAATTAAAGGAGATGCACACATAATCATGTGAAAAAGAAAGTACACCCTTTTGAATTCTATGGTTTAATGTATCAGGACATAATCAAACATCTTCTGGTCTTTGGCAGGTCTTAAAATTAGGTAAATACAACCTCAGATGAACAACAACACATGACATATTACACGGTGTTGTAAGACCGAAATTCCTGATAAGACATGATGTTTTATAAAAAGTTCGGGAGGAACATGTTCAGATAATTAACCTAATTAACACGGGAGGCGCTCATTCATTTAATCAACTCAATATGCACCAGGAGGTATATATACAGCAGATTTACCTCTTTTCTATGACAGTTTTCCAGCATCCCTCCACCACCCCATCTCTTCACTTCTAACTATTCCTATCCCAACCTGGGATGGGGAGGAGTACTCTGGGTTCGGGCCAAATTCTGAGCTCGTTGCCCTCCCCTTGGACCCTTCTCTGGAAATGACTAGTAGATTATATGGAGGCTGATGTTAGCATAAATTTGTCCAGGATAGAACATACTGAAGGATCATGAATAAATGGAGCAGTATGCATGTTATCGGAGACCTTTTGATTTCTGTGTAAATCTTCTGACTTAGCAAGTTGTATGCAATTGACTAAAAAAAGTACACTTTTTGTAAGCAGCCAAACTTAAAGGTGACCTCTGACTAAGATCAGACTAGCGAGTTTATGATCCTGAGATCCACGACCTGGCCGACGTGAGACTTGTGACATCGGGTCCCTAATGAACAAATAACTGAAAGTATGGGATACCCAGAATAATCAAATATCTAAATTAATACATAAATCTAAATATAATAATAATTTGAAATTGGAGTAAGATTAAGCACGGAGCTAGAATCAAATTGGCTCACGCCATTGGATTCCGTCATTGGGCCAATGGATGGTCCTTACAGTGTCATGGTTTATTTAACAGAAACTAGGCCAAAATGGAGAAGCCACACTCTTACTGCTTCCATAGGAATGAAGAGGGAAAGTAGCAGTCAGACGCTGCTAATCAAATGTCTTTGATTAACTGATCATCAGCAAGTGTGATCACCAAAGCAGAAGTTTTGGCAGTTTGCTGAATTCAGGTGTGTGTTAACAGAATGCCAAAGAGGAAAGACATCAGAAATTATCTTAGAGATGCAATTATTGCTGCCATCAATCTGGGAAGGGTTATACTGCCATTTCCAAACAATTTGAAGTCCGTTATTCTACAGTGAGGAAGATCATTCACAAGTGGAAAACATTCAAGACAGTTGCCAATCTTCCCAGGATTGGACATCCCAGCAAATTCACCCCAAGGTCAGACCGTACAATGCTCAGAGAAGTCACAAAACACCCAAGAGCTACATCTCAGACTCTACAGGTCTCAGTTAACAGGTTAAATGTTAAAGCTCATGACAGCACAGCACAATTAGAAAAAGACGGGACGAGTATGGCATGTTTGGAAGGGTTGCCAGGAGAAAGCTGCTTCTCTCTAAAAAGAACATGGCAGCACAGCTTAGATTTGCAAAGTTGCATCTGAACAAACCTCAAACCTTCTGGAACAATGTCCTTTGGAGAGACGAGACCAAAGTGGAGATGTTTAGCCATAATATCAGGGGCGGAGCTAGGGGTGACTGTGGCCGCCATTGACCGAAGCTTGGCCACCCTGCTCACAATTGCCTTTTTGTTGTATGCACTCTCTCTAAATGCCGCAGATGATCTGAAAACAAAGACAAACAAGTCAGCTGGAGTTCAGCGATCTGCATTTGAGATAAATAGCCTATAATAAATCAGTACACTGATATGGTAAAATAAAACATGCTATTGATTTGTTCTTATTGGTGAAAGTGTAATAATTCTAATGAAATGTAAAAATAAATTTCTCAAATGACATTGCGATATGATTCTAAGCAAAATAATCATTATTATCAGTTTAACTTTTATGCAGCATGATAAAAGTTTTCATTGACTGTAACTAGACTAAACAAAAACAGGACAAGGTTGACTAAATATGATCAAAACTAAAAAGTACATTTGACACAGGAGGACTAAAACTAAGACTACATTTAAAAATAGCTGACAAAATTAACACTCGGGTGTAATTGTGTGATTCTGCAGGACTACTCGGCCTGACGGATCCCCTCAGTCTCACTCACAGACATTCACACAAACCAAACCTCTTCAGTCAGACCCGATTCTCTCCGGTCCAGAACGTCTGGATCTTCCCCTGCACATTCCCCTGCTCATAATGCTGGAATCTGTTTATTTATGATGTTACATGGATGATATATCAGTGGATCCAAACCGTTCTCTCCTGCTTTTGGATATCCATCACTTTTGTTTAGTTAAACTTGTGTAGCTAATGTAAAACGTTGGTCATGCCATTATTATTATTTTTTGTTAGATTTATTTCTTACCATCTTGTTTTGAATAAAACTGAAATAAGACAATGATTTGTTGTTTGGTGGCCAGTTCTTGAATTAAAAATCATTTGGACAGTAAGCATCTTGATGAATGTTATTAAACTAGGGGAGAGCAGGGCACAAAGTAACTCGGGGTTAGTTGTAACACAGATGGTTTAAAACTTTCCACACATGCCAGCATGACGAAACGTAGTGTATTTAGTAGTTGCCATATCAACACTATATAGAGAAAAAATTGCGGCAAAATTAAAAATTCTTCAGAAGATATCACTGAACATTTATTTAACCATAGCAGAAGTAAATTTCTTACTGAAGTTAATTTTTCATCTCTGTTTTTTGTGTTTATTTAAAACTAGACAAATTCTGATATTATTGTAATCTTATATCTGTTATTTAACAGTTGAGCTAGTTCTTTAATGCTGATCTAACCAGCAGAAGAAACGTTGCGTTGTAACACTGCGTTACAATGTGCCCCTATTAGAAATATGCTATTATATTCTATACTTTTATGAATTCTATTGAGAAACCATTAAAAAAAAGTAGAAATTATTAATTATTATTATTTTTTAACTATGCTGTATAGCTGTGTTTTGCGGTGTGTTTGTTGTCAAACTCAAAAATTAGTTTATTTTTAATTATTAAAAAATGACTATTTTATATGAAAAAGTTTTTTAGTTTGTCTTGGATATTTTTTATTATATCAGGTAACATTTTAAGCTGTCATTTGGTCATGTTACAATGTACCCCACATATGGGGCATGTTGTCACATTTCACGTCCATTCTTTCGGGGTAAATCAAGAAAAAAGTATACACTGTATTAATGAAACAAAACCACATAATTGTACTAGACACGTGTGAAATTAATGTGGGAAAAAATAAATACTCTGAACCACAAGTGGATTTACACAATCTGAGAAAGTCAAAAAGCGTTAGGTTGTGCCCCGCTCTCCTCTACTTTGTACTTCATGTTTCTGATCTAAACAATAGGTCATAGTTCAGATTGTTTAACAAGGAGTGATTGTTTCCCTCACTATCATTTTAACACATCAATATGAATATTAAATGCTCATGAGAGAGCTTCTTGACAGGATATGAATTAACCCCAAATCTGGCTTTTGAGGCAGGATTTCCTTTATACCTGAGTGACCAAAAACACACTCAGGAACAAATGGGTTTAGACCCCAAATGATGTTTTCTGAAGTAATGATATAATTATAGTACCTTCATCTAAATCTGGCATGAGACTTGGTGACTTTGTGGGCACATGATATCTCTACAAATAAAAAAAAAAAAATAAAAAAATTATATTTGGTCGTATGTTAGTGTGACAAAAAAGTACCTACAAAATCTTATTTTACTGTCTTGGGTCTGAGGAGACCACAAACATTCTGCACCCTAACCAAACAGTGCATAAAGGTTAAATTCAGACTAGTGCAGGTGATTTATCTTCATCATTTCTCTCTCCAGTGATGTCTTCCTCCAGCGGTCCACTGACTGAGGAGCTTCAGTGCTCTATATGTCTGGACGTGTTCACTGATCCAGTCAGCACTCCATGTGGACACAACTTGGACACATAATTTTTTTTTGAAGTTTTTGAAATCTACTATAATTACATATTTTAATGTAAAAATGTAATGCTTGTTCAATGAATAATTTTTTCTCAATGTTTCATAACTACTCATGCCATTTTTTCTTCCATCATCAGATAAAGTGAAATTTCCTGTAAAATGTTTACAACAAAATACAGTAAATTGTGGTAATCTTCATAAATTTTCTTGTGGGCAGCACTCCGACATGTAGTGTAATTGTACTTCGGACAACTCGAGTTTGAGTCCCGGCTCCTGGTCCTTTCCTGATCCCACTCCTTTCTCTCCCACTTCACTCCAACTATAATAATAATAAAGCTTAAAAATGGTCGTATCAAGGCTGTTTCTACCATCTCACTTACAAAATGTTCTGTATATTACCTTGATATATATCATATCATACAGTATGTTATGATTACTATGTTCATATACCACAGTATGTACATGGTACTTCAAGGTACCTAAAAATTCCATGATATTATGATCATGTTTATGTCCAAAAAATGTCAGCACACATTAGTTTCATCCAAATGCTATTTTTTTTTTAAGTTGTCCACTCTAAATTAGTGCATAAGACTTGTGCACTATATGATATTTTTGTATGTTTAAAATAAATATTCTCTGATAACAGTTCATGTTTGGTATTCAGATGTGTGGTCTTATTGTTTTCACATTAAGACTTGTAGCAACTGAATTGATGTCAGTGATGCAAACAGGACACAGGACATTTAAATATGTGCATATTGAAATAGCACAAGCAGAGGGGAAGATTTTCAATAAATAACTTTTTTACAGCTTAAACCTATTATTTTTCATGTTATTCTGTTGGTACATTAGTGGTGAACAAATTACACACAGCAAATGTTCACTAGGTGGCACTTCATAAAGTTGCAAACAGGTTCATACATTCATGGAAAATGTCTCGGGTTACATATGTAACCCTTGTTCCCTGAGAAGGGAACGAGACACTGCGTCGGAACGACACTTTGGGGATGCTCCCTTAGCGTAGCATGGCTGAAGCATGAATTAAACTAGACCAATCCTGGTTGGTGCTACGTCATGACATAGTACGTGATGGCATACCTGGAAGTATAAAATGGGCGCTGGCAACAACAGAGTTAGCTCTCGCGATGAAGCAAGTCGCTCCCAGGTTTGGAGAGGTGTGGCAAAGTGACGCAGTGTCTTGTTCCCTTCTCAGGGAACAAGATCTTCCCTTCTCAGGGAACAAGGGTTACATACGTAACCCAAGACGTTCCCTTTCGAGGGAACTCGCACTGCGTTGGAACATCACATTTTGGGGAACGAAATACCAACTATGCCACACCGAAGCAACCTTTTTCACGACCAGCTGGTGCCTTCCCAGAGGCCCATCACTTATAGGAGCGTGGAAAGCCGCAATGGCACCCACGTACACCTTAACTGTGGACGGGGTAAGACCAGCAGAGAAGCAATCTTGGAGGAACTCCAACACTGAAGCCACTGGGCAGTTAACTGGGTTCAGCTCTACACCAAGTGGAAAACACATTCCACTTTAAGCCGTACAACCTCCTCGTGGAAGGAGCTCTGGAACTAAGTATGATCTGCACCACTCCAGCCGCCAGGCCAGCCTCTAGGTACTGAGCCCCTTCAGGGGCCAGACCCACAGCTTCCACAACTCTGGCCGGGGTGATATATTGTGCCCCCTGCCTGAGACAGCAGGTCCCTCCTCAGAGGGAACTGCTATGGAAGGCCTGCCAACAGAGGCATGATGTCTGAGAACCATACTCGGGCCGGCCAGTACAGGGCTACTAGAAGTAGACTGACTCCGTCTAGCTGGACCCCCTCCAGGACTCCTGGGAGCAGAGCGATCGGGGGAAATCCTCTGCCACGTCTGCACCATGGCATCCAACCCCAGTGGGGCTGGATGCGTGAGAGAAAACCACAGTGGACAGTGGGACGTCTCTCGAGACGCAAATAGATCCACTTCCACTGGGCCGAACCTCTCGCATATCGACTTAACTACCTCTGGGTGAAGCCTCCACTCCCCGGGCCTCAGCCCCTGCCTCCACTCCCCGGGCCTCGCTGCTCCCTGATTCTGGTCCCCGGGGGTTTACATCACTCTGAGAGACGACAGTTTCCCCTGGGACCAGAGGAGGATATGATGCGCCAATCTGCATAGAGGGCGCAATCTCAGACCCCCCTGATGATTCGGATAAGTGACTACCGACGTATTGTCTGAATGTATCAGAACATGGTAGCCCCTGATGTCTGGAAGGAAGCTCCTCAGAGCTCTGAACACAGCCAACATCTCCAGGCAATTTATATGCCATGAAAGATGATGGTCCTGCCACAGACCCCTGGCAAAGCGGCCTTCCATGACCGCTCCCCAGCCAGTGAGGGAGGCCTCTGTCGAAATGGTTTTCCGGCGACATGACGCTCCCAACACTGGGCCTTGGGAGAGAAACCAAGGTTTCTTCCATATGGACAGGGAACGAAGGCATCTGCGCGTAACCCTGATCATACAGAACGGATTTCCTCTCGGGGAAAACCCCTTGGCTTTCAGCCACCACTGTAAGCTCTGAATGTGGCCAAGGACGACATCTCGGTGCCGAACTGCCATTTCTCGTGACTGGGCCAATATGAGCCAGTCGTCGATATAGTTCAGTACACGAATGCCTTGGAGTCTTAGTGGAGCCAGAGCTGCATCCATGCACTTGGTGAACGTGCGAGGGGAGAGAGCTAGGTCGAACGGAAGAACCAGATATTGGAACGCTTCGCCCCCGAAAGTGAACCTCAGGAACTTCCTGTGAGAAGGAATGATGGACACGTGGAAGTATGCGACTATGCGTCCTTTAGATCTATCGTGATAAACCAGTCCTCAGACCTGATTTGATTCACGATGATGGGAATAGTGAGCATCTTGAACCTGAATCTCCTCAGAGACCGATTCAAATGCCTTAGATCTAAAATTGGACACAACCCCCCGTCCTTCTTGGGAACTATAAAGTACCGTCTGTAGAACCCGGACAGCCTGTCTGGTGGAGGAACACGTTCTATGGCCTCCTCAACCAGCAGCGAGCGAACTTCCTGTTCCATTACCCGAGACTGTTCTGGGACCACTGCAGTCCAGACCACCCCGTTGAACTTCGGGGGGTGCTGACCGAACTGCAGTCTGTACCCTCTCTCTACAGTACGCAGGACCCATGGAGATATATTCGACAGACATTGCCATGCCCGGAAAAAAATCTACTAAGGGAACCAGCCTCTCGAGGCTGGCCTCGGGTGTTCTCCGAGCCTCGTTCTCGACCCCCTGAAGCGGCTGACCGGCAAGGAGAGGTCGAGAATGATTTTCGGTGTGTGGACGCAGTTGCTGCCTGGTCGCAAGCCTTTGGGGTGGACGAGGCAGCGCGCGTTAGCTGGAAATCGATGTGGCCCGAAGAGTACTGGACGGCAGAATTACCACATCAATTTCCAGAGGGCTCCGCAGAGGAAACGACCTCAATCATTCCTCCCTGGAGGGGACAGCCCTCAGAGGTCCTACCATGGCTAGGACCTCTTCCCCAAAGCCTTCTTAGCCTTCAGGTTCCCTTCAAAGCCTATCTGGTCCTCAGATCCCTGAGGCTCTAGAGGCGACGCTCTCATTTTGTACCTGCCGGTACGAGGAGCTCTCTGACGGCTGGGGCTGCCCACTCTTGGACGCAGCCCCTTTGGGCGAGGGATAAATTTAGCCATAAATGCCTCTCCGTGGCCACCAGAGCTGCCATGGAGCGGCCGATAGCCCGGGCCGTCTCCTTGGTGACCCGGAGAGACAAATCTGTCGCCTTCCGCAACGTCTTCCGGAGTTGGTCCCTCACCCTCCTCCAAATCCTTCAGTAGGTCGGCCTGGTATGCCTGCATAACAGCCATAGTATGCAGACATGCACCAGCCCGACCTGTCGCCATATAAGCCCTGCCCACCATGGCCGACGTGTCCCTGCACGGTTTGGTGGGCAGCACCGGGGCTTTCAGGGATGATGCCGCATCTGGGGAGAGGTAGCTAGCTAAAGCCTCTTCAACCCGCGGCGTCTTCCCATAACCGTTCTCTCACGCCCCCACTATGTTGCTGTAGTCCAACATAGGTAGATTGGAAAGGCGGGAGGAGTGTGGTTTGTTCCACGACTTACACAACTCATTGTGTAAGTCGGGAAAGAATGGTAAACCCCAGCGTTGAGGCTGTGACCTGTGCTGCAGGAAGCGTTCGTCCAGTTTGCTTCTTACTGGCACTTCCTGCCTCTTCCTGGCCAGTTAATGTTAAGTCTGGCCACCGCATGAGTCACAACCTCAATGAGCTCCTCATAAGTGGGGACGTGAAGTGACGAGTGAGCTTCAACATCCTCCGCCTCAATGCTGAGAACATCCACTTCCTCAGAAGCAAATATCTCAAGCACCGGGCCCTCACCCCGAGCAGAAGAAGCCACTGGGCGGGCTTCTGCACGGGGAGGAAGGGCATCAGAGCTGTCAGATGATGATTGGGAAAGTGCCTCAGCAGTCCGCCAACTCTCGTTGCGAACCCCACGATCTGAGCTGCCATGCCGCCTCAGCAGACGCAGGACCTGAACCACGGGGAACGTGAGCCTTGCCAGTCTCGTCAAACACGGCCAGGCGGGAGCCAGTGTTAATTTTGACAGCAAATTTTGATTTAGTTTTAGTCTTGTGACTAAAATGCCATTTAGTTTTAGTCATGTTTTAGTCACCTGAATTGTTTTTAGTTTTAGTCTAGTTTTAGTCGACTAAATATCATAATATTTTAGTCGACTAAATCTACAGTAGATTTAGTCGACTAAAATTTAATGAGTTTAGTTCAATTGGAATGCATTAACTGAGCATTTAAGCATTACATAACCGACTGTTACTTGAATACATGTCAAAACTGACATTTTAACATAACTGTTTTTTGACCATTCAAGCGCAAAAATACATGAGAGAGGTCAAATCACTTTTTTGTAAAAACATAATTTTTTATAATTTTGTATTTCTGTTTTAGTCAGTATATCAGGTTAAGCTAAAGATTCAAATAAGTTTAAGTTTATTTATTTTTTAATTTCAGTTAACATTTATTTAATTGCAAGTAATGAGGATTTTTTAATGGTTTTAATTAACTATTATAACCCTGATACTTTATTGAATAATGTGACAAATACTGTTCTTAGTCTTTCCTCCTGACTATGAATTAAACGGGAATGAAATTAAATAGTTTATTGTGTAACCAAAAACGTATAATGCGTGACTTAAATTATAAACAAGCTCGAAATACACATTGACTCTTATTTTGAAATGACTGCGCCTTACTATTGCAGTTGCAACTGCTCATTCAAGTTCAGATGAGGGAGATAAAATATGCATTGTTACAACCGTCTAAACCATATTACCATATAAACATCGTTAAGTAAACATTGTCATTATACATCGGAATTAGTTCATAAACAATTACCTGACATAAATGTGCGCTATTCATTGATTGTGAACCGCTCTGAAGCGCTGTCGAGTGAGCCTGTAGAACACACAACAGCGCTGTTTTCCCGCGGTTAGATCAGCACATTACAATTCAAATGTGCGCATCTATTACAAAGGGCATCAGTTCTGACTGGATCTCTTCCCTAATCGTCCCTCCCTAATATTTTTGTCTAGTAGATTTTCGTCATAGTTTTTGTTTTTATTTAGTTATCGTCTCGTTTTCGTCAGTGAAAAAAGGTCGTTGACGAAAATTATGACGAAAATTATTCGTCAATGAAATTAACACTGGCGGGAGCGCAGCAGTCTGATCGGCAGTGCTTCACAGTGCTCACAGGCAGCTCCCTTTATAGCTGCCCGAGCATGCTGCACTCCCAAACAGTTCACACACATTCGATGCGTGTCCCCACTCGTGATGTATCTAGGGCAGGGGTGCACACATCTTTTGAACTGTTCACTCGTCATACTTTTACTTTACTTTGCTAGTAAACATAGTCTTTCTTTCAACACACATACAGAGCACTTGCTGAAGAGTGAAAAGCTAACTCTGTTGTTGCCGGCGCCCCTTTTATTTTTTCACATACTACGTCATAACGTAGCACCAAACAGGACTGGTCTAGTTTACTTCATGCTTCAGATGCACTACGCTAAGGGAGCGTCCCCAAAGTGTTGTTCCGACGCAGTGCGAGTTCCTTGGAAAGGGAACCTGGAAATATCATGTCATTGTGGTTGCAAAACCCAGAAACCATAAAATATCTCATAAAAAGTTGTATTAGTTTTTTTACAATCGTTTTTGCACTGATATCAGAACCAAATGTCAATTCAAAACTCAAAACATTTTCTAATTGCTTGGATACATAAACACATAAACCTAAGATCATTTGTTCATTGAACTAAAATCACCTGTTCAAAATAAAACAACTTAACATCAAAATATTACCATTTCAAAATGCAACTCACACATTACATCTAAGATGACTGTCTATTCATTTCATTACAATGATATCAATAGATACAACTGCTCAAAATGAGTAACGGTTGCATTACTCTTGATGCATAGTTTTTATGGAAACTGATGAACAATATTCCACATTTAGATCATGAAAGTTTCAGGATAACGAGATCAGTTGTTCATTATCTACAGATGTCATATTTCATCATCATTCTTTATCAGACATGGTTTCTATGGTGCCATGTACCACTTTTACAGACCATGTTTTCATATTTGACATTATGTCTTTTTCCCTGCAGAATAGAGATTAGGTCCAATAGGGAGGCAGAAGAAAAAGTCTGACTGACCAACAAAAGCAGACTATGGTCAATTTGAAAATTATATTTGCCTTACAGAAATTCAGCAGCACATATTGAAAAATGATGACATATTCAACAATGAGGAAGCCATAAGTTTGCTGACTATTACACGTTTGCTGAGAAGGCATCAGGTGTCTTTACTGTAAAACAGCTAGCCTATTGTGTGCGTCGAAGCAATGTGTCGATTTTTCTGGTTATGTCTGGTTAAGTATATTTTCAATGTGCTATTAACAGTTGAACAAACGCCTCTTAAAATAAGCATCCGGAGGATGATTTCAAAATCCGGACATTTTCAGTGACAGTAGAAGAGATAATTACTGTGTACAGGATTTTCCAAACTCAAAGGAACTTTTTAATCCAACATAAGCCGATGCTCGTAAACATATGTGACTATTTCACCACACGGTGTCAGTGCTCGTCTAAATAGTAACCGCGACACTGCAGTGTGTGTGAGACCTGACGAATAAGATCAGAATCAACATATTTATCTGTATTAAATATTTTCATATGGTCATATGAGTTCATGGCCTTATGGCTAGACCTATATACACATTTACTATCCAATGGCACTGCAAGGCTAAACAATAGGACCCACTGGCTATGTAAATGCGGTCTTTCAAAAAAAAAAAAAAAAAAAAAAAAAAAAACATTTGCAGATGTGTTTTTGGGAGAGCTAAAAGTAATGTAATTTTACAACCACGAGTCTTACAGGGATAAGGGAACAATATGTAATATTTGGGGAATAAAGGGGTAACTACCAGGAAAATCAACAAATTATACTGTAACTATTTTTTAATTAAGGGGTAATTATCTATGTAGTTACAGGGTAAGTGTGAATCTGCGGGCTGTAAAGTGGTGTTTGTTACCCTCTTGTTTCATGTAGTTACTGTCATGTGACAGGTATGGGTGAAAGGAGCAAGGACTCAAGTGCAGGAAAAATTGGGTTTTATTAATCACAAAAACATAAATAAAACAAACAAAAACTACCCACAAGGCGGAAAACCAGAACATACCCCACACCCCCACACCCCCACACCCCCACACCCCCACACCCCCACACACACACACACACACACACACACACACACACACACACACACAAGGAACCAGGAACCAGGAACCATGAAGCAAGACGGGAATCAATAACAACAAACCAACACAGGACTGCAAACACAAGGAGACTAAATAGGGAGCAAACAAGGCAATAAATGAGGGAAGACAGGTGGGGCAAATGTACCAATTATCAGGTAACAAGAGGGGCGGGGTCAAGACAATAGACATGAGCGCACATGGCACAAAGAAACACATGACCAGCCATGTGCTCACACAAAACATGACAATATAGCAGTGTCAGGGCTCTGTCACAAACCCAAGAGCAAAACTAGACCGAAGTGACAGAACCCTGACAGTTACAGGGTAAGTACAATAAAAACACGTAGACAATCTGATATCACTCGGAAACATTTATTTGAACAACAACTTTCAAAACAGATTTACAACACTTCTTATTCGTTTCTCTTGCTTGGCTTCATCCTATTGTTCCTCTTATTTTTCGTTCTTGCCACAGATGAATCTTAAGAACGAATCCTATGTCTCTAGCTATTCTTTATTATGTATTAAAAGAAAATACAGTACACCCAGAAATGTCCTCACCATTTACTCATCTTTTACCCATGCCATCCGAGATGTATATAACTTTCTTTCTTCAGATGAACACAGAAAAATAAATAATCTCTGCAAATGAAAACTCATTTGGGTTCCTAAAAGTTGAAGCATCAAACAGCACATAGAGCAAAAACTACAGTAATCCATACGACCCCAATGGATGAATCGATGTCTTCTGAAGTGAAATGATAAGTGTTTGTAAGAAAAATACCAATATTTTACATTTTTTAAACCGTAGACTATCACTTCTGACCAGCAGTCATCTGCGCGTGCATGAGAGGGTTGACGTAACTTGAAGCGTGATGTAAGCGCGCCGAGAAACTCTGGTATCGCGGATGTTGGATGCCGTCAGTTTTTATTTTATTTTTTTAATTAATGCTCACAACAGTACAATAACAAACAATAACATAATATATGGTAATAGCAATGAGAAACAAACAAGACAGGAAGACAGATGCCATGAAACTCACGCGAGAACGTCATGAAAGCTTGAAGCTTTCTTTACTCATGCACGCGCTGTGGTCAACAGTTGGTCGGATGCGAAAAGATTAGTAAATTATGAGAGCATTTCTGGGTGTACTTTTTCTTTTAATAAATGATAATACAGAATAGCAAAAGACTTGGGATTCCTCTTAAGATCCATCAGTGGAAATAATGAAAAAGAAGAAGAGAATTGTCAGAAGTGTGTAGTGCAGCAGGGAAGAGAAGATCCGGGTCTTCCACAAAGACGGGTTTTATTCATAAACTGATACAGAACACGACACACACGTAAGCATAACAATAACAACGGTCAAGGAGTGCAGGGAGTGAGTTCAATATAAAGGGAGTGCTATCTGTTATTTAACAGTTGAGCTAGTTCTTTAATGCTGATCTAACCAGCAGAAGAAACGTTGCGTTGTAACACTGCGTTACAATGTGCCCCTATTAGAAATATGCTATTATATTCTATACTTTTATGAATTCTATTGAGAAACCATGAGAAAAAGGTGAATAAAGACTGAGAGTCAATGTTAAGAAATGCTTAATTATTTTAACTATGCTGTATAGCTGTGTTTAGCGATGTGTTTGTCAAACTCAAAAATTTTAGTTTTTTTAATTAAAAAAATGCCATTATTTTATTTGAAAAAGTTAATTGTATTTTGATAAAATATTTTAGTTTGTCTTGGATTTTTTGATTATATCAGGTAACATTTTAAGCTGTCATTTGGTCATGTTACAATGTGCCCCTCACATGTTACAATGTAGGCTACCCCACATATGGGGCATGTTGTCACATTTCACTTCCATTATTTCGGGGTAAATCAAGAAAAAAAAAAAAAAAAAAAAAAAAAAATGTATACACTGTATTAATGAAACAAAACCACATAATTGTACAAACCCGATTCCAAAAAAGTTGGGACACTGTACAAATTGTGAATAAAAACAGAATGCAATGATGTGGAAGTTTCAAATTTCAATATTTTATTCAGAATACAACATAGATGACATATCAAATGTTTAAACTGAGAAAATGTATAATTTTAAGGGAAAAATAAGTTGATTTTAAATTTCATGGCATCAACACATCTCAAAAAAGTTGGGACAAGGCCATGTTTACCACTGTGTGGCATCCCCTCTTCTTTTTATAACAGTCTGCAAACGTCTGGGGACTGAGGAGACAAGTTGCTCAAGTTTAGGAATAGGAATGTTGTCCCATTCTTGTCTAATACAGGCTTCTAGTTGCTCAACTGTCTTAGGTCTTCTTTGTCGCATCTTCCTCTTTATGATGCGCCAAATGTTTTCTATGGGTGAAAGATCTGGACTGCAGGCTGGCCATTTCAGTACCCGGATCCTTCTACGCAGCCATGATGTTGTAATTGATGCAGAATGTGGTCTGGCATTGTCCTGTTGGAAAATGCAAGGTCTTCCCTGAAAGAGACGACGTCTGGATGGGAGCACATGTTGTTCTAGAACTTGGATATACCTTTCAGCATTGATGGTGCCTTTCCAGATGTGTAAGCTGCCCATGCCACACGCACTCATGCAACCCCATACCATCAGAGATGCAGGCTTCTGAACTGAGCGCTGATAACAACTTGGGTTGTCCTTGTCCTCTTTAGTCCGGATGACATGGCGTCCCAGTTTTCCAAAAAGAACTTCAAATTTTGATCCGTCTGACCACAGAACAGTTTTCCCACTTTGCCACAGTCCATTTTAAATGAGCCTTGGCCCAGAGAAAACGCCTGCGCTTCTGGATCATGTTTAGATATGGCTTCTTTTTTGACCTATAGAGTTTTAGCCGGCAACGGTGAATGGCACGGTGGATTGTGTTCACCGACAATGTTTTCTGGAAGTATTCCTGAGCCCATGTTGTGATTTCCATTACAGTAGCATTCCTGTATGTGATGCAGTGCCGTCTAAGGGCCCGAAGATCACGGGCATCCAGTATGGTTTTCCGGCCTTGACCCTTACGCACAGAGATTGTTCCAGATTCTCTGAATCTTTGGATGATATTATGCACTGTAGATGATGATAACTTCAAACTCTTTGCATTTTTTTCTCTGAGAAACTCCTTTCTGATATTGCTCCACTATTTTTCGCCACAGCATTGGGGGAATTGGTGATCCTCTGCCCATCTTGACTTCTGAGAGACACTGCCACTCTGAGAGGCTCTTTTTATACCCAATCATGTTGCCAATTGACCTAATAAGTTGCAAATTGGTCCTCCAGCTGTTCCTTATATGTACATTTAACTTTTCCGGCCTCTTATTGCTACCTGTCCCAGCTTTTTTGGAATGTGTAGCTCTCATGAAATCCAAAATGAGCCAATATTTGGCATGACATTTCAAAATGTCTCACTTTCAACATTTGATATATCTATATTCTATTGTGAATAAAATATAAGTTTATGAGATTTGTAAATTATTGCATTCCTTTTCTATTCAAAATTTGTATACTGTCCCAACTTTTTTGGAATCGGGTTTGTACTAGACGTGTGCAATTAATGTGGGAAAAAAGAAATACTCTGAACCACAAGTGGATTTACACAAACTGAGAAAGTCAAAAGGTGTAGGGTTGTGCCCCGCTCTCCCCTAATACTTTATTTTGTCCAGCAATTGTGTTTGGGTAACACTATGGCTGAATCCGAAATCGCCCCCTATACCCTCAAAAAAGGCATTATTTGAGGGGACGGCCATTTGTAGTGGTGTCCGAAACCATAGTGGCCGTTATTGAGTGCACTCATTCTATCCCACATTGCACCGCAATAACGAGTGTACAGCCGATGTACACACAACGGCTGTCCGAATTCACTCACTCGTTTTCATTCACTCCTTCAAGTGAACTGTATTAGTGGACTAACGTAGGGAATAGTGAATGAGGGTTTAGGGGGCGATTTCGGATTCAGCCAATTTGTGTTCTCAGGTTGAGTGCTGTGAAACAGGTGTGGAGAATTGACGGTGATTAACCATGCTGCTAATAAGAAGCTGGATACTGGTCTTAAAGCTTGGTTGTTCTGCTGGCTTTCTCATCCTCTCCAGTCCAAGGCTTGATGTGTTTGTTTTTGTAACTTTATATGTTATTTTAATACTTGAATGTAGTTATGTCTGGTTTCTTGATTAAAGCTGCAGTCCGTAAGTTTTGCCTCTGTGTCGCCATCTCTGTTTGAAACCTTCATTTGCGGAGTTATCATCTGTACGTGATTTGTGCGTCGGCGCGGCTCCTCAGCGTGGATGAATCTAATGTTTTGAGGAGTATGTGCGGCTTTGCTGTCAGTCACCGCACCAGTGTGGATACTGTACTTCAGAATCACAGATTCTTTGTCTTGAGTATAAATATTCTTATTTTCCAGTGAAAATGTCATCTGAACAAGTAACATGTCTGCCACTTTTTGGTATTGTAAAACATTACAATAAATCGCGTTACCAACGGTGATTAAATCAATGATCGCTCGTATAACATCAAACCGTGCAAATTATTATTATTGTTAATGTTAACAGCCTGAGCATTGCGTGACTATGTGTATTTAGTGTTTATTAGCGTTACCTGTAGTTTTCAATTTCTGTACAGTCTAATCTTTTGCTTTTGACTACGGGTGAATCTCCAGTTGTCACTGATGTCATTTGGGCCTTTCTGGATTACAATCTGCCATCAAAATGATAAATTTAATTATTCCAGCTGCTGTGAGAAAAGGCTATAAATGATCCGCTGAAGAACATGCGGTATACATGCTCCTCACATGCGATACTACTAGACTCTTTCTTTATGTATACAGACGTGACGTAATGACGCAAAGACATGCTTGAATTTCCCGCGGAAATCCACCATACCACTCTAATTATAACACATTATTACAAGCTTACCTGTCACAGTGCAAGACTTCCGGATCCCTGCAAGATACACAAGGACTGTGTTCACCAGATAAGCTTCATTCCTTCCGATATTCAACTAATACTCGCCTCACCTAATACTCACCTTCCCGTTCCCCTCAGTTTGCACATTTAACAAAGCTGTGTTGATCTTACTATCCGTTGTCCTCTTCTGTTTATGACATTACCGTTGTGAATGGGGCTAAGGTAAGGGGATAGTTTTGAATACTGGCTTGTTGTGTACTTGCTCAAATTGATTTTGGATAACTTTTAACCAAAAAAAGTTATGGACTGCAGCTTTAAACACTTATTATTTTTGCAAATTTGATTACGTTGTATGGCCTCTCCATTCATGTTGCTACTCAAGTTAAGGGATCATAACAAGAACCTATATAAATTATTTAAATTCAGTTGATTCACTTCCATTGATATAGTCAGATATTTCCTCTCAGCTGCCCTCTCAAACTTTCAGCAGTATTTATTCCTGCCTTGTAAATGAAATCACACCCGACACATAAGCCTCGTTCAACATTAGATCAGATTCCAATCAGATTTGGACTGACAGTCTGAACGAGGCTATATAACACTGACAGCAGTCATTGTGAGAGAATGGCGGCCTCTACTGGAGACTTGGGAATTAAATCTTTTTATCTGTATATGTAATGTGTATAGGTATCAGAGGTGTCAAGTATTCACATTCATTACTCAGAAGTATAGATACTAGGGTTTAAAAAGACTTCTCTAGAAGTTTAAGTATAAACTCAAGCTTTTTACTCAAGTAAAGGTGTAAAAGTACTGGTTTCAAAACTACTTAAAGTATAAAAGTAACGTAAGGAAAAAAATGCCATTAAGGACAAAAGCTTAGGCCGCGCCACAGGGTCCTATAGTGCACTACCCCACCTCCTTAAAAACATTTTTCTAAAGACCATAATGACTATAATGTTATGTTAAAATGTTAATGTTGAAAAATTTGGGATGCACTAGGCTACCTGTTTCAGCCGCATATATGCCCATTGAAAATGAACGCATTTTAGTACAATGCAAATACATTAAAGAACCATATATGTGTACTACTGAGCATTACGTGAATTGTGTCATGTGCAGGTGCGATGATCGCGCACAAACCAATAGGGTGTCGGAATAGTATATGTTTACACTTTTCATCCAACCACAATCAAATTCACTCTATCCGGATGGCGCGATTTATCTGGATAGGTTTTTTTTTTTTTTTTTTTTTTTGGAACGATGATAAGCCGGAATGAAAACAAGCTGAAATGAAATAGGAGTAACAAGGCTATTTTTTTAAAATGTAAGGAGTAGAAAGTACAGATAATTGCATGAAAATGTAAGGAGTAGAAGTAAAAAGTCGGCTGAAAAATAATTACTCCAGTAAAATATAGATAAGTAGAAATTTGGTAAGTAAGGTAACAAAGTATTTGTGCTTCGTTACTTGACACCTCTGATAGGTATATAATATGTATATGTGTATATATGACTAAACTATGGAGTGGAATGGACATTTACAATTTGTTTAATATGTCTCCAGAAGCGAGACCTCATCGGGATGCCCACTGTCTTATTACAGTATAGGCCTATGTCAATTCTCAGACATTGCAAGATTCAGCATGCTCAATCTGCAGAAACAAGCCCCGACCAACGGCAACAGACGCAGACAGGAGCAGCAACACACTGATTTGACACAACCTGATACCGTGTCTATTGTTGGTGTGAACTGTGAACAGCAAAAGCTCTGAGATATGGTTGCTCCAGCTGGATGTAAAGAAGTTGGCCCTATACTGGGCTTAGCTACGCCCAGCCTTATCATGCATTTTTACACCTGTTGCACCATCTAAAACTACAGCTAGGTGCAGCTAGCACAGACGATTTGTGTTTTATCACCGATCATTGATCATTGAGATGCCATTCATGCTTTCATAAGAGGCTCTGGCACTAGTGTCAGCTGTATAGACCTAATGAAGAAAACAAGTTGAGGCTGGATATGCGGCACTAAAGACTGGTTCGGATTCTCTGCAAGCGATGCATCTTATTTATAGTTTTTCCTCAATTGATTTGGCACATTTCTCCAAATGAATGTAGTTGCTCTCAAAACAATTAACACAGCAAACTAAACACACTTAAGTTGGTTCAGTTCAGTATTCACTGCATAATGAATCACTGCATTTTATTCTATTAACGTATTTATCAAAAATAAATACTAAATTCAACTGCAAGTGTGTTCTCTGTTTATTTGATAACAAATTCAGCTGTAGATACACAAATACATGAGTGAAGATACATGTTTCCGCCCAAAAATAAATCGACTGCAATCATTGAATCAATGAACTTTATAGATCTTGACTCTTTTACATCTGATCAAGGATATTCATCAACATCACAGCATATATTGCCACGAGTCATGCATCATGGGGGGAAAAAAGCGGTGAATGCTGGATCCATCCTTGTGCCTTAACTTCTCCATAGGCCTCTTCCATCGCTTGAAGACTTACTTGGTTGTAAGGGTTGTGATCATATACTTTCCATCTCAAAGAGGAGAATATGCTGGGAGGAACACCATCCTGAAATGTGGCTTTTTTTTTTTTTTTTTTTTTTTTTTTTTTTTTTGCTATTTTGTAAATTAATTTAGTTTTTCCATGATGAATACAGATTATGAATAAAGAGTAGAAGTTGACTCAAAAAATACTTAACGTCATGACGTACAATCATAATCAGCCAATTACATACAAGCTGCTACCAGTGACGTAATTTAGTTAATCGCCTGTCGCGAGTGAAAATCAGTTTTGCAACTTTGCATTTTGTCTAAAACACTTTGTCTTTTCTAAAGGTAAGATGTGTTTTTGCTTTTTTGTCTTTGTTACTAATATGATTGATTTATATAGCCAGTGCTGGTCCTTATTTGAAAATGCTGTAGCGTTGCTCTGTATCGTCGCGTCGGGTATATGATGTCATGATGGTTGGATTGTGTTGTGTGTGTGTGTTTTTTTTGTTTTTTAATAAATTAAACATCGGTATTATTATTATTATTATTATTATTATTATTGAGGGTGGGAGAGGTAGGCCCCCCAGTGACACATCGAGGCCCCCTCGTTCCGTATGTCCTGGCGCCGACCCTGGTTAGGGTGGCTCTAATTTCATTTGAAACCCGTTTGTACCCTATCCTTCCTCTCCTCCCTCCTGTTACATTTTGCTCTCCCCTTTCCCTCTGTCCATGTCTTATATTTTCTTCTCTTGCTCTTTCCACTAAAACCATTGCCTTCCACTCTACCATCTCTTCTCCGCTTCCCCTACATCCTCAACTCTTCCTATACCATCTCTTCCTTTCCCCTCATCTTTCTACTTCCACTGTTCTTCTCCCTTTCTCTATCCTCTCCAAAACCTCTCATTCTTACACCTCTTCCTTTTCCTAGTTCTAGCCTTATAGCTCTATATGGAGCAAAATTTCTTCATTGGTTTACTTTGTGTGTGTGTGTGTGTGTGTGTGTGTATGTGTATATATATGTATATATATGTATATATGTGTATATATATGTATATATACTAAATACAAACGCTGAGATTAATCTGACATAATACACCGAACACAGGGACAAATGTAAATGTGTAACTACAGGAGGAGCTCTGACATCACTGTAGCTCAGAGAGAGATTCAGAGAAAGTAAAACTAACTTGATCAACAACAATATGGACGCCTGAAACGATCAACCTCTTTAAACAACAGAATATTTATTGAGCCGTTTTGAGTCTTGTGGACACATCTGATCCTCACAGGTAATGATAGAAATATAAGAGAGATTGTGCTGAACAGGTTTCTAATGGAAGTGATCTGGTTTAGTAGGTTAATGTCAAACTGGAATAAGAACAGAACCAGGTTTAAACGTCAAATACTCAACTACTTTAGCTGTTTACTGCACTGAAATGGTATCAGAATTGTATTAAAAGTGTCATTTGATTGGTGTTTGTCATTTTTGTCCTATGACAGAAAGACTAAAGAAACAGGAAGTAAATGACCTGCAGACAGACTGAACACAAACGTGCTAAACTGCAGCTGAAAATCACATTTACATTAAACAAGATTAAAACTACACGGTGTCATGCAAACTAGACTTGGTCACACAATATTTGTTTATTTTGTGGATATGTTTATTTATTTGTAGATAATTATATGACTTTGTTCTTGCTGTTTCAGATCTAAACAGAAAGTCATAGTTCAGATTGAGTTTATGAGTCTCTCACTGAGGAGTGATTGTGTTTCCCTCACTATCAATGAGATTTTAACACTTGAATATAAATATTGATTAAATGGTCATGAGAGAATATGTAACTACAAATATGACTTTTGAGGCAAGATTTCATTTAAACCTGATTGACCAAATGCAGTGTGTAAAACAAATACAGTATTACAAGGAGCGACTGGGCTTAGATCTGTCTTATCAGTATATTGGTAATTATTAATTTTTTATTTATTTATTTATTTATTTATTTTTTTTAAAAAGCTTGAAGTCGTAAAAACCAATGGCAGAATCTTCACCAACATCAACAAAAGCAAGAAAAACCAGGAAAAGGAGTATTGAGGATACACCTCCATGTAAGTCAGTAACACAGAAAATAATGAATTAGCGCATGAATGATGTTCACTCTTCTCATATGGTGATATTTAAAATACAGTTCAGGAATGTACAGTACAACTTCATATTAAGGTACTGATCAGCTTGTCTGGGTTCATTTTGCAGTAATGACCAGCTGACTGTACATGATCTCTTTTATTTTTGATTTCTTCAGAGCTGCTCTTTACATTCAACCAAATTCATGAAGTGAATCATGGGATTCTTTTTGAACTTGTTGATTCTTTTCCTTCTCTGTCTGTTCTAACTCATCCATATAATAAAATCATCATCTTCATCATAATTTCAATACTTTACACAGAAGCCCTTCAAACAAAATGTCTTTAAGATCATGAGAAACTTGAATTCAGTGTGTTTCAAGGTCTCCAAACTTTATCTTCATCATTTCTCTTTCCAGCGATGTCTTCCTCCAGCGGTCCACTGACTGAGGAGCTTCAGTGCTCTATATGTCTGGACGTGTTCACTGATCCAGTCAGCACTCCATGTGGACACAACTTCTGCAAGACCTGTCTGAATAAGTGCTGGGACAACAGCCAGACCTGCAACTGTCCATATTGTAAAGAAACATTCAAGCACAGACCTGATCTCAAGATTAATACCACACTCAGAGAGCTCGTAGATCACTATAAAAAGAAAAGTCCTGAGAAAAAACCTGAAGTTCTGAAAAAACCTGAAGTTGTGTGTGACGTCTGTGAGGAAAGAAAGCTGAAAGCCCTGAAGTCGTGTCTGGTGTGTCAGAGCTCTTACTGTGAAACTCACCTGGAGCCTCATTTGAGAGTGGCAGGTTTAAAGAAACACAAACTGATCAATCCTGTGAGTAATCTGGAGGACTATATCTGTCAGAAACATGAGAGACCTCTGGAGCTGTTCTGTAGAGATGATCAGATGTGTGTGTGTCCGATGTGTGCTTTGAAAGATCACCAGAACCACAACACTGTTTCTATAGAAGAGGAGAGCGAAGAGAAGAAGGTAGAAGTTACTCACAAACTGATTTTAAAGGGCTCATATCATGAGGAATCACATTACTTTTTGTGATTTTGTGAAAAAATTAATCAATTATGAAAACATTGCGTGTTCTGTGTCTATAGACTCAACTGATGGAGACACAGAAAGACGTGCAGCAGATGATCCAGGACAGAATCAAGAAGATTCAAGACGTCAAACACTCAGCAGAAGTCAGAAAAGTGAGTTTAAAATAATGTTATTATTTTTTACTCATCATTTAGTTCTGGTTAGTCCTGATATACAGTCCAACAGCACTGGGACTTTTCACTGTTTGTATTGTTTGAGTTGTTTGAAACTCTTTTCGCTGGTCGGAGCAAATACAGACACGGTAACTGACAATAATTTGTCTGAAATGTCAGTTACTTCATAGTAACTTCTTTATTGAATTCTGAATAT
Source organism: Coreius guichenoti (assembly GCA_039654105.1). Classification (NCBI taxonomy): domain Eukaryota; kingdom Metazoa; phylum Chordata; class Actinopteri; order Cypriniformes; family Gobionidae; genus Coreius; species Coreius guichenoti. The sequence continues at coordinate 5,439,531 of CM077184.1, forward strand.
CTATGTCTGAATATCGACACGGCTGTGATTACCTGATCACTTAGTAAACCCGGACAGCAACATAGTGTCAGCCAGATCCGGCCCACATCTGGTACATGTTGAATCCAGATGTACCAGATGTGGCACGTATCTGGGCTGATACCATGTTGCTGCCTGGGAAGTAACAGCACGCCTTTCCTCAACAAGACACATGATTTGAAGAATCATTCAGTGCAAACAGTGCAGGATTATGAGAACCCTCTGAAAACACTGAAGTATGAGAAATATTAACACTGATTGTGTGTTAATGATTAGTTGATTGTCCTGGTTGAGCAGAGAAACACAGAGAAGGAGAAAGCAGCCCGTGTTGAGCTCTTCACTGATCTCATCCGCTCCATTGAGAGATGTCAGACTGAACTGCTGGAGATGATGGAGGAGCAGCAGAAAGCAGCAGAGAAACAGGAGGAAGAGCTCATTGAAGAGCTGGAGCAGGAGATCACTGAGCTAAAGATGAGAAACACTGAGCTGGAGCAGCTCTCACACACTGAAGATCACCTCCACCTCCTACAGGTCAGTCAACATCTCTCTGATCAATGATAATGCAGTATATGACACCATAACACTCCCCATGCTGAAGGATTTCTCCTCTCTCCTGCTGTAGATTTACTCATCCCGGGGCAGCTCTAGAAACACCAGGAACTGGCCTGAGATCAGTATGAAGACTGATGAGAGTCTGGAGACTCTGAGGAGAGCTCTGACTCAACTGCAGGACACTCTACAGGAGAAACTCACACAAACTGGTACGGCAATATCAAATACACTATACAGATACATATATTTATAATCATTGAATATCAGTAATGACGAATGAGTGTTTGTGGCTCATTTTCAGCTCTAATTTCAGAAACATCATCACTGTAACCAGAAATTTGAGGCTTTAGTACATTAACACATTAATTTTCTGTTGGTCTTTTCAGCTGTCTTATCTAAATGTTGTGATTATGTGTCAGATAAAATCAGTTTAGCGGAAGAAAATCAAATCAATAGACATGGATTTAAGATGCACATTAGTTCTTCTTTAGAGGAGAAGTTCAGACCTGTAGTTCAAAGAGCTTTGCAGTGATGGGCATTCATTTTAATTTTATTAAAGTTTACTTTTATAGTGTTGTCTTTGCTGAATAAACACAGCACTATTCCAATCCAAAACTAGATTATTCTAAAATAAAAATATAAAATGTTTCACAAAACATTCACAAAGATGTTCTAAAAAGGAGGAATATTTAGAGCTCAAACACAATAGGGGTGACGGAGACACACATTGATCAGATAAAACATGATGTTGTACACCAGGGGTTTTCAAACTGTGGTCTGCAAGAGAGTGACGGGGGGTCTGTGGAAAAGTCTAGAAAAAAAATAAAATAATAATTAGATTTAAAAATAAATGAGTAAAGCAATAAATTAGAATTTAAATTTAAATAAATAAAAAATATTAGTTAGTTATTAATCTATTAAATTAAAATAAAATGATTCATATAAATAAATAAAAATTGGATTAATTTAAATAAGCAAGAAATAAATACATATATTAATAATAATAATAATAATCATAATAATACATTACTACAATGCGTAGAACAAAATATAATAAGTAACTTAATTTTAGATTTATAATATTCATGTTTTTTGTATATAAATTGAGTGTTTATAAAAGGCAGATGCTTGTAAATTTTAGGATGGGGGTCCCTCACACAGGGATGATCATATTCGGGGGTCCGTGTGGCATCTAAAAGTTAGAAAATCCCTGTTGTAAACAATTCTTTAAATATAACCTTAAAGCTTGTCTATAATTCCACACATAAAATCATCTCAAAGATCTGATGATGTTTTATTGTCATAGAAGAGGATGCAGCAGTATGCAGGTACAGTGTGTGTGTGTGTGCACTACACTAGATTACATTTATACACTCACAGCTTCATCACTGACCTACAGTATGATTAAACACTGATTACACATTAAAAACATTATCACAAAATATCTGTAAGTTGTGATTCATATTCTCTGTTTTCTCAGTGGATGTGACTCTGGATCCTGATACAGCTTATCCTAAACTCATCCTGTCTGATGATGGAAAACAAGTGAGATGTGGAGACATTAGACAGAAACTCCCAGACAACCCAGAGAGATTTGATAGATGTGCAGTTGTACTGGCGAAGGAGGGATTCTCCTCAGGGAGATTTTATTTTGAGGTGCAGGTGAAGGGACAGACTCAGTGGACTTTAGGAGTGGCCAGAGAATCCATTAACAGGAAGGGATCGATCACACGGACTCCCAGTAATGGATTCTGGACTGTGGCTCTAAAGAATGAGAATGAATATAGTGCCGGTGCTGGTCCTCCTGTCTCTCTGTGTGTGAGAGTGAAGCCGCAGCGGGTCGGTGTGTTTGTGGATTATGAGGAGGGTCTGGTCTCCTTTTATGATGTGGAGTCCAGCTCTCATATCTACTCTTTCACTGCTCAGTCTTTCACTGGGAAACTCTATCCATATTTTAGCCCATATCTAAACAATAAAGGTAAAAACTCAACTCCACTGATCATCACACCTGTCACATACAATAAATGAAAGTATACCCCTAATATGAAATACACAATGAAAATAATGATTTATATAATCAATCTAAAACATGTTTTATTTTTTTCATTGTTAAAATCTATCATTTATAACTATAATTTTAATGTAAAAATAACGCTTGTTTAACTAATACTTTTTTTTTTTTTTTTACTTTTCATAATTATTCATGTTGTGTTTTTTTTTTTTTTTGTCTCCACCTGACAAAGTAAAATTGCCTGTGATTTTAATTTTTTCATCAAAATAAACCAAACTATGATAACACTGATACATCGTATAAAGGCTGTTTCTACCATTTCAATTACAGAATGTTCTGTGATATTACTGTGGTACATCAGATATACAGTATATCATAAACCTGCATGATTACCATATTCATATACACAACTCTATGGTACTTCAAGGTATAATAATAATACAATAAAAACAAGGTACCATATCAAATATTAACCCCATGGTAAAACTATGCATGTTTAACCATACAAATAGAATACATTTGAATTCAATGGACAAATTTCAACACACATCAGATTCATTTAAATGCTCTTTTTATTGATAGAGTTTAGTATAGGCTACATCTTCAAATAAAATATAGGACTGTTAAATATCTGATGGTGCTGATATGAAGATACAAATATGAAAGAGTACCTTATGAAATGAAACCTTATAAAAACTATGAGGACATAGTACAGATTGTTCTTTTAAAGATGCATATTTATGTCGCTATTCATATTTAATGTATTTTATCTGTATGAAAATTGAGCACAGCTGCTTTTTACAATAGATGGTGATAATATAATGTCATCATTTGTCGACCTTCATGTGTGATAGAATAAAAGTATGAATAATGATGACCACTTATCATGTTTTTAAAAGCAGCGAGAAAAATGTAAGAACCCCAGACAATCACAAGACCATCTGTGACGCATCACATCTGACACACAGGGGCCCTTTAAGAGAACCTGAGGCCCCTGGACTACAGCGTTACTGCAGCTAATGTTCACTAGGTGGTGCTATATATCAGAAAATACAATACAATAAGGTTCATACAGTCATGAAAAACATGGAAATATTAGTTTAAAATTGCAAACTGATAAAATGTATCATGTAAATTTGTTTAGTGATTTGTTTTAGCTACTTCTTTGTTCTTTGTGAGTGCTATGTCTGGTAAATCATTTTTGATTGTGTATCTTTAGCCCTAATTATGATTAATAATAATGCCTGCACCACTCATTAATGGCTGAATGTATTGGAGTCACATTTTAATGCACTGTTTGTGTTTTGAGTGTGTATCGCAGTATTTAAAACATGATGGATTGAGTGATTGCAGTGTTTAGTTCTGATGGTTTTAACAGAGACGGCAGGACAAATGTTCTGTCCACTGAGGTTTAGGACACAAGATGAAACCAAAGACCCCAGAGGACACTTTAATGGGACCCGGAGTCTTTCCTGGGACAAAGGCACAGTTTTCATTTTTCTATAAACAGGGTCAACTGCATCTAAGGGAAGAGTCATGAGAATTTCTTAAACCAATGGCTACAGATTATGTTTATAAAGGGGTTTGGAAAGATTATTTCTGCTTTGTGATGTTTTAATCATCATTTTTATTTTTTGATGTAAAGTAGGTCTATTTGTACTTAAAATGTATATGATTGTCATTATCAAAATGTCAAAACAAGCTGCATTATCAGCATTAAAGCTCAATATCACAGACTTTTCCTTTTAAGCCACTCAGTGTCTCCATCAGTCCATGTTTTCCACTGGATGTGTGTGTAAAGTCTGATCACAGTGATTGGTGTGTCATTCTTCAAGTATTGTCTTCTGGATCAGCACATCCACACTAAAGCACCACCTGAACTTCCTGCTCTTTGTGCTTCAACGTCCTGCAGTGAGAAACCTTTAATTCTGCCATCAATCATTTAAGAAATTACACGATAGTCATCTTTTAGTTCTGTGTTCCCTTATTTAGGGAAAAAAGGTCTGATAAAAGGGGCAAAAAATCGAGCGTAACTATAAGCAGTTAGAATGAACTTCACATGGAGGGTTTACACATGCTTAGAGATGTTAGTGTGAGTTACATATGCAGGATTTATAACCTTTATATATTTTATCATACATTTTATCTCAGAAACGTATTGGTACATGCATAGTTTAGTTTGACTGAACCTCAAATGATATTTGAAAGTGGTTTTATATTTGTAACAGTTTATGAAAGGAAACACAACAGCAGGAGCGGTTTTACAGAAGCCATTCATATGCAAAAATACATCAAACATTTGAAAAAAAACAAAAACGTTATAAGTATTATTTTGAAAGCAATACAAATGGGAAGCCACCTGTTAAATCATAATTAATATGAGAATTATTACAAATGAATTTTACAGTGCAGTATTTTAATGCACCAATGCATGCAGTGTACTGTACAATTCACTGTTTAATACAAACATCATTTTCTGTCCACATTCTAATGCATCATTACATGATTCAATCCTGTCTCACATATTCATATATTAAGTCATTTGGGTCAGTGTGTGTTTTGTTCAAATGTAAATTTCATTGAGGAATGTTGCTGTTGGAGGGCCTGATGTTAATGCAAACGTATGGAAAATTACTCAAACGTAAAATATGCAAAGAAGGACTGCAATGATGAGGACAACAACATCTCAGGAAACTGAGTCACTTTGGCATGAAACACGTTCATCATTTAAACCATAAAATGCATCTAGTTTAGAGATTTTTAACATACAGATTTGGGAGAATGTAACACCAAAACTTTCATGTACATCATACATTTCATGTATAATTTATGTCAAAAGTTTCATAAATGTGTGTATATTACACAAAGGTCTGTTCTTCAGCACATCTACAGAAGCAGTTTTCAGTTATTTGGCATTGCAGCTTTTGCAGAGAATCTTTGTCCCGTCGGGGAAGAATCCAGCGCCAACCAGAGACACCGAACACTCCGAACACTTAAAACACGGCTGATGCCACTGACGCTCCTCAAACGAGACGTACTTCCCTTCTCCAAAACCTGAGAAAAAGATTGAGGCGTTTCTAAAATCCCTAAAACAACATTATCATCATTTCAAATGAACATCATTATTGTTTATAAAGATTGAAAAGGATGCACAAACGTCCACAATGTGATGTTAATGAAGGAATTTTCCGCACTGATGTTTCACAGGCGTTTTACCCGTATTTTGAATTATGCATTGTGTTGTGATTTATGGTTAACAGAAAAGTCTATAAACTTAACAGATTTTAACTGTTTTTTTTAATTATTTTTTTCTTACAGTGCAGTTCTGCTAAAAATGATTTACTCAATGTTGTTCCAAATATTTCTTGCTTACTTCTGTGTAACACAAAATAAGTTCTTATAGATATAATGAAAGTGAATGGGGACTGGGGCTGTTGAGCTCCTTAAATGACAAAAAAGGAACATAGAAATGGTTTATACAACTTTTATGTTATATTTTGAGTAATCTGAAGTCATGTTTTGTTTGACTACTTTTATTGTGCTTTTATAATGTTATTTTAGTCACTTTTGGAGCTTAACAGCCCCAGTCTCCATTCACTTCCATTATATGAAAAAGAGCAGCATGGACATTCTGCATAACATTTTCTTTTGTGTTCCACAGAAGAAGTCATATGGGTTTGGAACTACATGAGGGTGAGTAAATAAAAGTAAATCTCTCTTTAATGACAACCAGAGCCTTTCCAGAACTCGCTTTGAGGTTAGTATCACTTTAAGACATTAACCCTGCAAAGCCTGACATACACCGATCAGGCATAACATTATGACCTTCCTAATATTGTGTTGGTCCCCATTTTGCTGCCAAAACAGCCCTGACCCGTCGAGGCATGGACTCCACTAGACCCCTAAAGGTGTGCTGTGGTATCTGGCACCAAGATGTTAGCAACAGATCCTTTAAGTCCTGTAAGTTGCGAGGTGGGGCCTCCATGGATCGGACTTGTTTGTTTAGCACATCCCACAGATGCTCGATTGGATTAAGATCTGGGGAATTTGGAGGCCAAGTCAACACCTCAAACTCGTTGTTGTGCTCCTCAAACCATTCCTGAACCATTTTTGCTTTGTGGCAGGGCGCATTATCCTGCTGAAAGAGCCACAGCCACCAGGGAATACCGTTTCCATGAAAGGGTGTACATGGTCTGCAACAATGCTTAGGTAGGTGGTACGTGTCAAAGTAACATCCACATGGATGGAAGGACCCAAGGTTTTCCAGCAGAACATTGCCCAAAGCATCCTGGTCCCATGTGTACCCCAGGTAAGCGACGCACACACACACGGCCATCCACATGATGTAAAAGAAAACGTTATTCATCAGACCAGGCCACCTTCTTCCATTGCTCCGTGGTCCAGTTCTGATGCCCACTGTTGGCACTTTCGGTGGTGGACAGGGGTCAGCATGGGCACCCTGACTGGTCTGCGGCTATGCAGCCCCATACGCAACAAACTGCGATGCACTGTGTATTCTGACACCTTTCTATCAGAACCAGCATTAATGAGCCTTGGCCACCCATGACCCTGTCACCGGTTCACCTCTGTTCCTTCCTTGGACCACTTTTGATAGATACTGACCACTGCAGACCGGGAACACCCCACAAGAGCTGCAGTTTTGGAGATGCTCTGACCCAGTTGTCTAGCCATCACAATTTGGCCCTTGTCAAACTCACTCAAATCCTTATGCTTGCCCATTTTTCCTGCTTCTAACACATCAACTTTGAGGACAAAATGTTCACTTGCTGCCTAATATATCCCACCCACTAACAGGTACCGTGATGAAGAGATAATCAGTGTTATTCACTGCACCTGTCAGTGGTCATAATGTTATGCCTGATCGGTATATGAAATAATAGTCAAAAAAAAAAAAAAAATATATATATATATATATATATATATTAAATGGAAGAGTTTCTACCTTTAGACAAAATGGAATCTTTAGGAAAAAGCTAAAAAAAAGCTTTTTTTGTTGCATGTTTTTTTTGTTGGATATCATTTTTGATACATCAGGATTTTACAACTAATAGTATGTTATAGTGAGAATATTGAGCTCATAATTAGAGTAAAAAAACACCTCAATTTTATTCAGAGGTCCAAACTGAGCAAAAACATGCAATACAATGATGACCGAGAGAATCATGTTTATTATAAATAAATGTTTCTCAAAAGCCAGATGTACGTATCATATTTGTTACTCACATTATAACATCATTTTTCTAACAAAAGATTTGTGGGAAATTAAGTAAATATAATTTGCTTCAGTCCAGTAAGTGTTCATTTTGAAAAAACACTAACAATACAAAAGTTATTCTTACATTTACATTTGTGTGCAAAAAGACACACAATCCACGACCTGATGGGGGACGTTTTTAGTTAGAATTTCACTAAAAGGCCTTTTACCTGCTAAAAATATATAAACTCGTACAATAGATGGCATGTAGTAGATTGTGTACAAGTTTTGATCATGTTTTAGAAATGTGCGTATCAAATATGACTGTATAAATAATATACAGTACGCTTTACATGAATGTTAAAACATATAAACAGTCTAGATATCTGACTCTGTCTTGACTCGGTGCATGACCCGGTGGATGTGAGACTCTTGAGTCCTCGATGCACACGCAGAACTATATTCAAACTGACTCAGCAGCCTCCAAACACATGACCCTGTTTATGTGACAACCGTCTCTTGTTTCTGACAGAGTGTTTCTGTTAGCAGCTGAAGGGACTGCTAATGAAGAGCGGTCTTGTTATAAGGACACATTAACACACACTGACCTGTGATGGGTTTGTCGCAGGCAGCACATTTTTGGGCGTACAGGTTACTGAAGCACTTCACACAGTACGGATCTTCACCCTGCGTTGTGAAAGGCTGCCCGGCCAGCTGGACTTTACAACCCGTACACAGGAAACACTCTTTATGCCAGGGCTCGTCTCTGTACGTAACGCCACCCTGAACCAAGATCTGTGAGAGAGAAGACCAACAAAAAAACTCTTTAATTCACTGGAATACAACTTAACAGGGTTGGCAATGAAATAAAAGCAGAAAATACTCAATTTTATTAATCAGTATTTAGATTAATATTCAGATATGTGTAGTTTACACTTTTAAAAATAAAGGTTATGAAGAAGCTTTATTTTTCACAGTGCCAGTTTTCCGTTCACCTGTTTGCAGTGGGCGCAGCGCGGGGAGAATCGTCCCTCGTAACAGGGCACGCAATAGTACTCGCCCTGATCTGGGACGAACGACTGGCCGCCGATGGGCTGCTCACAGCCGCAACACACAAAACATTCCTCGTGCCACGTGCAGCCTCCGTACTCCAGCCGCTTGGAGCCTGAGAGATCGAAATCATTTAAAACTAACTGTTACACACTTCATCTACAGTGAGAGTGAGCAAAGCAACATGACAAAACTAATTTTATCTTCATGTAAGAGTGCAAGACAATGCAACTAATAATGGGAGCAGGAGCTCTTGCATATTTTATTTTATGTCCAAGCAGGAGGTACATTCTCATTTTACACTGCAAAAAAATCATATTTTTAACGTGTATTTTTGACAAATTTTTCAGTTTAAATATCTAAAACAGATTGTGAAAAAACAAGATGAACAAGATAAAACACGTGAAAACCAATTTAAAAAGAATTTGATCTTGTTTCAAAGATTTGTACATATTTTTACTGGGAAACAAGTAATTAAAATTAAACTAATTAAAAAGAGGACATTTTTGCAGTTTATTGATCAAACATCCCTGAGTGCAAGATGAGTCGTTAATATTTTTGGTCCATTTTGCCAGAAGAGAAAGACTGTAAATTTAAAATGCAAATATCTGCAAAATGTGTGTCAGCTTTTAGCAGTACACTGTTATTGTTAATGAAAACTAAAAAACTATAAATTTCTCTAATGTAATTTTTTTTTTTTTTTGAATATATAATGGGAAAACTTGCCTGAATTAAATGTTTAATTATTAAAATTACTAAAACTATAATTTAAAAAAATTATAGCTAAATAAAAATATAAAAAAAAAAAAACTAAGAACAATGACAAACAAAAAAGCACAAACAAATTTCTGAAACTTAAACCAAAATTAAAAATAAAACATAAAATATAAAACCCAATAATTAATATTATATACTATTAATATTATAATAGCATACAAATACTACTAAAATAACAGTGGGACACTAAATTCACCTCAAAGATTACAGAAATAAAGTAAGCCACAAACCTGTCATTTTGATTTCTTGGGGGTTTTATTATTCTTTCTTTTTTCTTTTCTTTCTTTCTTTTCTTTATTTATAAAGCTTTTTTAACACAACTCATGGTTCAGAGGTAAACATGATCTCATACCTTTTATCATTTTTATCTCATTCATCATTGCATAATCTGTGAATGTGCTTCTACCTGTCTGCACTGGTTTCTTCTGAAAAACAGCCTCAGCTGTTCATGCACTATACAGGTTCTTCCTCAAGTGTTTTTATTGTGTTGCGGGTGGCCGAGCATGTCTGATAAGTCATCAGTCTTTATGATGCAGTTACTAACTACACGTATGATGTCACGTTACAGTCTGTCTACTACACAACTATGCTCACAAATGAACTTGAACTGCCCTGGATCTACAAAAGCCTCTCGAGTGGGTGCTTTGTTTCTGAGGCGTGCAAAAGCTGTGGGCTGAAAATTCCACAATGGCTGGTATTTCAATAAAATGCATCTGGAATCTGGAAATGCACAAGTCGCAGATGTAACGTACAGGTTTGGTGGGAAAACGGCTCACCTGATCTCTGTGTAATGACTGAGAATGGGCGTGAAAATGAGCCCAGAGGGAGACTGAGACGGCGGGTCTGTTTCGAATGAATGAGGGAGGAGAGAGCTGCCACTTTCAGTTTGTAATTTTATCCTTCTGGAACTTTCACCATCTCTTATTTCTCTCTGAAAAGCTCCAGAGAGACAGAGGCAGGCGGCGGAGTGCAATTATGGGTAATGTAACGCCCGAGTGTTGGCGTCAGGCCTGGAGGCGTGTGTGCGAGCGTGGCCGCAGGGTTTTCTCTCTCAGCTGAGCGTGTCTGTAATCACACTGTCACATCTCTACAGCCGCACCCTGACGTCCAATCAAAACTCATTAACTCGGTTTCTGGGTGAGAAACACACTTAAACTTACATACATTGGTTTTTATATTTGTTGTGTTTATATTTGTAGTCTATACAATCTGGTACAATCAATTACATGTGAGATGCTTTTGATGATTAAGATGTTCACAGCAGCAGAATAAATTGTCTGCAATTCAAATCTAGAACAAGATATATATATATGACTAATCATTTCTTTCTATAGATTTGAATTGCATATATATGCATATATACAAATATACATATACAAATTTATTTGATCAAAAATACGCTTAAAACAGCAATATTGTGAAATATTATTACAATTTAAAATAACTGTTTTCTGTTTAAATTTTCTATTTATTCCTGTGATCAAAGCTGAATTTTCATCATCATTAGTCCAGTCTTCAGTGTCACATGATCCTTCAGAAATCATTCTAATATGCTGATTTGATGCTCAAGAAACATTTATTATTATTATGAATGTTGAAAATAGTTGTGCTGCATCATATTTAGGCTTATGTGGAAACTGTGAAACATTTTTGTCAGAATTCTTTGATGAATAGAAAGTTCAAAAGATCAGCATTTATTTGAAATATAAATATTTTGTAATATTATAAATGTCTTTACTGTCACTTTTTATGAATTTGATGCATCCTTGCTGCATAAAAGCATCTATTTCTTTAAAAAAAAAAAAATCTTACTGACTCCAAAACATTTTAAATATATATACACTCACCTAAAGGATTATTAGGAACACCATACTAATACTGTGTTTGACCCCCTTTCGCCTTCAGAACTGCCTTAATTCTACGTGGCATTGATTCAACAAGGTGCTGAAAGCATTCTTTAGAAATGTTGGCCCATATTGATAGGATAGCATCTTGCAGTTGATGGAGATTTGTGGGATGCACATCCAGGGCACGAAGCTCCCGTTCCACCACATCCCAAAGATGCTCTATTGGGTTGAGATCTGGTGACTGTGGGGGCCATTTTAGTACAGTGAACTCATTGTCATGTTCAAGAAACCAATTTGAAATGATTCGAGCTTTGTGACATGGTGCATTATCCTGCTGGAAGTAGCCATCAGAGGATGGGTACATGGTGGTCATAAAGGGATGGACATGGTCAGAAACAATGCTCAGGTAGGCCGTGGCATTTAAACGATGCCCAATTGGCACTAAGGGGCCTAAAGTGTGCCAAGAAAACATCCCCCACACCATTACACCACCACCACCAGCCTGCACAGTGGTAACAAGGCATGATGAATCCATGTTCTCATTCTGTTTACGCCAAATTCTGACTCTACCATCTGAATGTCTCAACAGAAATCGAGACTCATCAGACCAGGCAACATTTTTCCAGTCTTCAACTGTCCAATTTTGGTGAGCTCGTGCAAATTGTAGCCTCTTTTTCCTATTTGTAGTGGAGATGAGTGGTACCCGGTGGGGTCTTCTGCTGTTGTAGCCCATCCGCCTCAAGGTTGTGCGTGTTGTGGCTTCACAAATGCTTTGCTGCATACCTCGGTTGTAACGAGTGGTTATTTCAGTCAAAGTTGCTCTTCTATCAGCTTGAATCAGTCGGCCCATTCTCCTCTGACCTCTAGCATCAACAAGGCATTTTCGCCCACAGGACTGCCGCATACTGGATGTTTTTCCCTTTTCACACCATTCTTTGTAAACTCTAGAAATGGTTGTGCGTGAAAATCCCAGTAACTGAACAGATTGTGAAATACTCAGACCGGCCCGTCTGGCACCAACAACCATGCCACGTTCAAAATTGCTTAAATCACCTTTCTTTCCCATTCTGACATTCAGTTTGGAGTTCAGGAGATTGTCTTGACCAGGACCACACCCCTAAATGCATTGAAGCAACTGCCATGTGATTGGTTGATTAGATAATTGCATTAATGAGAAATTGAACAGGTGTTCCTAATAATCCTTTAGGTGAGTGTATATGTGTGTGTGTGTGTGTGTGTGTGTGTGCGCGTGACCTGTGCAAATTAAAAATCCTCTGAAAAACCTTCAAAAATAATGTATGATTTGTTGGAATTAGACACTAAATGACTGAGCTACACCTGTTTGAAGTCGATAGAGCCAGCAAAGTCAATTTTGAGAAAAATCTAGTTAAAGTTTTCTGAAGGTTCCAAAGCAAAATCACCTAGCAACCATACCTTAAAATCCCTGGTAACAACACCAAATTTGACACACACCAAGTCAAAACCAAATCTATAGGAAAAATATATATTGAACTTGTTTTTCCATGATACCACAATTGTTTGATTAACATTAATGAGACAGACAGCCTATATATTAAGACTGTACTGTGTCCCGTCCTTCGGGTTAGACGTTAAACCGAGGTCCTGACTCTCTGTGGTCAGTAAAAATCCCAGGATGTCCTTCGATAAAGAGTAGGGGTGTAACCCCGGCATCCTGGCCAAATTTGCCCATTGGCCCCTGTCCATCATGGCCTCCTAATCATCCCCATATACTGATTGGCTTCATCACTCTGTCTCTTCTCCACCAATAAGCTGGTGTGTGGTGGGCGTTCTGGCGCAATATGGCTGCCGTCATCATCCAGGTGGATGCTGCACATTGGTGGTGGTTGAGGAGATTCCCCCCTTCTATATGTAAAGCGCTTTGAGTGCCTAGAAAAGCGCTATATAAATGTAACAAATTAATTAAAATAATGTTACACATCAGATGTTTTTCCCCAACAGTTAATATTGTGAAATACTACAATTCTGTGTATGTGTGTATATCGGGATCGCATGCTGTCTGAGGCGTCTTAGTGCGCATGCGTCGGATCTGTCCATCTGTCTGTGAGATCGTTTTCATGGACAAAGGAAAGGTACTCCTCTCCGAAAAAGTATAAATAAAGATACGTTTAGATGTTTAATTGCTATCTGGAGCATTGGGATCGCTAGACGAGGGCTTAATTAACTCATTTTTGTAAAAACCAACGTTTTTACTTGTTTTGCCTGTAGCTCAAAATTATCCTGTGTGCATTCTCGACTCCTTTTGCCAGCACTGGCCAAATATACTGTAAAAAAAACCTTCAAATCTTAAAAAAAAAAAAAAAGTAAGTGTTCGTGCTGCCTTAAAATTTTAAGTTTGGTCAACTCAAATATCGAAGATGTCACTTCACATTTCAAGTTGACTAAACTTAAAATTTTAAGGCAGCACGAACACTTACTTTTTTTAAGTTGAAACAACAGTGTAAATGAAATATAAGCATATGCATATGTGTGTGGAACTGTACCTGGCATCACAGTCTTCGTGCAGGCCACACATTTAGAGGAAAACTCATTGCAGTAACACTCGTTACACACCAGGGCGTCTTCCTGACAGGTGAACGGCTCGTCGGCCAGAGAACGGCTGCAGCGCGAGCAGCGGAAACAGTGTTCGTGATAATGCCTCTCCTCATAATACAGCTCCTGAACACAGACAGCACAGGAACACATAAAGACATATATTTAGTTCAACTGTAAATTATATTAAAACATTCTAGATGTAATCATGCGGTACTTCGTTTACTGAATTTATTTTAGATCTTGTGACCATGCAGACCGAATACCCTGGATAATTCAAGAAGTTAGACGTGGCATGTTGCATAATTACCATAGAAAAGTGCATTTTACTCTATTTAATAACAGTTACATCATCAAATTTTGGATCAAAGGTCACTGCAAAGCTGAACAAAAGGTGAAGTCAGCTGTTCTATTCAGAAGTTCTATGACCAAAAGCATGTTGAAGCAAAACAGATCTTGCTGTTCTCGGTGTCACTTCCACTACCATGAAAGGAATGGTGTCTACGCAATGAAAACATGCTTTACTATCGTCCACTAATCCAAGCTCTCAAAGATCAGACGGCTATTAATACTGAACACAGAACAGAAGCTTCTGTTAAACCTCCTCATGTCCGCCTTAGACACTTGAGATCTTCCAGTGAAGATGTGACAAAATCAGATCTAAGAGATCTCGCCGTCTCTATGTACACTAGATCTGTTGATGTTAGTGACGGTGAGCTGTTTCTCACAGACGTTGAATCAAAACTGAATTTGGACAAATACGATAAACTCATATTAAATCAAATCATATTAAATTAAATCTATCTAATAGGATTGAACAAAACTGGATCAGTTCACAATGAATCAAATGTGAATCATAGTGAAATTGAATCAAATTAAACCATCTACGATATGTTATTTACATGATACTTCAATTAAACAATACTGACATTTATCAAATGCAATCAAAATGAACCAAATTCAAAAGTGAATCAAATTCAATTAGATTAAAGGGAATCTAATTCAAATAAAAACAAATATATCTGAACCAAAGCAAAGACTTTATATATAGGAAGACGGTGCACTCCGATTACTTATGAATGGAGAAACTGCAACGCCCAATATGGCGAATAAGTCCCGGCTTTTAAATCAAAGAGCCAATCGTTGATTAGTAAAGTCATCGCGTCACTGCAGCTGCCGTTAGAAGCTCCGATTGCTATAGAAGCAGGCAGTGTTCTGAGAACAGTGTGCGCTTAGAACTGAGCAAGCGCATTAGCTATGTCCAGGCTGAAAAAATAATTTTTTTGTCATGATTCAAGCGTTTAGAAACAAAATTTATGAGACAGCTATTGATTTCATTGGTGATTTCAAAGATGGCCACAGAGTGAAAAGACATGTCTTAAAGGGACTTTGATCAAACTGAATCTGATTGAATCACACCAAATTCAAACCAAAAAGAAACACTGCCCTTTTTACATCACAACTCTTCACAAATCTCCAAAGTGAATTATGAGATTTTGATGCTTTACATTCAACCACAACATACACAATCCATGATGAGGATCTTTGTAAAGTTCAGGTTGGAGTGAGTTTTTTTTTTTTGGGGGGGGGAGTGATTGGCACAAATATCGATTTCGATCTTGATTCAGTATCAATTCATATGTATAGCCTCATGTACATACAGTGGGGAGAACAAGTATTTGATACACTGCCGATTTTACAGGTTTGCCCACTTACAAAGCATGTAGAAGTCTGTAATTTTTATCATAGGTACTCTTCAACTGTGAGAGACGGAATCTAAAACAAAAATCCAGAAAATCACATTGTATGATTTTTAAGTAATTAATTTGCATTTCATTGCATGACATAAGTATTTGATACATCAGAAAAGCAGAACTTAATATTTGGTACAGAAACCTTTGTTTGCAATTACAGAGATCATACGTTTCCTGTAGTTCTTGACCAGGTTTGCACACACTGCAGCAGGGATTCTGGCCCACTCCTCCATACAGACCTTCTCCAGATCCTTCAGGTTTCGGGGCTGTCGCTGGGCAATACGGACTTTCAGCTCCCTCCAAAGATTTTCTATTGGGTTCAGGTCTGGAGACTGGCTAGGCCACTCCAGGACCTTGAGATGCTACAGAGCCACTCCTTAGTTGCCCTGGCTGTGTGTTTCGGGTCGTGTCATGCTGGAAGACCCAGCCACGACCCATCTTCTATGTTCTTACTGAGGGAAGGAGGTTGTTGGCAAAGATCTCGCGATACATGGCCCCATCCATCCTCCCCTCAATACGGTGCAGTCGTCCTGTCCCCTTTGCAGAAAAGCATCCCCAAAGAATGATGTTTCCACCTCCATGCTTCACGGTTGGGATGGTGTTCTTGGGGTTGTACTCATCCTTCTTCTTCCTCCAAACACGGCGAGTGGAGTTTAGACCAAAAAGCTCTATTTTTGTCTCATCAGACCACATGACCTTCTCCCATTCCTCCTCTGGATCATCCAGATGGTCATTGGCAAACTTCAGACGGGCCTGGACATGCGCTGGCTTGAGCAGGGGGACCTTGCGTGCGCTGCAGGATTTTAATCCATGACGGCGTAGTGTGTTACTAATGGTTTTCTTTGAGACTGTGGTCCCAGCTCTCTTCAGGTCATTGACCAGGTCCTGCCGTGTAGTTCTGGGCTGATCCCTCACCTTCCTCATGATCATTGATGCCCCACGAGGTGAGATCTTGCATGGTGCCCCAGAGCGAGGGAGATTGACCGTCATCTTGAACTTCTTCCATTTTCTAATAATTGCGCCAACAGTTATTGCCTTCTCACCAAGCTGCTTGCCTATTGTCCTGTAGCCCATCCCAGCCTTGTGCAGGTCTACAATTTTATCCCTGATGTCCTTACACAGCTCTTTGGTCTTGGCCATTGTGGAGAGGTTGGAGTCTGTTTGATTGAGTGTGTGGACAGGTGTCTTTTATACAGGTAACGAGTTCAAACAGGTGCAGTTAATACAGGTAATGAGTGGAGAACAGGAGGGCTTCTTAAAGAAAAACTAACAGGTCTGTGAGAGCCGGAATTCTTACTGGTTGGTAGGTGATCAAATACTTATGTCATGCAATAAAATGCTAATTAATTATTTAAAAATCATACAATGTGATTGTCTGGATTTTTGTTTTAGATTCCGTCTCTCACAGTTGAAGTGTACCTATGATAAAAATTACAGACCTCTACATGCTTTGTAAGTAGGAAAACCTGCAAAATCGGCGTGTTTCAAATACTTGTTCTCCCCACTGTATATAAGGAAAAATAAGTTTGCCTTTTTAGCACTATTTTAAACTTTTCTTGGGTTAAATTATATTTGCTCGCATTCATTAATATTCACTGGTGTGTGCTTATATAAGAATCATTAAAAATATTAGGATGTAAGTTATTAACGTTTTAAAATGTAACATTTAAACAAATCTAGTGTTTGATCATGTCTTAATATTTATTAAAATGCAAAACCTAAAAATAAGTACGCAGTTATGATCTGCAATATTTTTTGAGCAACTAGACTAGATAGGCCTACATGTATATTTATTAAAGAGCCATACAGGCACCTAGTGGTAATGGCATTACAAATGAAAATTATTATTTTTCCAGCCACAAAATGACTCTATTTTGCCTCTTTGCATTGGAATTCTCTATTTTAACCTTAATTACTACACTAATTGTAATATAAATAATACAAATATTAGAAGAAAAATATTTTAAGTGGTCATTAATGGACCATAATTATTGCACAAATAGTATTTAGTACCAAAAGATCTCCTCAAAATATTCAATAAATATTATTGAACTAAAATATAGAACATTTATTTAATTGAAAAATAGTTAAGGTGTATGGTCACATTTGACCACCAATGAGTATGAGTGTGACCAATTAGTAAGGAATACCTGAGGGCTAAACACAAGAAAAACATTAACATTAATGTTAACAATGTTGCATCTCCATCACTCTCCATAATAAAATGATACTGTAAATGTGGTTGACGTAATAATCAATGCAAACTATGCTGTACTGTTTACCAAAAATTGCTGTAAATACCTGTATAGTGAAGCTGTTGTCTAATCAAATGTATTGACAGCGCTGGTTTGTTTAGAACTATTGAGAGCTCCATGAACCACGTGAAAGCACGCGCCGCCGGGAGATGAAAGCATGTCACAACCGGTTGCAAATCTGTTTTTCAACGGCTCTGGCATTAACTGTTATACCACATTAAGTGCGCCAAAACGGTATTTATTGTTTGAATTTCGTATTAAAAGCTTTAAAAGCTTAGACTTTGTTTCATATCAAAAGCAGGTTTGGCAATTTGGCGTGAGATTTACTTGGGCAGAGTGAGAGCGTGAGACAGAGCCTGAAAGCGTGTCTCACGCCAAACGCGTGAGAGTTGGCAACCCTGGTAAAACCCAACAGCCCATCACATGTAACCTGTGAGTCACTGATCCAGAGCAGTTCAAACTCAACTGTGTTAAACCTGTCATATAATAAATGATGACCTATCAGCCAAATGACCCACAAATCATCACGTCTACAGATGACTGATGGAGAACGCGGGAGAAAAACACAGAAAGAGAGAGAGCGTGTAGTAGTAGTATTTATGTAGTGTGCATTTCTCCCAGTGGATGTGTAAGTCAGACGGTGAGCGGCGCGCTGTGGTGTCTGCAGCCTGCTCTGTTTGCATTGGCCGTCTGCTTCACTGCTCTGTCACGCGTGACCGTGAGCAGCTGTGAGCGTGGAAATCTATGACGAATGATACACAGATTCATCTCCTGTAAATAGTATATGGAGTAAATTTATGCCTGTGTGTGTAAACTCACTGAAGAGCAATCATAAAACACATGAACACACATCTACAGCACAAGTGGAAGCAATTGATAGCAGGGTTTAAAAATACTGTGGAAGTTTGAAAGTCACACACACACACACACACAGACACACACACACACACACACACACATAAGAACACATGAAAAAGTACTGTGCTGGTATCAACTATATGAAAAATACCATGCTACTAAATGTTTACCATGGTATTTACATGGTACTCCAAGGCATTTTAACCCTTACTTGTGGTAAGATGATAATATTATGGTATTTTGAAATAAACCCTGGTACTGAAATACAACCCTGGAACTCCAAGTACTTATAGGTATATACACCGATCAGGCATAACATTATGACAGGTGAAGTGAATAACGCTGATTATCTCTTCGTCACGGCACCTGTTAGTGGGTGGGATATATTAGGCAGCAAGTGAACATTTTGTCATCACAGTTGATGTGTTAGAAGCAGGAAAAATGGGCAAGTGTAAGGATTTGAGCGAGTTTGACAAGGGCCAAATTGTGATCGCTAGACGACTGGGTCAGAGCATCTCCAAAACTGCAGCTCTTGTGGGGTGTTCCCGGTCTGCAGTGGTTAGTATAACAATGGTGAACTGGCGACAGGGTCATGGGCGGCCAAGGCTCATTGATACACGTGGGGAGCGAAGACAGGCCCGTGTGGTACGATCAAACAGACGAGCTACTGTAGCTCAAACTGCTCAAGAAGTTAATGCTGGTTCTGATAGAAAGGTGTCAGAATACACAGTGCATCGCAGTTTGTTGCGTATGGGGCTGCATAGCCACAGACCAGTCAGGGTGCCCATGCTGACCCCTGTCCACCGCCGAAAGCGCCAACAGTGGGCACGTGAGCATCAGAACTGGACCACGGAGCAATGGAAGAAGGTGGCCTGGTCTGATGAATCACATTTTCTTTTACATCAAGTGGATGGTCGGGTGCGTGTGCGTCACTTACCTGGGGAACACATGGCACCAGGATGCACTATGGGAAGAAGGCAAGCCGGCGGAGGCAGTGTGATGCTTTGGGCAATATTCTGCTGGGAAAACTTGGGCCCTGCCATCCATGTGGACACGTACCACCTACCTAAGCATTGTTGCAGACCATGTACACCCTTTCATGGAAACGGTATTCCCTGGTGGCTGTGGCCTCTTTCAGCAGGATTATGCGCCCTACAAAGCAAGAATGGTTCAGGAATAAAATGTTTGAGGAGCACAACGAGTTTGGAGTGTTGACTTGGCCTCCAAATTCCCCAGATCTCAATCCTATCGAGCATCTGTGGGATGTGCTGAACAAACAAGTCCGATCCATGAAGGCCCCACCTCGCAACTTACAGGACTTAAAGGATCTGCTGCTATCATCTTGGTGCCAGATACCACAGCACACCTTCAGGGGTCTAGTGGAGTCTATGCCGCGACGGGTCAGGGCTGTTTTGGCAGCAAAAGAGGGACCAACACAATATTAGGACACAGATCATTATGTTATGCCTGATCGGTGTATATATAATTTACATATATAATTACAGTGGTGGTCAGAATTATTGGCACCCCTGGTAAATATGATCAAATATGGCTATAAAAAATAAATCTGCATTGTTTATCCTTTTGATCTTTTATTCAAAAAATTCACAAAAATCTAACCTTTCATTGAAGTAAAAGAACTGAAAGTGGGGGGTAAATCACATTATGAAATAAATGCTTTTCTCCAAAACACGTTGGCCACAATTATTGGCACCCCTAGAATTTTTTATGAGTAAAATATCTCTGAAGTATATTCCCATTAATATTTATATTTTTTAGCACACCAGGGTGACTAGGAACATGAAATTGTCCAGCTATGATGTCTTGTTCCACAGGAGTATGAATATGAGGAAACACAAAGGCCAAATCCCCTTAATCATTCATCACAATGAGTAAAGCCAAAGAATATAGTTCTGATGTGCAGCAAAAGATTGTTGAGCTTCACAAAATAGAAAGTGGCTGTAGGAAAATAGCTAAAGCATTGAAAATTCCCATTTCCACCATCAGGGCAATAATTAAGAAGTTCCAATCAACTAAAGATGTTACGAATCTGGACGAGGACGTGTGTCTATATTGTCTTAATGCACGGCGAGGAGGAGAGTTTGAGTGGACAAAGACTCTCCAAGGATCACAGATGGAGAATCGCAGAGATTAGTTGAGTCTTGGGGTCAGAAAGCCTAAAAAAAAATAAAAAAAAATCAAACAACCCCTACATCACCTCATGTTGTTTGGGAGGGATTCAAGAAAAATCCTTCTTGCTCATCCAGAAACAAACTCCAGCATATTCAGTTGTCAGACACGACTGGAAATTCAAAAGGGGCCTGGTTCTATGATCAGATGAAACTATAAAAAGAGCTTTTTGGCAGCAAACCCACCAGATGGGTTTGGTGCAAACAGGGACAAAAAGTACCCCATGCCCACGGTTAAATACACTGCTGGATCTTTAATGTTGTGGGCCTATTTTTTTGCTGGAGGTCCTGGACATCTTGTTCAGATACATGGTATAATGGATTCTAGCAAATACCAACAGATAAAAAATCAAAACCTGACGGCCTCTGCTAGAAATCTTACAATGGGCCGTGGTTGGATCTTCCATCAGGACAACGATCCAAAACAAACATCAAAATCAACACACAAATGTGTCACTGAACACAAAATGAAGCTTCTGCCATGACCATCCCCGTCCCCTGACCTGAACCCTATAGAAAATGAGTGGGGTGAACTGAAGAGAAGAAGCACCAACATGGATCTGGGAATCTGAAGGATCTGGAGAGATTCTGTATGGAGGAATGGTCTCTGATCTCTTGTCAGGTGTTCTCCAAACTCATCAGGCATTATAGAAGAAGACTCAGAGCTGTTATCTTGGCAAAAGGAGGTTGCAAAAAGTATTTAATAAAAGGGTGCCAATAAATGTGGCCAACGTGTTTTGGAGAAAAGCATTTATTTCATAATGTGATTTACCCCCCACTTTCAGTTCTTTTACTTCAATGAAAGTTTAGATTTTTGTGAATTTTTGGAATAAAAGATCAAAAGGATAAACAATGCAGATTTATTTTTTACAGCCATATTTGATCATATTTACCAGGGGTGCCAATAATTCTGACCACCACTGTATATAACTACGTATAAACAATATAACATTTTTTAATTAATAACTTTAAAAATTAAGTTTTGTTGAATCCCATAAGTGATGCTCAGTAAAAAACTCACCCGTGAGTTGTGTTCGATGAGCTCTTTGCACTCCTGGCAGGTGTTTGCATACAGCCGGTCGTAACAGGGGACGCAGTGGGGAACGTCGTCCACCTGGATGTATTTCCTGCCGTACAGAGACTCCTTACAACCGCCACAGTCAAACGGCTCTGACATGACGCTCTGCTCCTCTCCTCTCTGACTCATACAACACAGTCGGTGGATTGAGATGCTCTCTAATACTAAAGAAAAACAAGATTTAAATAATTATCTGTGAGTCTTTCCACATCAGAAGAATGGTATAGTCTGTAATCAGTGATGAATCTGTTTTGATTTAGCAGTAAATCCTTCGTCACAGTAGGCCTGAAGGTTTTTAATTACTCAGTGTGTGGAGAGAAAGAAACAGAGAAATAAAGAGAGACAGAGAGCAAGAAAGATACTATAGGAAATAGGAATCTGAGTCTAGTCCATTATCTCTCATTAACCGGATCCAGACGGTCATCAGGATCCTGTGGGGAAACAAGCAGTCACATATATGTGTGTTAAATGTGTGATCATGACCGACGTCCACTGTGTGTCCTGGACAGAGCGTGAGAATAAACAGATTCCCACACTAAAACGCACTGAATTTTTTCAAACAGAAACAGCATTCACAATCCAACATAGCAATATATCACATTACAGAAGTTAAGTGTTGAGTAAAACAAGATATTTAATGAGAAAACATGTAGGGTAGGACTTTTAACCATTGAAAATTGACTGGATCTTAAAAACCAGGCAAGTTTTGGAGAGGTTGAGAGGTCCCCTCGGCCACGTCTGAATGCCTCCGGTCCCAAACTCCAGGACCCCCTTCTCACAGAACTATCGGGCATAGGCATATTTATTTATATAGCATATTTTATAAATTACAACATATGCTTACATTTAATGTAAGATCAGTTCATCTTTCAGTGGGAAACTGTGTTTAATTTACAAACGTTTATTTTGAAATGTAAGTCAACGATATTTGGTGGAAGCAGAAGTCTTTGCATGTGGAGACCCCACTCCCGTTTTGTAGATCTCCTCTACTTGTCGCTTGTCGTAATTTTTACCCTGATATGCACACTTATACGGGTTTATATTCAATGCACAATGTGTGGAAGACAATTCGTTAATTTAGACATGCAATGAAACAAGTAACTCACAAACTCCCCAAAAGTCTGCAGTTTTTCTCTGCCTGCATCTCTTATTCCTGCTCTTCTCTGGCATTCTTTGTGGGAGTCGTTCTGATTGTAGAACATGCGGTTCTAATGAGATGTAGAACTCCCCGAGGGTCAGGAACATCACAACTCCCTTTTATGACAGTGATATTGCTGTCTCCCCTCCTTCATATCCTGGTCAAACCCCCAAATGAGTGAACGGCCTTGTAAACTGGAAATAGTTATGAATCACGCTCAGATTCCATCGAAATCATCTTGTTTTTGTTGAGAAATGACGAGAGCAATGTAGTACAGGACTTTGAGTGACTCCTCATATAAACAACAGAACATTCCTTCATGAGCACATAGAGGTTTACCAGTCAGATGTTTGGATACACTGTCATATTATAATTATTTTTTCACATTTTACAATAATAGTTAAGACAGTAAAACTAACACAAATGGAAGTATTGGAATGTAGTGACCAAAATATGCTGATGGTTTGTCTAGATTCCAGTTCTGCTCACTCTGGACATTCATCAACAAACTTACTCTTATCCTAGGATGTATCCTGGAACTTTTTAAACACTACTGAACTATTTTAACATAAATAAATAAATAAAATACAATAAAATAAATAAATACAAATAAAGTAAAGCAAAGTTAAGCAAAATAAAATATAAAATAAAATTGAAAAAATAAAATAAAAAATAAAGTAAAAAATAAATAAATAAATAAATAAAAAATAAAATAATTAAATAATAATAATAAAAAATAAAATAAAAAATAAAGTAAAGTTAAGTAAAATAAAATTAAATTAAATAAAAAAAATTAACACATAAAACTATTGAAGGAGTGTATGTATGATAAGGAGTGTTACATGTATGATGTACACTTAATGATGTGAAAAGCAATTGACTATCCAGTACAATTCATCCACTGAATAGAATACAATAAAATAATTAAACAATTACATAACATGTTAAAAATAAATGAAATAAAAATAAAATAAAATATAAAATAAATAAAATAAAAATTTTACATTTTCTAAAAAATCGCATACATAAATCTACACTGCGTGCAAGTAATTGTTCATGAAGGCTGGAACTGAAAAACGCCTTATATTCAGAATTATTAGGCACGTTTTCTTTTACAAATAAAATGAGCCAAAAAATTTTTTTAACTCAGACTGAAAAGTCAAAAATTATTAAATGCCCATGAGAAGGATACAATACTAATGCAATACTAGAAATTGCAGTTCAGTCATGACCATCGGACAGTGAAATATTGGGTCAGCAGGGTCAGACAAAAACAGGTGGCGAAGAAAAGACACATGTTAACTGCAAAAGAATTAAGGTGAAGAATTAAGTGTGAAACCATCAGGAACCCTTTAGTCTCCAGCACCACCATTTTCCAGAACTGCAACCTACCTGGAGTCTCCAGAAGTGCAAGGTGTCAGGATCTCAGAGACTTAAGTTAGGTAAAGAATCCTAAAAAATGACCCCAACTTAATAAGAATCACAAGCTGAAGTGTTGTAAAATACATGAAGAAGTGTTGTGAATACAGAAGACTGTTATTTTTTATAGGCTTTATAGACAGATAGGTTGAGAGTGACTCTTGAAGGACCAGCACCACATCCTCTTGTACCACTGTTTGAAGAATTCATCTTCCAGTAAGTTTTGGGAGTTCATTTTTAGTCCATCTCTGCAAAACGGACTTCAGGATAGGAGATGGACTAAAAATGAACTCCCAAAACGTAGAGCCAGATTCTGGAAGATGAATTCATCAAACAGTGGTACAAGAGGATGTGGTGCTGGTCCTTCAAGAGTCACTCTCAACCTATCTGTCTATAAAGCCTATAAAAAAATAACAGTCTTCTGGCTCATTTTATCTGTAAAAGAAAACGTGCCTAATAAATCTGCACACCTGAATATAAGGCGTTTTTCATTTCCAGCCTTGCTTAATAATTATATATCACTTATAAATGATTTAAAACAAAATGAATAGTAGTTATTAAGACTAATGTGGTTTGGAATTGGTAAAATGTGCCTGGAAAAAAATATGATCAGAAAATCAATGTGCCTAATAATTCTGCACGCAGTGTATTGAAGGAGTGTATGTATGATACGGAGTGTTACATGTATGATGTACACTTGATGTGAAAAGCAATTGACTATCCAGTCCAATTCATCCACTGAACAGAATAAAATTAAATAATTAAACAATTACATAACATGTTAAAAAATTAAGTAACAACTAACAAAAGTATTTTAAAAAACTACAACAATTAAAACATAAAAAAATCTATAAAATAAAAATAAAATCATTCTCATAAAGAAAGGATAAGAGAGACAAATGTGTAAGTGTTGTGGCATGTACATAATGTAAGCAGAAAGATGAAGAGAATGTGTGAATCATTCCAAGTAACTTTTTTTCAGATCATATGACATTACTCCCACTACGCTGACATACCAGTCTTTGTGTCTCGCTATACGGTAGACGTCTACCTGACAGCTCATTTCATGACTCACAAAAGAGTGTCTGCACGTCTGTGCCATTTTATTAGCCATTTTATTCCAGTGGAAAAGCAGCAGATCTGTGTTTTTAGCTCATTAAACAGCTTCTAGATTAGTAGGGCTGCAACTAAAAACTATTTGATAATCGATTAATCAAAACATATTAAGAACCAATCACTGAATGATGAAAAACCACATACAGTGGGGAGAACAAGTATTTGATACACTGCCGATTTTGCAGGTTTGCCCACTTACAAAGCATGTAGAAGTCTATAATTTTTTATCATAGGTACTCTTCAACTGTGAGAGACGGAATCTAAAACAAAAATCCAGAAAATCACATTGTATGATTTTTAAGTAATTAATTTGCATTTTATTGCATGACATAAGTATTTGATACATCAGAAAAGCAGAACTTAATATTTGGTACAGAAACCTTTGTTTGCAATTACAGAGATCATACGTTTCCTGTAGTTCTTGACCAGGTTTGCACACACTGCAGCAGGGATTCTGGCCCACTCCTCCATACAGACCTTCTCCAGATCCTTCAGGTTTCGGGGCTGTCGCTGGGCAATACGGACTTTCAGCTCCCTCCAAAGATTTTCTATTGGGTTCAGGTCTGGAGACTGGCTAGGCCACTCCAGGACCTTGAGATGCTTCTTACGGAGCCACTCCTTAGTTGCCCTGGCTATGTGTTTCGGGTCGTTGTCATGCTGGAAGACCCAGCCACGACCCATCTTCAATGTTCTTACTGAGGAAAGGAGGTTGTTGGCCAAGATCTCGCGATACATGGCCCCATCCATCCTTCCCTCAATACGGTGCAGTCGTCCTGTCCCAATTGCAGAAAAGCATCCCCAAAGAATGATGTTTCCACCTCCATGCTTCACGGTTGAGATGGTGTTCTTGGGGTTGTACTCATCCTTCTTCTTCCTCCAAACACGGCGAGTGGAGTTTAGACCAAAAAGCTCTATTTTTGTCTCATCAGACCACATGACCTTCTCCCATTCCTCCTCTGGATCATCCAGATGGTCATTGGCAAACTTCAGACGGGCCTGGACATGTGCTGGCTTGAGCAGGGGGACCTTGCATGTGCTGCAGGATTTTAATCAATGACGGCGTAGTGTGTTACTAATGATTTTCTTTGAGACTGTGGTCCCAGCTCTCTTCAGGTCATTGACCAGGTCCTGCCGTGTAGTTCTGGGCTGATCCCTCACCTTCCTCATGATCATTGATGCCCCACGAGGTGAGATCTTGCATGGTGCCCCAGAGCGAGGGAGATTGACCGTCATCTTGAACTTCTTCCATTTTCTAATAATTGCGCCAACAGTTGTTGCCTTCTCACCAAGCTGCTTGCCTATTGTCCTGTAGCCCATCCCAGCCTTGTGCAGGTCTACAATTGTATCCCTGATGTCCTTACACAGCTCTCTGGTCTTGGCCATTGTGGAGAGGTTGGGGTCTGTTTGACTGAGTGTGTGGACAGGTGTCTTTTATACAGGTAACGAGTTCAAACAGGTGCAGTTAATACAGGTAATGAGTGGAGAACAGGAGGGCTTCTTAAAGAAAAACTAACAGGTCTGTGAGAGCCGGAATTCTTACTGGTTGGTAGGTGATCAAATACTTATGTCATGCAATAAAATGCAAATTAATTATTTAAATATCATACAATGTGATTTTCTGGATTTTTGTTTTAGATTCCGTCTCTCACAGTTGAAGTGTACCTATGATAAAAATTACAGACTTCTACATGCTTTGTAAGTAGGAAAACCTGCAAAATCGGCAGTGTATCAAATACTTGTTCTCCCCACTGTATAATCTATACAAAGATCTGATTTGAATTGCATTTGAAACCACCTACAAACGTTCAGACAACAAAAACCTATTTTAATCACATTTACGACTACATTTATCCTTTTTCTTTTTCTAATACCCCTCTCCCATAAAGATCAAACCTGATTTCATTCCAAAGAATGCTATATAACTTGTAAGCCTGCCATCTAAAGCAGAACATTGGCAAACAACTAATCAAATAAATTCCACAGCATTCCCACATGATTAAACCTGCCTCCACAAGGTGCAGATTAATGACTTTACATAACAAGGAATATTTTCCGATCCACATGTGCACCCTTTTATCAACAAGACGATCTGAGATGCCTGATGCCGCTCATCCAAAAACAGTACGAACTTACACAGACCCCATGCAATGGCAAATCCAGGAAGGGCGTCTCTGTTCTGGTTCCACCTCATATACTCCCCAAGCCGCAGGTCTCTAAAGAAACACGCGGCTAAATGGTCTGTAAAACCGAGCACTAGAACAACAAAAACTTTCTTTGAATGTGGTTTCCACAGGTATTCTATGGAGTCCTGCTTATTCAATGCATCATGTGTTAAGAGAAGAAAATATAATGAACCCCTAATTTGATACAAAATTACTCACACTTACTGAAGCACATAGTACGTTATTCAGCAACTGCAAAAGTTTCCAACGCCGCTGTTGGAAAATTAACCTGGTTAACTGTGTTCTGTGTGTGTGTGTGTGTGTGTGTGTGTGTGCACTTTGGTAGTTTTTTGTTTCCTGAGGTCTATGTGCCAGTGAAATTATTGCTATTGAACACCTGTGGGCCAAATGTCAGTGTAATAAAACCTTTACGTTTCATTCTGAAGCCATTCTAAATTAATCCATCAACATATTAAACGTTGTTTGTGGATTTTAAATTCATCCCAGATTTAGAGTACCACAAAAAGTACTCAGTGTCCACTTGCGTGTAAACTTGTAGTTAAACATACATTGCCCATATTTCTGACAGATGTTCAGACTGTGAGTTTCTAAGTTTAGTTTGGGAGTAAACAAGTTAATGGGAAAGACTCGGAACAGACAGTGAGAAAGATAAAAGGATTCTAGGATATTAAGCAAACTATAATTAAAGCTTTTTTTCATGACAAAAAGATTACAGTAAAACTCCCATACACTCTTAAAAAATGGTTCATTGGGGTTCTATAGACTCAATTTTAAAGAATGCTATGCCATAAATGTACTAAATAAGGACAAAATGCTTTATACTTTCATGTTAAATAGGTCATTTTTTTTCAAGTGATAAAGTATGTTTATGTTTCAAGTGTAAAGTATGTAATTAAAACAAAATTATTGAATTAAAACTGCATCCATAAAATGATCTCATGATAGAAACCCTTAAAGGTTATAATTAACCTTTAAGGTTCCATATAGAACCTTTTCTTCTAAGAGTGTATTAAAGAGTTACAGTAGTAGTTATTAATTCACATATTTCTGACAAATGTTATAGCTGAAACTGTGAATAAAATGAAGAAATTGAGAAAGACTCTAAATTAATAACATGCGGCATGCAAAACTAAGAATTCTGGGAAATGAAGCAAACTGTAATTAAAGCAAAACTCATTCCGGTCTGAAGAATAAATACCAATTTGGGGTATGAAAAAGATGCTTAGTTCTGAATCTAATATCTTGGTTGAGATCTTGGGACGGTTGTTTACTCTTAAGAACAATGTGTCCTCCTGCCACGGGACGTGTTAGAGCCAGCTTCAGATGTTTAGCAAACATCACAGCCATCATACGATGCTTATTAAACATATCTATATGCCAGACAGGTTTTATTATGTGAAAAGAAGGGATTACATTGCTTTCCTTTTCCAGTGTTTAGGCATGCTTTTTGAAAGCATTCCCTCCAAAATCTCTTCTTTCTACACTACACTGATCTTAGACACTTGTAAAACAACCATGTGCTGAATATAATGGATTTATAATTCTCATCTGTGGTGTGAATTACAGTTTTTTGACCTTAAAACTAATGATTTCATACATGCTTCAACAAACACAAAAGATTCAAAGCAGTCATCATATGCAATATGCATAGCATAGCAACATGTTAACAGCCATTTAGTCAACATAGCAACGCCTTGGCAATCACTCAGATTACCTTATAGCCATGGCATAGCAACATGATAACAACCAAACATCCATCCACCCACCATCTCAATTGTAGGTTGCTTTGGATAAATGTAAACGTCTGCCAAATAAATGTACACATGTAAACCCAGTGTTGTTTACATACTATTAAACTATTAACTAAACTATTAAAAAATCATGGTCGTATATAAAAATATAAAATATTAGAAAAATAACAAAAACTTATAACTTTAAAATTAAAATTAAAACTGAAAACATATTAATAAATACTATAATAGTATAGAACAAAAATAACAACAACAACAAAATTAATGTAAGTAGTTTTTAAAGAGGGCATGCCATGGATTTGTTTTACTCATTTTGTTTTTACTCATATGTTTTTTGCTAAATAAGTTATTTTGCACACACACACACACACACACACACACACATACACACACACACACACACACACAAACAAATATATATGCAGAAAAAAAATTATTTTCTACCTTCATACCTTCACCTGATATTTCATACCTTCATTTCTTATCTATTTTTAAGGGGCAGCTCCTTTAAGTCTTGTTTATGATTGGCTAACGTCACTGCATAAGAAAAAGTATCAACGGCCAGTAAGTGTAAAAACATTATCCATATAAAACCATCATTTAAAAGTATTTTAAAATTGTTTACTTAAACCGTTTGTGATGTAGCTTCTGTCAGATCTAATACATTTGGCTGCTTCACCTTTAAACAAAATAACTATTTTCTCTGCGAACTCTCCATTACACTGTGCCTCCTTTACTGCTGTCAAATGCTCTGAACAAACATTTAATCCTCAAATGCCATTAAAAATAAACCACCCACTTTTTCCTGTCGCTGAGATCCTAAACGAACTGTTTAAACTGGACGCGTCAAAGCGAAAGTTCTTTCACCCTTACATATGTCCAGTTGTCGACAGACTCAAGTGCGCAGAGTACGTCAGAAACTGAATGCGCATCCGTATACTGTATCAGTGTAGACAGCATCAGTGATTATTTGCTTTTGACGTGACGCAACACTCACATCCGGTGTAGGCAAATGTCAGCCATTAAGCGACTGAATGCCAGTGGGCGGGGCCTATGTTGATGTCTTGCTCTGGAGGCAGTCATATGTAAATGTTTTGCCCATGTGACATCATGGATTCCATAATAGGTGTGTTCGACGACGCTGTGCAGGCCGATCTGTGTATGACATCAAAGTACTGTGAGAGCAATTAGAGAGCAGACGGCTCTGTTTTTGGAGCTTGCTTAAATAAATGCCTTGTTTATAATGAGAAGGATGTTTTAAGATAAAACTTGCAGTATGTTTTATTTGTTCAAAGACCTCTTATATGTCAAAAGATCAAGGCAAATTTGATTTCTCATGTCATGACCCCTTTAAAAGTTGTCCCATTTGTGTGTCTGTATGCCTAGTGTTCTTCACTGGCATGTGTCCAGCTATTGTCTCTCTGCCCTGTACCACCCTGTGGGAATGCCACTGTGGTCAGGGCCATGGTTGGGAAGAATTTGATGGTTTCAAAAAGGGCAAACAAAGGCATTTTTCATCCTAAAAATGGCACATTCCACTCTCCAGGCTGAGAAAAACCAGACAGAGTTCTTAGAAGAACAACATTTCTGCCATTTACTCATGGAGAAAGATTACGCACAGCATACCAGTTTTCGGGCCAACTAAAAACATTATGTGGTCACAGCCCCCCCACCTCCATATAAACCCATCCCATCAGACCCCATATCGATGTGTTTGCTGGATTTGAGTGGAAATATACAGTTCGGTGCCAAATTCGCTGTATGTCTGGAAGTTGCTGGTGATATCATACTCTAAGATGGTGGAAAAAGCGATGTGTGCGATTGTGGACGCCACAGATGGCTTGCGGATAGGGAATGAATGCCGATGTTAGTCTTAATTACTCTTTTACAAGCCATATTTACCCAGCTCTATAAACAAGCATCATGTTTACCTACTGGCGCCTTCCCATAATGCCATGTTCCATCCATGCCTGCCATTACAATGAAACTAAATGAGGCAGCTTTCTAAAGAGAGGTCAAAGATAGCGTTTCAGTATGTAGCAGTACACAAATAAGGTCAGAAACATATTCTACACAAGCAAACAAATGTTGATTGCATGCATATGGTCCCAAAGTGCATATATGTGTAACTCTTTTGGTAATGTCCCTTCGTACGTAAAGGGGTGATAGAGTAACCTTTAAATAACTGAGCCGTTAAAAATAGATAATTTCCCCTTGGACACCAAAGCAATTCCATTGGTAGATGGTAAAATGGTAAAATATGCATATTTGATTGTGTATCAAGTTAGAAGTTATAAAAAATTTGGTTACACTTTATTTTAAGGTGTCTGTGTAACAGTGTAATTATATATTTAAGTACTGAGTAATAATAATTAACTACATTTACTATAGGGTTAGGGTTAAAATTAGGGTGTGGTTTAGGGTTAGTTAATTTATAGTAATTACAATAGTAATTATGTAACGTGTAACAAGAACACTGTAAAATAAAGTGTTACTGAAAATTTCTTTAGCGTGTATTAAGTCTTAATTATTAAAATATGTTAATGTCTATTAAATTACCTATCACATTACATTTTTTTTTATCTGTTTAGGATTGTAAAAGAAAAAGGTACAGACAAAACTGACCCAATTTCCTTTTTTAATATGATGTGGTAATGATGCTTAATGATACTTAATGTCTTAATGATGCTATATTAAATTAAATTACATTTAATGTAATTTTGAATCATTTTAAAATCACATTGAAATACTGTATTGCCATAACAACTAGAATTTTTCTTCATGGGCTTGTACAAATAATAACACACAGTATAAATACAATCATTGTCATTTTCACATGACCAGTATCAATGATACACTATTTTAGTTTCTGTTAATATTTTGAGTTTTATATGTTCTGTTTTCATTTTAGAGATGTTTTTAGCTTTGGTATGTGTTATGTGTTATAATTCATGCCTTAAAGTTGGGCCTAAGAAATCACAACCTGAGTTCTTGGGTAGTTCTTGTAGCATTAATCTGCACGACAGTGTGACTAATGTATTAACGCCCAGGAAAGGGAGATACATACTTTGAGATATATAAATCCTGCCAGTGGTAGAAAGCGCTCTTCTGTTCATCAGAGACTTACAGCAGTCTGAAAACTCCATCGATCTTACTCAGCAACAGTGAGTGTCCACAAAACTTCATCCCTTAAATTTATGAGAGCCTCATTCTCCCCTCATTCAACTCCAGTGACTACAATCTGGGAAGTATTTCTGCCATCTCTTAAGTTTCTATTGTCTTAAAGCAGCTTCACTGATTCATGATATTAATGTTTATAAAAACCTTTATTCCTAATTGTTTACATTTAGCATTTTAGATATGGGTATAATATCATGGTGTATATAAATACACCATGGCATCACCACAGTGCTTTTTGTAAGCACTGGAAAGGAAATCTGGGAAGGAGAAAAGACACTAGGGAACAGAGAAGTGTGGGCAAATTCCATCTTAAGACTGGTGAGAAACAGAAACATAGAGAGATACGCTGTGTGTGTGTGTGAGAACTGCCTGCATTCTGGACTAAAATAACTCACTTTTCATGCGGCCTTTGTCGCCGAGCCCCTGGGGTGCCATACACACACACACACACACACACACACACACACACACACACACACACACACACACACACACACACACACACACTCCAATGAAACTTTCATTGTTATATAGAAAATGTAAAACTGTACTCCTTTGAGTTTATTCCTAAATTACTGTACCACAGCTGAACAGCACAACACAACAACAGCAACAACTGCTTTAGCACAAGCTTTTCAAATAGGGGTTCATAGATTACTATAGTCCATTACATATACAGTATATATATATATATATATATGTACTGTCAAATCGATTAATTGTGATTAATCGCATCTAACATTAAAGTTTTTGTTTACATAATATATGAATATATATATATACACACACACAGACATATATAATATAAATAAATATAATATATATTATGTAACATTATGTATACATATATACATGTAAACAAAAACTTTTATGTTAGATGCGATTAATCGCAAATTCGCAATTAATCGATTTAACAGCACTAATATATATATATATATATATATATATATATATATATAAGTATAAATATATTATATAAGTAATATTTTAGTCAAGTATTAGTAATCAAAATAATAAAAAACTATTAAAACAATTGAACAAATGAAAATTAAAAACTAATAACTATTAAAACATATTAAAAAATTAATAGTAACTAATTTTTTTTTTAAATAATACTTTAAAATATATACTATATACTAATACTATACTATTAATACTATACACAGACAGTAACACAAACTTTAACAAAATATGCTGAAATTAAAACGATTAGTATCAACTAATAAATAATACTAATTATTAAGAATATAAATGAATAAAATAAAAAAATAATTGTGTACACGCACATGGGTTCCTGGGACTAATTAATCCACAATACACCAATCACATCTCAGAGTTTCCATTGAAACTGATAGATCAGGAAACAACAGAAAGAGTTCCTGAACAAAGACATTATGAGAAGACATAGTATTATTCTTCAGCTTATAAAACGGAATGATTCTTCTGTTTTTCTATTAGTAGAGTCTACCGTAATTAGTTGACGTCTTACCGTGGTACTGAAGTGTCCAGCTGATCTGACCCTGTGCACAGCCTGTAAAGTCTCTCTGTGAGACACACTGCAGTTTTTCCCATGAAACACATCACACACACACACAGCTGATCCTCCCACTGCGCGAGACATTTGCACTCTCAGCCCGCCCACATCTGACACACCACTACATTTAAACCCTCAACAGCTTTAAGTTGATTCTTCAGCCAAAGTCCAACATGGCAACATGGAATGTCCCTTTGAAATGTAATAACTTTATGGAAAAACTCCCACACACTCTTAAAGCACCACTTAGACCTTTTGCTCAGGGACAGCATACGAGTTAACATATGTTGAGTCGTTTTAAACATTATACATTTACAAAAACTGAATTAACAATTTTGCCTCTAACATCCATTGTCTACTGTTGTTTTTCCTCAGGATTATATTCAGATAAGTTTCACTCATGCGCTTCATTTTGACGATTTCGACGGACAGCGCCATCTAGAGGTGACACGAGCAACACACACAAACACACACGTCTGGCGCGCAATCTTTCTGGGGACTCTCCAAAGACGTAATGGTTTTTATACTGTACAAACCGAACCATATATTCTATCCCCTTACACTAACCCTACCCATCACACAAAACTTTATGCATTTTTATATTTTCAAAAGAATTCATTCTGTATGATTTATAAGCTTGTTTCCTCATGGGGACCTCAATTTAGCTCCATACAGTGACACAAGTTCCCATGAGTCTGTGTGCATTCAGGTTGAAGACTATCTTCACACACACACACACACACACACACACACACACACACACACACACACACACACACACACACACACACACACACACACACACACACACACACACACGACTCAGACCAGGGCTCAAATGAATATAGCTTTAATTTATCAGCGTGCTCTGAGACAAAATATACCATAAGTAAACAAATCTCATTTTCTTGATATTTTACAAGTAATAATCTTTATAATTCAATCACAAAATTAATATCTTATTCTTTTACACTTTATTAGAAAAAAAAGAAACACACACACGATCATTCTACAATCACATTCAGCAGTGAGTTTCTTGTACACACATTTTCATAGACACACATTATATCAATTCAAGAAAGGGGAATTTTTTGAATATGACTAAAACAATGAATCATGTAAAAAAGGAAAAAGGGTTATTTTGGACCCTGGCTGGGACTTCACATGTGAAAACATAATACCTTTATCTCATGTTCAACAAACTTCAGCATTATTATTCTGTGTTCCCCACGTACCTCAGTATATCAGAACTGTGCAAGAACCATTTAATGGCAAAACACACACTTCCTGTTAGTCTGGGCTGATGCTTAAAAAAAAGTCTCTGTATGTGATTCATTTTGCTCTAAGTTCACAGAAACATGATGACGTTCATAAACGTCTTTAGCATTTTTTTCCCTTTATTTTCCCTTTGTGTAGGTTGGGAGTAAATAACAGCGACAGCCAAAACAATCACAGGACTGGCCAATATTAACAACTGCAATCTTAAAGATGGGGTGGTCTGGGAATTTTGCTACAAAAGGGAGTGAAACAGCATTAACAGATCTGTTTCATTGGTGAATCTAACATGTCCTGGTCATATTTCACCCCAAAATCGAAAGAACGAAATAGGAAAGATATTGCTTAAAGAAAATGAAGCCTATTTTCTGTTACATTGTGGCAATATTTTAATGAAAATTAAGCACCATTTTAACCAAATTCTTAATACTGTTTAAAAAAAACCAAAAAAAAAAACCTGTATTCTCATTAAAAATATGAAAAAATATATTATTTTGAATGGTAAAGAATTCATACACTAAATATTTATACTGATTTAAACAATACAGTATTTATTACAATAAAAATACTGCATTAAAGTAACGAAAAACTGAGAATTACAAAAAAAGTTACCGTTTTCAGCAATGATGAGAATTTGGGTAAAATGTTGTGTTTTGTTAAAAACAGTGTAAACATTTTAATGCACCTACATTTTATGTAAGCAATTTTCTCATTTTGATTTTTTGGTGAAATATCACTTGAACATGTTTGAGATTCACACTTAAACCACTGAAAAGTGGGGTGTGCCTCGAAACTTAGTGAGCGCCCTATCTAGACAGCACTTTTATCCACCTTAAACACGTAAAGATATGAAAAAATGATAGACAGCTCACTAGTTTTGAGTCTAGATTTGCTCAGTGTAACACCACTTCATTGTGCCTCATTCTGGTGGCTAAACTATAGTTTTCTATTTCCCTCTATTACAACAGCTGATGCTGTGTTTGCACACCATCTCATCTCTCTCTCTCTCTCTCTCTCTCTCTCACACACACACACACATCAAAATATCATAAAAAAGCAGCAATGTAGTCTCTCCTGTATGAGTGTCCTGTTGTGTCTCTCAGGTCCTTGAACAGCAGGTATAACTAGAGAAACGCTCCAGTAATCTCACGCGTACCTTAGCGCATGTTCAGCGCACTAGTGTAAAGGCCCTGTGTTCTTAGAGGTCCGTGTGTCCTGGGTTAAACCAGGCTCCTGGGTGTACCGTTCATTGCTGCTGATTTGAGCCGGGACAGGCCGTTACCGCTGCTGCTGGGGGGGCTGGACTGCACCGCCACTCCTGTCCTCTGGGTGGAGCTGCTCACCTCGAATACCTCGTGGATGGCCTTTCGAAAGCAGTGGAAATTGTAGTCTATCAAACCTGTGGAAGAAAGAGACATGAGATATGTTCAGAATAGCATATTAATACACTATTCTTTAAGTAAGAAACAGTATGGAGAGCATAAAGGGACATGGTGGTAGAAAAAAATAGAGACCTGCAGTCTAAATGAGACTTTATGTCAAATGTCTGTACCTTTCCTCTCGAAGCTCTCCTCTCTCAGGATGCAGACCAGAGCCAGGAACTTGGTGACCTCCTTAAGGTAAAGCACTGTGGTGTTGTTCAACTTTATGATGGCCAGAGACTCTTTATCATAAGCGTTACCGTTGCCGTCGTCTTTTAGACTATATAACAAATGGACAAAAAAAACTCATAATAGAGGATACAATATATATTACATATTATATCTTACACCGTCAGCATAAAAACGGATACAAGTTCAAAATAATAGGGTAAAATAATAGGGTACAACGGGGCTAAAGGTGCACCAGGTTAAAAGGTGCATTTGATTTTATTTTCCTTTAAACCACTAGATGGCACAAAAACCTGCTGCAGCACTTTCCAAAAAATCTGCTTTTCAAGATGCACATGGAAATTTGGCTGATCCTTGATGCGATTGCAAACAGCAGTGTAAAGTTGATTCTGCACTAATTTCATCTAATATTTGATGTCTTTTTAAAATGTTGTAGATTTAAAGGTGCACTGTGTAAATTTTAGCGGCATCTAGCGGTGAGTTTGCAAATTGCAACTGCCCACCCCTCCCTTTCGAAGCACACAGAGAAGCTACGGTGGCCGACACAGGACAAAAATGTCATCGTCTGAGAGAGCAGAGAGTGACTAGCACTCTGTAAGGCAGTTTGTCCGTTTAGGGCTACTGTAGAAACATGGCGGTGCAAAATGGTGACTTCACTGTAAGGGGACCCGCGGTGTATGGAGATAGAAATGGCTCATTCTAAGGTAATAAAAACATAACGGTTCATTATGTAAGGTCTTTATACACCGCTGAAAACATAGTTATGTATATTATATTGCATATTGCACACTGCACCTTTAAGTAGAGAGAATCGCTAAAATTATTGAATATATTTTGAGACAAAGGTCTTCTTAATGATTTTCAGTTTTGTTCAAGGTAATTAAAGCAACAGTTTTTCAATAACGGAAGAATATGTAAAAGGCACAATAATTAACATGATAATAGCTGGCTGACTTTTCCATTTGTTGACATGACATGATTAGATTCATATGGTACATTTCATAAATCAAGTTGGATGTCCACTTTAGATATAATTACCATTATAATGAAACCATCATATTTAAAAATGTGATGATAATCATATTATATATTAAAATATATTTATTGTTACTACTGTAAAGCTATATTAAATATTATGGGATCTCATTCAATGCTTTCAGAATCTTTACTTTTTAAAATAATTTTGTTTCTGTATTTTTAAAATATATTTTTATATTCAAATATTTTAATGACTGTATATTTATTGAACAAAAATGAATTATTTTATTTATCAAAATAAACAGAAAATAGTACACACTTTGCTAAAGTGATTGTTTTGAACAAGTATTAACTAAGACATTATTAAAAACATATTATTTTAGCTAAAGTATTTGTATTAATACTTTGTGCCTTTTGCCCCATGCTGGTTTTGCCCCATTTATCGGTGGGGTAAAAGGGCCCCCCTCGCCACCCCATACATTTATAAGATTTTTTTTTTTATGATTTATTTTCATATTTTCAGTTGCTCCATCAATGTTCAATACAAACATATATATTTTTTCTACAATCATACATTATGGGAATAGTGAAAAGCACATTTTTTTTAAAGTGTCCCTTTAGCCCTGTTGTACCCTATATATTTTAAAATAGTATACACTACCCTTTAGAAGTTTGGGGTCAGTAAGATTTTTTTTCAGCAAGGATGCATTAATTTGAACAAAAGTGAGAGTAAAGACATTTACAATGTTACAAAAGATTTCTATTTCAACTTTGTATGTTGTAGAATCCTAAAAAAAATAATGTATCACGGTTTCTGCAATAAAATTAAGCAGCACAACTGTTTTCAACATTAATAATCATAAGAAATATATATTTATATATTATAGAGCAGGTGTTCAGGATGGACATATTCATTTGTTTTCATGTTCACAGTTTCTCACCCGTAAATACACGAGACGTCAATGACGACATCGATCATGTCACAGCAGAGCTCGTACGACTGCATGTCCACTGGAGAGCTGTCCGTGGCGATGTAGATCTTACTGACCACATCAAACAGGAACGCTTTCTCAATCCCAGAATTCTAAGAGGGAACAATGCATTTACAAATATACACTTATCAGTTCTGTTATTTGTCTCTTATGTACAGTGATAAACACCAACAAAAGCATTTAGAGCTGAAACAAAAGCAAAGTTGGACATTTAATGGATACTGGAAGCATTCAAGAGGCAATCTGGATGAGTAAAGCAGCCGTGTACGTGCCGAAATGAATATGTTGAGGAGGTTTTCCAGCGTGGGCAGTTGAGGGATGAGCTTCTGGACCACTTTACTGAAGGCCTCAAATATGGAGTGATCATAGATGCTGGTGAGATAGAAACTGAAAACAAACAGAGAAATATCGATCATTAACATAACATATTCATTCATAATACACAAATTACATCCAGAATGCCAAAGAGAGCCGTTGTCATGTATTGGTATGGAACAACTTCACAAACAGTCTTTTCAACCTATATTGTTATTTCTGTTACAATAATTCAAATTATCACAGAAGTACTGGGATAAAAGTTTATAGTTTGTATACACTAATGCAGGGGTTCTCAACCCTGGTCCTTGAGGGCCACTGTCCTGCAGAGTTTAGCTCCAACCTTGGTCAAACTCACCTGCCTTTAGCTTTCTAGCAATCCTGAAGAGCTTAATTAGCTGGTTCAGGTGTGTTTGATTAGGGTTGGAGCTAAACTCTGCAGGACAGTGGCCCTCGAGGACCAGGGTTGAGAATGCCTGCACTAATGTTTACTGTAGCGATCAAAGAGAGCAAATCACTTTTTGAAAGTAGCGTGATGCATTAAATGCATTGTTACACCAGTAGGTGACGACAAGTGACTGATAAAAAAAATTGTATTTGTCATTGAATTATTCACTTAAGAGATTTGTTCAAAAATGCTGTTTCATCCAGTAATGAAACAAGGGAAGTCTTTATGAGCGAGTCATTAAATCATTCATTCAATCCTTAAAAAAAATAAAATAAATAATAATAAAAATAATATTATTATATATATATATATATATATATATATATATATTTAAATATTTTTAAATACACTGCAGCAATTAACAGAAACAGATGTTATTGTTTAGTTGTCTATTCAGAATCGTGATTCTCAATTGATCCAGAATCGTGCTATTATTGTGTTATTTGAATATTTTTATACTATTACAGTATTTATTAATATTTTTAATTAGCATTTATTTTTAATAGTGCTGTCAAATCGATTAATAGCATCTAACATAAAAGTTTTTGTTTACATAATATAAGTGTGTATATATACACCGATCAGGCATAACATTATGACCACTGACAGGTGAAGTGAATAACACTGATTATCTCTTCATCACGGCACCTGTTAGTGGGTGGGATATATTAGGCAGCAAGTGAACATTTTGTCCTCAAAGTTGATGTGTTAGAAGCAGGAAAAATGGGCAAGCGTAAGGATTTGAGCGAGTTTGAAAAGGGTGATGGCTAGACGAAAACTGCAGCTCTTGTGGGTTGTTCCCAGTCTGCAGTGGTCAGTATCTATCAAAAGTGGTCCAAAGAAGGAACAGAGGTGAACCAGCGACAGGGTCATGTGCGGCCAAGGCTCATTGATGCATGTGGGGAGCGAAGGCTGGCCCGTGTGGTCCGATCAAACAGACGAGCTACTGTAGCTCACGCTTACCTGGGGAGCACATGGCACCAGGATGCACTATGGGAAGAAGGCACGCCGGCAGAGGCAGTGTGATGCTTTGGGCAATGTTCTGCTGGGAAACCTTGGGTCCTGCCATCCATGTGGATGTTACTTTGACACGTACCACCTACCTAAGCATTGTTGCAGACCATGTACACCCTTTCATGGAAACAGTATTCCCTGGTGGCTGTGGCCTCTTTCAGCAGGATAATGCGCCCTGCCACAAAGCAAAAATGGTTCAGGAATGGTTTGAGGAGCACAACAACGAGTTTGAGGTGTTGACTTGGCCTCCAAATTCCCCAGATCTCAATCCAATCGAGCATCTGTGGGATGTGCTGAACAAACAAGTGCGAACCATGGAGGCCCCACATGTATAAATGTGTGCACGTGTATATACAGTATATATACACACACACAGACATACACTCACCTAAAGGATTATTAGGAACACCTGTTCAATTTCTCATTAATGCAATTATCTAATCAACCAATCACATGGCAGTTGCTTCAATGCATTTAGGGGTGTGGTCCTGGTCAAGACAATCTCCTGAACTCCAAACTGAATGTCAGAATGGGAAAGAAAGGTGATTTAAGCAATTTTGAGCGTGGCATGGTTGTTGGTGCCAGACGGGCCGGTCTGAGTATTTCACAATCTGCTCAGTTACTGGGATTTTCACGCACAACCATTTCTAGAGTTTACAAAGAATGGTGTGAAAAGGGAAAAACATCCAGTATGCGGCAGTCCTGTGGGCGAAAATGCCTTGTTGATGCTAGAGGTCAGAGGAGAATGGGCCGACTGATTCAAGCTGATAGAAGAGCAACTTTGACTGAAATAACCACTCGTTACAACCGAGGTATGCAGCAAAGCATTTGTGAAGCCACAACACGCACAACCTTGAGGCGG
Organism: Coreius guichenoti; assembly: GCA_039654105.1. Classification (NCBI taxonomy): domain Eukaryota; kingdom Metazoa; phylum Chordata; class Actinopteri; order Cypriniformes; family Gobionidae; genus Coreius; species Coreius guichenoti. Next base: position 5,481,521 of record CM077184.1, read on the forward strand.
ATGGGCTACAACAGCAGAAGACCCCACCGGGTACCACTCATCTCCACTACAAATAGGAAAAAGAGGCTACAATTTGCACGAGCTCACCAAAATTGGACAGTTGAAGACTGGAAAAATGTTGCCTGGTCTGATGAGTCTCGATTTCTGTTGAGACATTCAGATGGTAGAGTCAGAATTTGGCGTAAACAGAATGAGAACATGGATCCATCATGCCTTGTTACCACTGTGCAGGCTTGTGGTGGTGGTGTAATGGTGTGGAAGATGTTTTCTTGGCACACTTTAGGCCCCTTAGTGCCAATTGGGCATCGTTTAAATGCCACGGCCTACCTGAGCATTGTTTCTGACCATGTCCATCGCTCTATGACCACCATGTACCCATCCTCTGATGGCTACTTCCAGCAGGATAATGCACCATGTCACAAAGCTTGAATCACTTCAAATTGGTTTCTTGAACATGACAATGAGTTCACTGTACTAAAATGGCCCCCACAGTCACCAGATCTCAACCCAATAGAGCATCTTTGGGATGTGGTGGAACGGGAGCTTCGTGCCCTGGATGTGCATCCCACAAATCTCCATCAACTGCAAGATGCTATCCTATCAATATGGGCCAACATTTCTAAAGAATGCTTTCAGCACCTTGTTGAATCAATGCCACGTAGAATTAAGGCAGTTCTGAAGGCGAAAGGGGGTCAAACACAGTATTAGTATGGTGTTCCTAATAATCCTTTAGGTGAGTGTATATACACATATATCATGTGAACAAAAACTTTTATGTTAGATGCAATTAATTGTGATTGATCGATTTGACCGCACTAATTGTTATATTTTCAGTTTTCATTGTAAGTTTTAGTTATTTTGTTATGTGCTTTTGTTATTTTTATTAATATTTCTATTTAGCTTTAATTTATTTTTTATTTCAGTCAGATGCCAAGGCAACATTTCTCATTTTCAAGTTTTTTTAATTATTATTTATGTTATTTTTGCTTTATTTCAATTAGCGAAAACAAATTTTAAGTTTTAGTTTTATTTACCAATAACAACACTGTTCATTATGCATTCTCTGGTGCATTACTTGCTGGAACTCTCTGTAGCCCAGCTGAAAGCACGGCATAATCCTGTCAAACACTCGCTATCTGTCATTGGACTGAATCAAGGCAAATTGATCAGTGTGTCAGGACGACCAACCTGAGGTGAAGCTTTTCCAGACTGGCGTCAGCTAGATCATCATTAGCTCTCTGATGAATGTCTCTCTGTGTCTCTATCTTATGATCGTCCGATAAACCGTCCACCTTATGTATAAACACCTCGAAATTGATCTCCGGGTTCACCCTGAACGCCCGCGACACCGTCAGATGTAGCCGCCCTAATGCTTCTACATAGTCATCCTACAGAGACAGAGACACATCCAAATCATAATGTTAATAACAGCCAGGAATGGAGCCAATTCCCATGCCGAACAAGTAAAATGAAAGTATGCAGTTTGAATGACAATCACTCACAGAATCACTCTCATATTTTGCTGATGTCGGCTTACCTGAGCATCAATGACAAAAATCAATGCGCCGGTGCCTCTGAAAATCATCTCGTAATCGAAGGTGGGGTCGAAAAAGTCCACCTGCCCTGGAAAGTCCCATATGTGAAAGTTTACGAAGGAACTGCCAGAGATGTCGTCCTTGTAGATCTTGTTGGTGCTCTCCAGGAAGAGCGTCTCATTAGGAGACATCTTATGAAACACCACCTAAGATTCAAAACATTAAACCATAGGTGAATATGGACATATAGATATTAAAAACAGATCTGATATATTCATTAATTGATAATAGACATGTAATAAAACCATCTTATAGATACACAAATGACAAAAATACACCGAAAATTAGTTCCAGAGGACGGGTATTTTAAGCAGCACTAAATATTACTTAATAATAAAAGGAAATATTATTTTGCAACTACAGTTTTTAAATACAACATTATACAATATTTGCAAGGCATTTCACTAGGTACAGTATGTCAGCAGAACTAGTAGTTGTTTCATTAAAATAAAAATAAAAGATTTTTTTTTCTTTTGCAATAACATGCACTGATGAATTATGCATGATATGATCATAGAAATTTACTAAGAAAGTAAACATTTATTTTAACTTGACTTCAGTCAACAAGTGTTCAATAAAAGCCCCATTCATCTGACCTGGAATAAAAATATAAAGGGGAAATATATTATTATGAGAAGAGCTTGTATCATTACAGATCGGTTTGTTATCATTACACATTCTTGAATGCATTACTTGCTGGAATATTGTTGCAGCCCAATAAATGATAATACAAAAATACATAATATTTAAAAAATAATATATTATATATTCTAATAATAATATAGAAACATTAATCCAAAAATATTAATCTAATACAATGATTTAGCCTAATAAATGAGAGTCTGATCAGAACGTCACATCTGTATTTTACAAAATAGGGATAACCATGGTAATTTTGGACATAGTAAAATGGTAATGCTATAATTTTCTACAATACTATAATGTTACACTTACAAAAAGTAGTAAAAATAATATAGCATAAAAAACATACTTACCTTACAAGCAAGTACTGTGTTGGTACCATAGTACAGTGATGATACTTCGAAATATACTGTTTTACTCCAAGGTACTTCCAAGAATACCATTGTTCTTTTAGTAATATGGCACTATGGTAATAACATGATGTACCATGGTATTCTCAGTATATGCGTTGGAAATACCATCTGATACCATGATTGTACCATGGTATTACCACAGTACGTTTTTGTAAGAAATTGTACTTCAAAGAACACCATGGTATTATCATCTTGGTAGTGTCCAAAACCAGAGCATTACCATAGTACTTTTTTGTTTGTGCAGTGCTGTGGGATCTGACCTTCTGAATGGAGGATTTCCCGCTTCGCCTCAGTCCCATCAGCAGGATTCTGGGTTTATTGTCTGCAGAGGGAGAGTTTTCCAGGTTCTCCTCCATCATGTCCATGTTTTCCACACCATAGCCGAAATCTTTAGGGAAAGAGTCCACCAGGCTTCCGGCTAGCTGCTCCTCGTACTCAATCGACATTTTAAATCTTTTTTCTAAGCTTTAAATCCCTCTGATATGTCTATGTTGACACTGTAGAATCTGTTTGAGTAATTGAGGTGGGATCGGTGTGGATTAAATGTTTAGTTTGGAAACAAATGATGAGGTTTCATATTGTGATCGGTTAGCTTGCTACATGAACACAAACAAACGGGAAGCTGATCATATGACAGGCGCAGAGTACGAACGCCTGCAGGCGAGCGGAAAAGCCTAGCGCGTGAGCCGCCTCTGAATGGAGCGGTCTCTCAGATGATCAACCTCTCTTTCACATTTTGGAAACATTTTCTGAATATATTATTACATGTATGAACTACGATGAAACGTACTATTCGCAAGCTCAATAATGTTTTTAATTTTTTTGTAATTCCGTAATTTATTTGTAATGTAGAACAGCTGCTGAAACATTTTGTTTAGTTATATTTTGTTAAATATATAAATATATAATATTCTTTAATAAATAAAGAATTTTACTCTAAAAATACAGAAATTATATTTATATCATATTAATATACTAGGATTATAAAATAAATTATGAGCAAGTTCATTCAGAATTTTTTTTTCTTTTCCCTCATTCTTTTATATTTATGTTTTTTGTAAAGCTGCCTTAGAACAATCTGTACTTTAAAAAGCGTCATACAAATCAATTTAATTGATCAGACCCTAAGGTAAACATATGATAAACTGTCAAATCGATTATATATTATTATATATATATATATATATATATATATATATATTACATAATATATGTGTGCTGTATATAATTATTATGTATATTTCAATACACACATATACATGTATATATTAAAGAAATATTTGCATGTATATACTGTATATATATATATATATTTATATAATATATAAATATATTTTTTCTTCTTAAATATATACATGCATGTGTGTGTATTTATATATACACAATAATTATACACAGTACATACACATATGTAATTATTACATATTATGTAAACAGACTTTTATTTTGGATGCTTGGATGCTTATTGATGATTTGACAGCACTTATATTATATTATATTATATTATAATCAGTAATGAATGTTGGAGCTCATCCAACAGGGGGCGCTTATAGACACGAGTATGAGTCACACGCCTCTCACAGACAAGACAGTAGCAGAAGAAGCAGCAGCAGCTGACAGGAAGAGCGTTTGTGAGTAAAACAAGCGTTTACACACACATTTTAAAGGCATATGATTATTCTGTCAGCATTATTTTGGAGTAAATCTTACCCTTTATGTTGCGGGTTTTATAGCGTGCTTTATTGCGCTGTTGTCACATTGATATCTGCTGATGAATTTGAAGATGTTTCATTCAAACACGCCTTTGAAAACAGACCAAAATAAACACAAATATGTCACACAAATATGTCATTTTGAATGAATAAACAACGACTGTGTCATGAAACAGACTGAATTCAGGAACTCAATAAGGTTTCATTCAAGACTGAAACATTTGGCTCTTTGTTCTGCTAGTTTGTTTATAATGCTGCATGTTATATGTTTTATTCAGTTGATGTTAATGAATATGTAAAACTTTACATATTTTGAAAATATTGTATGCATTTATCTGTGCTGTTTACATGATTACTAAACTTAATTCAGTAGTCCTTAGTGTGTGTTTTTAAATAAAGATTACACAGAAATTAATTTCTGTCAAATGTGAACCGTGAGGTAATTAGTTTCAGCTAATTTCAAGTGAAGAAAATTGATGAATAATTAGAGTTTGTGAAATGTCAATCATTTCAATAAGGTCTGTTATGCTTGATCTTCCTGCTTTGGTTACTTTTGCAGATGTAGTTTTTATAGGAGAAATTTCAGTTAAATTACTATATATATATATACAGGGTGCGATTTGTGAAAAAAAACAGAGGGGGGATGTTTTGAACAGTTTTTTTTCCGCTTGAAAATAAATCACAAACCACGGTGGAGCTATATATAGACTAGTTTTTGGCAGCTGTTACAGAAACATTTTTACAATAAATATTCTGATTTAACCTTGAGCTTTAAAGTATTAGATAGCTTCGATATTTGACCACTATTTACAATGACACTAATAATTCTGAATTTCTGATAGGAATGCAAAATCAATCGGTAATTTGATATTTTGAATAAAATATCGAGACACAAACTTGTATATATTCAATCGCGTTTGCTCCCATTTATTTTTGATCACAGTGCTTCGTACACATATAATGTATATAAATATAATGTGTGTGTGTATATATATATATATATGACCTGCTTCATGTAAAATCAGGCATCAAAATATTAAAATGTACAGTAGATTATATCTTTTAGATCTCTTTTGAAACTTGCCATAATAAAAGAATATATGGTTTTGTGGATTGTTTTCCTCTTCTAGATTCACTGTATGCAGACATGAGTGTCCCAGACTACATGCAGTGTGCTGAGGACCATCAGACGGTCCTGGTGGTGGTCCAGCCCGTGGGGATCGTCCCAGAGGACCAGTTCTTCCGCATCTACAAACGCATCGTCAGCGTGAGCCAGGTCACCATACGGGACTCCCAGCGCGTCCTGTTCATCCGATACCGGCACCATTACCCCCCTGAGAACAACGACTGGGGCGACTTTCAGACTCACCGCAAAGTCGTGGGTCTCATCTCGGTGACCAGCTGCACCACGGCAAAAGAGTGGCCACAGACATCAGACCGTTTCCACGGGCAGAAGGAGGTGTTCGGCTCCACGCTGTACGACTCGCGGCTGCTGGTGTTCGGGCTGCAGGGGGAGGTGGCGGAACAGCAGCGGACAGATGTGGCGTTCTACCCCAGCTATGACGACTGTCCCGATGTGGAGAAGCGGGTGGAGGATTTTGTTGAGTCCATCTTTATCGTCCTGGAGTCGAAAAGGCTGGACAGAGCAACTGATAAATCCGGCGATAAGATACAACTGCTGTGTGTGCCGTTCGAGAAGAAGGACTTTGTGGGGTTGGACACAGACAGCAGGTGAGTTTGGGGTTCTGGGAATGTGCTCAAAATGACAGACTACTGAGAAATTACCTCATCTTAATTGGTGACCAGCATAATGGTCAGCCCATATGGGTTTTTCAGTAGTCGATGCTGATATCTAGAGAAGGGCAGCTGATGAAACTTCAATTGCCATTTATTTATTGCTAATGCAAGCATCACTATTAGGGATGCACAATATAAAGGAACCATTTTGGTTATCAGCTGATATTAAAGATGTTTTAATTTTCATTTATTTTTTTTACATTTAGGTGACCTTTTCCATCATCTAATGCTCACTTAAAGTTAATGTTGATAGACACTAATAATTTAATGTCAGTATTACATGTAACTTTTGCAAATATCCTAATCAATATACACCGATCAGGCATAACATTATGACCGGTGAAGTGAATAACACTGATTATCTCTTCATCACGGCACCTGTTAGTGGGTGGGATATATTAAGTTGATGTGTAAGAAGCAGGAAAAATTGGCAAGTGGTAGGATTTGAGCGAGTTTGACAAAGGCCAAATTGTGATGGCTGGACGACTGGGTCAGAGCATCTCCAAAACTGCAGCTCTTGTGGGGTGTTCCCGGTCTGCAGTGGTCAGTATCTATCAAAAGTGGTCCACGCCATAACCCCTGTCCACCACTGAAAGCACCAACAGTGGGCATGTGGGCATCAGAACTGGACCATGGAGCAATGGAAGAAGGTGGCCTGGTCTGATGAATCACGTTTTCTTTTACATCACGTGGATGGCCGGGTGCGTGTGCGTCGCTTACCTGGGGAACACATGGCACCAGGATGCACTATGGGAAGAAGGCAAGCCGGATGTTACTTTGACACGTACCACCTACCTAAGCATTGTTGCAGACCATGTACACCCTTTGATGGAAACGTTATTCCCTGGTGGCTGTGGCCTCTTTCACCAGGATAATGTGCCCTGCCTCAAAGCAAAAAGGACTATATAAGGACTTAAAGGATCTGCTGCTAACATCTTGGTGCCAGATACCACAGCACACCTTCAGGGGTCTAGTGGAGTCCATGCCTCGGCGGGTCAGGGCTGTTTTGGCAGCAAAAGAGGGACCAACACAATATTAGAAAGTCATAATGTTATGCCTGATCGGTGTATGTATTTTTAGTACTGTACAGTAAATTAAAATGTTGTGATGCTTAAATTTATTTCTAGCATTTATATTGACTGGTTTTAGTTAGTGTTTAATTTTAAATTATTATTTTGAACACAGATTCCCAAAACTTCTTGTCAGCTGAACCCATTTGGCCTAAAATATATACTTGTATTTTATGTTAATATTTTAATAATTTATAAACCCATATATGCATATTCACAGTTCTCTGATCTCGGTTAATGGTTTATATATTTATAATATATTTAAATATAATATGTGTGTGTGTATTTATTTGTTTATATTTATGTATTTATACATTGTTTTAAATGTTTTATTTTACATTTTACATTTACATTTTACATTTTTATGATATAATTAATTATTAGCTTTTTATCAACACAGGAACCCCCTGCTGTTCCCTCACAAACTCCTGTTTGGGAAACTCTGATTTAGACAAAATAGTAAAGAATTTTAACATCGGCCATTTATCAGTTATTATCCATAACAATGAAAATAATATGGTGGTTTTGCTTGTAGGTCAACCGTGCATGATCTTCTATCCTGTTTCATGAGTTTTGCCATTTGTTTTTCATGGTGGTTGTTTTTTTTCTTCCCTCTTGTTTTGCCTTGTTTTATTTGTCTTTCTTCTTTTCTTTCATACTGTCCTGTGAGTTTATTATGGGGTGTGAAAAGGTGAGCCGGTAGTTCTGTTTCCTGCTTTAGTTCATTCTTACCTGATCAGCCTCTTCCTCTCCCCTTCAGTGACACACTGCTTGGACCTCGATTCTCTTGTGTCTCAGTTTAGAGTAGAAAGGTCAAACTCATTTTTGGGATGAAAGTCAATGTGCAGGAATGGAAAAAAGAGCTGTCAGCAGAGTGTCATCTTTGTGTCCTCATGTCGTCTTTGAGTCGATTGTTTAAAGGTGAAATATGGGCAAGATTCTCGGGGTCCTGGTGCCTGACAGGGTCAAGCGTTTGATCAAGTATATCGTCTCTCTCTGTCTGCTATATAACTGCAGAAGTTCATGGATGTCATTCAGTAATTCATGAGTGATTGCACGCAAAGCTTTGTGCTCATCTCATCTACGGTCGCAGCATGAATTTGAATATGGCATCCATTGCTAAAAATACTGAGTTTAGTTGTGTTTGCTCCATTGTAGGATGTGGGTTCTTGAGCTGAAGTTAAATATAGATTATAAATATAGGTTGTGTTTATAAAGATGATTTTAATTAAAGAAATAATATTAAAGGGATAGTTCACCCAAAATTGAAAATTCTGTCATCATTTACTCACCATTATGAATTTCTTTCTTCTGCTGAACACAAAAGAAGATATTTTGAAAAATGTCTGTAAAATGTCGGTGAGTAAATGATGACAGAATTTTCATTTTTGGGTGAACTATCCCTTTAATATTATTAGTTATTAATATTATTAATATTATTTTTGAATATATTTTTATTTATAATACATATAATAATAATAAATAATAATAATAATAATAATAATAAATATTAAATTATTAATTATTTAATCAATATTAAGGATTCATGGATATAGACATTCTGGCTAATAATATAATATAATATAATATAATATAAATTATGTGTTTATAAATATTATGTTAATTGATGTAAAGCAATAATTTTAATAATTCTCTTTTTAAATATATTTTTATTTATACTCATAAATATTAAATTAATAAATTATATATTATTTATCAATAGGGATAATGAATAGGGATTCATGGATATAGATTTTTTATATAATATAATATAATATAATATAATATAATATAATATGATATAATTATTGCTGTCAAATGATTAATTGCGATTAATCACATCCAAAATAAGTTTGTTTACATAATATGTGTGTGTGTGTACTGTGTATAATTATTATGTATAAATACACACACATGCATGTATATATTTTGTGAAACATTTTTTATATTTATATATAAAATATTTATATTTATATATAATATAAATGATATAAATATATATACAGTATATACATGCAAATATTTCTTAAATATATACATGTATGTTTGTGTATTCAAATATACATAATAATTATACCGTACGTACACATATATTATGTAAACACAAACTTTTATTTTGGATGCGGTTGATCACAATTAATCAATTTGACAGAACTAAATATAATATAATATAATATAATATAATATAATATAATATAATATAATATAATATATAATGTAAATGTAAAGGAGCATTACAGTTTATAACCCCCAGAAATAAGTTATTACCTTGTAATGCCTATAACTGTTTAGCTGTTAAAAGGTTAGGCTAATGGTCATTAATTAAAATAATAATCATAATTATATATGTATGTAAATATTTTATTTTTATAAGTAGCATTAATTTAACATTGAATATACAATTTTCCTTATTACTTATTTGGTGTATTACTGATATTTTTGTCAATATTATGAATCTATACTATTTTGCCTGTTTATTTATTTATTTTTTAAACTGCGTTCACACTAGAGTTCCAATCTGGCCTTGAAACATTTCAAGATTTACGTAACAGTTTTGGAATCAGTCATAGGACAAAAAATATACTGCTTGAATTGGCCCTGATATTAAAGACTTCCAATATTGTGTTTTAATTAGACTGTTGCTGATGTTATTATATGGTCACTGATACTTCATACCTATATGTAAAAAAAAATATATATATGAAAAATATGTTTCTCGTGTTTCTCTTCTGCCTAACTCTCACTTGAATAACACTTGACCCTCTTGCACACTCTCTGTAGGGGTCCTTTCACCAGTTTTACCTCCTTATGTTTATAAACATAAATCCTTTATTTTTTAGTTCATCTCCATGGGATAGACATCAAGTTGCTTTTTGAGCCGTTTAGCTGAAATCCCCACCGTTTTGCCTGTGCATCCCCTTCCCTCTGCATCCCTCCAGCTTTCCTCTCTGTCTGTAAATACTGGGCTAAGACAGAAGACAAAGCTTAATGCAAAACCACATCAGCATATTTGTGTTCCATATAAGGCCAGCCAAATGAGATGACATCGATTCACCGCTGATAAAAATAACTTTAATTAAATATGGCTGACGTCACCTGCACTTGGCTGCGAGCGTTGATTAAGAACTGAGCTCTGTGCTTAAACGCTGAATGTTTATCTGACTCCTGTTTCTGCTGCTCTTCCTCAGGCACTACAAGAAACGCTGTCAGGGCCGCATGAGGAAGCACGTCGGGGATCTGTGTCTGCAGGCGGGGATGTTGCAGGACGCCCTCGTACATTATCACATGGCTGTGGAGCTGCTGCGGTCTGTCAATGACTTCCTGTGGCTGGGAGGTAAGATGGGGTTTAATGATTCATAGTGTGTGTTCACACTTGAGAGGTTTGTTTCGACAGGTGTGATTGCTCTGTTAGTGCGGTTCATTTGAATAAGTGTGAACGCTGCCATCTGAACCCTGATGCGCACAAACAAGCAGACCTAGACCCACCTTTTCAGGGGGTTAGGGTTAGGGTCCGCTTCCAAACGAACTCTGGTGAGGTTTGACTGGAATATGAATGCAACATGGACCAAAGACAATGAACCAAAAACAGGACATGATGTCACATAACCCTAAAAAGGGCAGAATGCTCAAGCATATCTGGCTCTTCTTGTCATAGGGGCTACATTTCCCATTACAGTTCGGTACAGGCGTCGCGCATACAATGAGCATATCAAGTCCAACACACAGCACTGTTTTGGATGTTAAGTAAGTTCTGTCGCAAAAGAGAAAGTTCTGTTGACTTGAGAGGGCGTTCATGGCCAGTTTTTTTAACTAGGAAACTAGTATTTATGATAATTCCGATAGCACGTGAAGGCAGCATTAGTTCTGGTTCGCTTGACATTTTCAAGACCAAACCTAAAGATACTGAACCTAAAGTCATAGGGATACTTTCACAACCTGATTGGTCAGCTTTTATGATGTATATTTCGTGACAGAACATCCAAAACAATGCTGTGTGCTGGGCTAAATGCGCTCGTTGTATGTGCGTGGCTACATATGATGGTGTTTTGACCAGCTGAGAACTCGTGAAGAGCTTATAAAATGTGTAAAGGAGTCAAAACAGCGACAGGAATCCCTCTGTCACACACACAAACCAAGATCTGCTGCGAGGAGACGCGGTTCTGATGCCTGTACCGAACTGTGATGGGCAACACCATGACTATGATGAGAAAAAACAGGTATGCTTGAGCATTCTGGCCTTTTTAGGGTCTCATCTTGTGACATCATGTCACTTATTCAAATGAACTGCACTAACAGAGCAATCGCACCAGGGTTTGTTTTAATGGAAGCAAACATGCCAAGTTTGAACACAGCCCCAGTTTCTTTTTGGGTCTGGACCAAAAGAACCAAGAGAACTGAACGACAAGTATGAACACACCCATAGACTTGCTTTCACCCTAAATCAGTATTTTAGTGTCATTGAGATACTCTTGTTTCTTTTTATTTCATTTCTTTTCTTTTTCTTTATTTCATTTTGTTTTCATTTCATTTAGTTTTTTCGTTTCCTTTCTTGTCTTTTCTTTTTTCTATCTCTTTTCTTCAATTTTTTGGTCTTTTCTTTTTTCTTTTTCTTTTATTTCATTTCTTTTAATTTTCTTTTCTTTTAGATAAGTATTAATATTTTTGAAATAGTTTTAATTTTTATATTTTCTGTTTTCATTTTTATTTTAGTTAAATTTTTAGTAATTTTGTCTTTTTTATTCGTATTTCTTTTTTTGTTAAAATATGTCTATATAGCTCTTATTAATAGTTGTTTTAGTTTTGTTTCTTTTAGTACATCAAGTTAAACTAAATGAAAATAAAAAGGTTTGCCTTGGCATTTAGTTAACCATAATAACCCTGCCCCAAATATCTAAAGCCGGTAATTTCCCTAGGAACCAGTATCAAAACATCTTGGCTCTTAGAAGACTAGTACTACAGGGACTGTTTAGGTTATTTATTTATTTTTTTACATGCATTATGTAATTATCACATTATAGTATCAAGCCAAGTACAACCCATAACATGCCTGTGCAAAGTTATATCCAATCTTTAAACTCATAATGACCAGCTAACGAAGTAAACCCAGTCCCTTTCTCCAAGCAGCTTTGACTTTCTCAGTCTTTGCCTGAATGGATCTTTCCTTCCCAAAGTCCTGCATGATGACAGATAAACTGTCCAGTGATGACTCAGAACAGTGAAATGGTTTCTGTTTTGTTCCTCAGCTGCTTTGGAGGGACTGTGTTCTGCGTCTGTCATCTTCCATTACCCAGGAGGCACTGCAGGGAAGAGCGGAGCCCGTAAACCTGGCGTCTCCTCTGCTGCCGACGCTGGAAAGAGACACAGACCTGGTCAGTGCAGTCAGACACATCTATATCTGACTAAACTAAAAATATCAAGACCCCATGATTTTGTTCATATTTTCATTTTGGTTGCTTTGGGGGATTCTAGAGTTCATATTTAATTCTGGAGAATAGAATTATTGTAGACCTTTTATCTTTGCTTTTATTAATTCATAATGATACAATTAAAAAGGCTTGTGTGATTTGAATCATGCACCTTTAGGTCAGTAATTCATTTTTACACTTACTTGCTAAACTTTTTCTTCTTTGCACACTCACACTCACATATAAGGAAGAAAAGCAAGGGTCTTCTATGGAGACTCAATATGTTTTATTTACATCATGAATGAATGAATGTGTGTGAATAAGCGAATAAGAGAATGAGGTTGGTGTGTCTCAGATGTCATTTACTGCTCTTGGTTTGATGTGTGTTTGTTTAATGAAACATCATTGTGAGTGAAAGCAGCAGAAGCGTTGAGTCTACATTATTACAGCTCATTCTCATCTGAGAGTCAGTGATGCTGATCTACAGCAACAAGAGAAACCTTCTGTTCTCTTTTCTTTTCTGTCTTTTCTTTTCTTTTTTTTCATTTTTCTTTTTTCATTCATTTTATGTCTTTTCTTTTTGTTTTTTTATTTCATTTTCTTTTCTTTTCTTTTTCTCTTTCTTTTCTTTTTTTTCTTTTCTTCTTTTCATTAGATGCATCTTTTGTCATCCTTTCTTTTTCTTTTTTCTTTATTTCATTTTCTTGTATTTTCATTTCATTTAATTTTCTTCGTTTTTTCATTTCCTTTCTTGTCCTTTATTTCTTTTTCATTTTCTTATTTAATTTTATTTCTTCTTTTCTTTTCTGTCTTTTCGTTTCATTTCATCTTTTGTCATCTTTTCTTTTTTCTTTCTTCATTTCATTTTCTTTGTTTTTTTTTCATTTCCTTTCTTGTCCTTTCTTTTCTTTTTTCATTTTCTTTTCTTTTCTTTTTTCATTTTCTTTTCTTTTCATTTACAAACCCGATTCCAAAAAAGTTGGGACAGGTAGCAATAAGAGGCCGGAAAAGTTAAATGTACATATAAGGAACAGCTGGAGGACCAATTTGCAACTTATTAGGTCAATTGGCAACATGATTGGGTATAAAAAGAGCCTCTCAGAGTGGCAGTGTCTCTCAGAAGTCAAGATGGGCAGAGGATCACCAATTCCCCCAATGCTGCGGCGAAAAATAGTGGAGCAATATCAGAAAGGAGTTTCTCAGAGAAAAATTGCAAAGAGTTTGAAGTTATCATCATCTACAGTGCATAATATCATCCAAAGATTCAGAGAATCTGGAACAATCTCTGTGCGTAAGGGTCAAGGCCGGAAAACCATACTGGATGCCCGTGATCTTCGGGCCCTTAAATGGCACTGCATCACATACAGGAATGCTACTGTAATGGAAATCACAACATGGGCTCAGGAATACTTCCAGAAAACATTGTCTGTGAACACAATCCACCGTTGCCGGCTAAAACTCTATAGGTCAAAAAAGAAGCCATATCTAAACATGATCCAGAAGCGCAGGCGTTTTCTCTGGGCCAAGGCTCATTTAAAATGGACTGTGGCAAAGTGGAAAACTGTTCTGTGGTCAGACGGATCAAAATTTGAAGTTCTTTTTGGAAAACTGGGACGCCATGTCATCCGGACTAAAGAGGACAAGGACAACCCAAGTTGTTATCAGCGCTCAGTTCAGAAGCCTGCATCTCTGATGGTATGGGGTTGCATGAGTGCGTGTGGCATGGGCAGCTTACACATCTGGAAAGGCACCATCAATGCTGAAAGGTATATCCAAGTTCTAGAACAACATATGCTCCCATCCAGACGTCGTCTCTTTCAGGGAAGACCTTGCATTTTCCAACATGACAATGCCAGACCACATACTGCATCAATTACAACATCATGGCTGCGTAGAAGAAGGATCCGGGTACTGAAATGGCCAGCCTGCAGTCCAGATCTTTCACCCATAGAAAACATTTGGCGCATCATAAAGAGGAAGACCTAAGACAGTTGAGCAACTAGAAGCCTGTATTAGACAAGAATGGGACAACATTCCTATTCCTAAACTTGAGCAACTTGTCTCCTCAGTCCCCAGACGTTTGCAGACTGTTATAAAAAGAAGAGGGGATGCCACACAGTGGTAAACATGGCCTTGTCCCAACTTTTTTGAGATGTGTTGATGCCATGAAATTTAAAATCAACTTATTTTTCCCTTAAAATGATACATTTTCTCAATTTAAACATTTGATATGTCATCTATGTTGTATTCTGAATAAAATATTGAAATTTGAAACTTCCACATCATTGCATTCTGTTTTTATTCACAATTTGTACAGTGTCCCAACTTTTTTGGAATCGGGTTTGTAATTTAATTTTCTTTTCTTTTCCTTTAGTTCATCTTTTGTCGTCTTTTCTTTGTTTTTTCATTTCTTTTTTCTCTTTTCTGAATTTCTTTCTTTCTGAAAGGATTTAAATGATTTTTCATGTTCATTTGCTTGTATTTACACATACATAAGCCTGAAAACACTATAATATTATATTTGAACTCATTAATAGGTGTACCATTCATTCGTTTCATTTGTTTGCTCTACAGATTTATATCTTAAATGGCTTCATAAAGTATTTGCACACTTAAGCCACACTTAAAATGAAAGAAATATACACTTTCCAAGTAAAACATTTTTGATACATGATACAAATAGATGCTGTTCAAAATGAAGTGAAAAGCTCTAGATTTGTGCAGATGTCATTTGGTTTGACTTTAAGTGTGACTTAAGTGTCCAGATCCTTTTCTTTCTTTCTTTTTTTAATAAGGCTTTGATAACATATTCAAAACTAGAGAAATAATAATGTTTTTTTTTTAAAGCTTGCATGCTCCCTCAGTGTCTGTTAACAGCCATTATATATAAAGAGTCCATCACTTCTCAGTCCTGCTGCATGTCTGCTCGTCACCGCTGCTGAACTGACAGCTTTATCATGATCAGGAACATTTAGTGCCCTGATATGTGCTGTACTAACACTGCTCACCATGAACTGCAGCTTGTGCCAAGAGTGAACCAGGTTCTCTCTCTCTGTCTCTCCCTCTCTGTCTGTCTGTCTGTCTGTCTTCAGGCGCTCAAGAAGTTCTCATTGATCCAGGTACAGTAAAGCTGAAGCACACGTGTATCTTTAGATAAGGTTTTTATTCCTGTCCGTGTGTGCTCTTGTGATGTAGTTGTTGTGCTTGTGCATGTGTGGCCTTTTGTGTTTCTGATCTGACGGCAATGGAAATATCTGCAGTGATTTCAATGCATGGATGTGAATCCTTACTTTTGATTCCAGCTGAAAGGATTTATAGCACTTTTTTTGCAATCATTAGATGGAATATTTGTGTTTTTGTGCCTGATTTTTGCAGTAGTTATCATTCACTGATTCACCATTACAAAATCTGTAGTGCAGATTCTTACTGTTCAAATTGTTTTGTGCTTTTTATGATAATGCTTAGCTATTAAGAATAACTAACTTATTAGTAACTAATAGGGTTGACCTCATGATTGATTTAGTTGATAGATTTTATATACACAGACGTTATATACACAACATCTGCTCTTTGCTGCCACTAGAGGTCAGTGTTTTGTTGCCATTTGAGTTATATGGTCACAAAAACTTATTACAGTTAAGAGATTTAATTTGCATAATGTTTTTTTTAAATTGATTTCTCATTACTTTAAAGAAGTTGGAAGGTAAAACCAACAGTACAGATGCGGATTTTCGAAGTGTTGTTTCAGAACTGTATTTATGAAAAATTCCAAGGGTAGGAGGTTATTAACCTGTAATGAAAGATTATGCACTGATGAATCATTCCCAAAAAGACCAGGGACATGGATTAATAAAGTAAACAGGGTGAATTTGTTCTCTTGTTTCTTTAATAAATGTCCTGAGTGTGTAATTATGTTCCTCTAAACTTGTTTCTTGATGACTTTCATATTTAATTCAAGAAATTGCTTGTTGAGTTCCAGGTCTTGCGTCAGGTCTTATATCTCAGAGCGGTTAAATGCAAAATAAAATTTTTAGTATTATTACAGACGCTTAGGCTTTATAACATTTGGAAATAAGGTATAGCACACATGCAAGCATTGCATTAGCATGCAGAGAACAGAATTAGCTTTCTTTTCATTAATCATGGTGCAGTTACCATGGTTCTCTCTCTGTCATCTTCCTGTCCAGGTGCTCTGACGACCAATGGCATCAGTGCAGACACAAGCGCTGAGATCGGCCGAGCCAAGAACTGCCTCAGTCAGGAGGACATCATTGAGAAATACAAGGAGGCCATCTCTTACTACGGCAAGGTAACTTCATGCACAGAAATGAGTTTCTTCTGCTCTGTCTGAGATGTTCTCTGCTGTGGAGGATCAGTTTTGTTTTCTGGAAGCAGCCATGTACAAAGCCTGCATTTAAAAAATAAAATACAGTAAAATCAGTAATATTGTGAAATATTATTTCCATTTAAAAGAACCATTTTCTCTTTAAATGCATTTTAAAATGTAATTTATTCCTGTGATCAAAGCTGAATTTTCAGCATCATTACTCCAGTCTTCAGTGTCACATGATCCTTCAGAAATAATTCTAATATGATGATTTACTGCTCAAGAAACATTTCTCATTATTATCAAGGTTGAAAACAGTTGTGCTACTTAATATTTTTGTGGAAACATACATCCCCCCCCCCCAGGATTCTTTAATGAATGTATAAAGTTCAAAAGAACAGCATTTATTTGAAATAAATATTGTTTTGTAACATTATAAATGTCTTTACTGCCTTACTTTTGATTTAATGCATATTTGCTGAATAAGTGTTTATTTATTTCCAAAAAAGTCATACAGCAGATTCATGCAACAGAAACAGCATTATAAACATAGTTTTGGCTCTAAAATCTAGGTAACATCTTATAATAGGGTCTCATTTATTAAAGTTAATTAACTACATTAGTTAAAATGAATCTCTAAAGCATTTATCAATCATAGTTTATTGACCATGTTATTTTCAACATTTACTGAATTTACTGATTGTTAAAATCAAAATATGAATTAATATTATTTAGTGGACCTGAGCAAACAATGAACAGTTGTATTTTTATTATCTAACATTAGCAAAGATGAATAAATACTGTAACAATATTGCTCATTGTTAATGTTATTTAATGGGACCTTATTGAAAAGTGTTAGACAATTCTTTTAATAATGAAAATGTAATTATTTATTAAACATGGGTGTCTTAGACATAACAGTCGTGCAGTCGTTGCCTAATGGTTAGAGAGTCAGTCTGGTAACCCGAAGGTTGCGGGTTTGATTCTCAATACCGACAGGAAATGACTGAGCAAGACACCTAATCCCCAATCGCTCCCCGGGTGCCACAGCAAAATGGCTGCCCACTCCTCCGTGTGTGTCTACGATTTGCAATGTGTGTGTATTCACTACTCACTATTCCTAATGTGTGTGCACTAACTTGGATGGGTTAAATGCAGAGGACAAATTCTGAGTATGGGTTTCTATACTTGGCCTTCACATGTCACTTTCACTTTCAACAAGTCTTTCAAAGCCTTGTGTTATAGTAATTTTTATCCTAGTCAAGGGAGTTTTTAGCACGTTTCTTCGTGCCGTGCCTAACAACGCTCTTTAACTGTGGTAAAACCACTTTAACACGCAGCTTCTTGTGGGATATTGCTTTATTAAACACTCAAAGTTCTGTTTTATTATTCATCAGCTCTCGCTCTGAGATGGCAAACAGAGACGGCTCGTTTTTATGTAGGTGTTTTACCCATGAAATGGCACTGCTGATGTACATCTCACAGCAAGTAGCCTCTAGAGATGGTCTTGGGTTCTGGAATTAAAATATCTTTGCATGGTGCATTTTAAGCTCGCTGTTCCTGGCTCATGCAAAGTCAAGTATTTGACCCCAGTCTTGTGAATGGAGCCGCTCGTTCAGTCTCTGTTCGTCTCATTGATCTCCAGCTGCTCATTTCTGCCACATCAGCTGTTCTGCCAGCAGCCAGCAGGGGACACTGCAGCCTTGTAAATTCTTAGATTTGAACAGAGCACTCTGTGCCTGCTGAGTTTTGATTCTCAAATATGATGACACATCCTGAACAGAGGCAAGATGGACGTACAGCATGACCTTTCTCTGACCCTCAGGTCTTTTCTTTATATTTTAGTCAGTGAGTTTCAGTTTTGCAATTTATTATCCCTATGGTCTCAGAGTGCGGTTTACAGTCTGAAATTATATTGCAAAGTGATTGAAATGTCAGCATGATCTGGCCATTTAAATGGATATGTACGAAGCTGTTGTGCAATCAAAACCTTATTTCATTTTGTATTAACTGATTTAATCATTTTTATGTTTTATTTAATAATTTTAAAAACATAATACAAGCGTACAAGCGAGAGCTTTTTTTTTACCTTTTTTTTGACCCTCAAATTTTTTATTTTAGTTAGTGAACATCAATATTGCAAGTTATTGCCTATATGGTCTCAGAGTGTGATTATTTATTTATTTATTTATTTATTTATTTATTTATTTATTTATTTATTTATTATATTTTTTTTAATAATCTGAAATGATATTTTAATGCGTTAATAAGCATGTATGGCAATGTGATTAAAATATCACAATGATCTGGCCATTTATATTAAATTTGCAAACAACCTTATTTACTATTTATTTATTGTATTCAAAAATATTATTTAATAATATTATTATAAAATATTTAATAAAATAAATAATATATATATATATATATATATATATATATATATATATATATATATATATATATATATATATATATATAAAATCTTTATTAAATATTCTATCTTTATTAAAATAAATTTATCAACTTTTTTTTTTATTAAACTTAAATTGCTCTGCTGGAATATATGTGTGGGCTGGGCCATGATTAATTGCATTAATTTATTTTTTATAATATATATTTTTTTAAATAATTAAGGTACTAAATTAACGCTTTAAAATTGACAGCTCATAACTCATAAAATCTTGTTGTCTGTCTTTCAGTATAAGAATGCTGGAGTGATTGAGCTGGAGGCCTGTATTAAGGCCGTCAGAGTGTTGGCCATTCAGAAACGAGCCATGGAGGCGTCTGAGTTCCTGCAGAACGCTGTTTACATCAACCTTGGCCAGGTGAGCGAGCAATGCACAGTAAAACCTCAACAAGTCAGTCAAGTTGCTCTATGAGTGGTGGAATGGTCCTTCAGCGTTTGTCTGTCTGTGTTCAGCTGTCAGAAGAGGAGAAGATCCAGCGTTACAGCGTCCTGTCAGAGCTCTACGAGCTCATTGGCTTCCACCGTAAATCGGCGTTCTTCAAACGCGTCGCCGCCATGCAGTGTGTGGCTCCCACCATCCCTGAGCCGGGCTGGAAAGCCTGTTACAAACTCCTGCTGGAGACCCTGCCGGGATACAGCCTCTCTCTGGACCCCAAAGACTTCAGCAAAGGTAACACCAGATGTTTCTGTTATAGGGCTATCAAAGTTATACTGTTTGAATTATTGTTTTAAGGCTGTTAAACCATATTACAAATGTTTGATTATGTTCTGTGTGGTTTCTAAAGACTGGTTGGTGTGCTGGTGTTTTCGTTTATTAGTACAGTAAATGGTGGCGAATTATTGACTTGATCAAAAAATAGTGATTCACAGACATTGTATGGTGGATTTTAATGATGGTTTGAAGGATAGTGTGTCTGAAGTTCCACCAGTGGGTGAAAAACTCTGTCCAACATTACTGAAAGCACCAGCAGTCATTTTTTTAAATATCTCTAATTAGCTTTATTTTTATTTCAGCTTTAATAATTTTAGTATAGTAACTTAATTGTAATGTGAGAAATGTTGTCTTGAGAAAATGAACTGAAATAAAATAAGTTTGTTTTCATCTAATATTTATTTTATTTCAGATTTATTTCAGTTAATGGAAATTAATTTGAGTAGTTGTTTTTTTGTGTGGTTTTCTTATGATCCCAACTTGCCACAGTCCCATTCATAAGCAGAAAAAAAAAAAAAAAAAAAAAATATATATATATACAGTGGGGAGAACAAGTATTTGATACACTGCCGATTTTGCAGGTTTGCCCACTTACAAAGCATGTAGAAGTCTGTAATTTTTGTCATAGGTACTCTTCAACTGTGAGTGACGGAATCTAAAACAAAAATCCAGAAAATCACATTGTATGATTTTTAAGTAATTAATTTGCATTTTATTGCATGACATAAGTATTTGATACATCAGAAAAGCAGAACTTAATATTTGGTACAGAAACCTTTGTTTGCAATTACTGAGATCATACGTTTCCTGTAGTTCTTGACCAGGTTTGCACACACTTCAGCAGGGATTTTGGCCCACTCCTCCATACAGACCTTCTCCAGATCCTTCAGGTTTCGGGGCTGTCGCTGGGCAATACGGACTTTCAGCTCCCTGCAAAGATTTTCTATTGGGTTCAGGTCTGGAGACTGGCTAGGCCGCTCCAGGACCTTGAGATGCTTCTTACGGAGCCACTCCTTAGTTGCCCTGGCTGTGTGTTTCGGGTCGTTGTCATGCTGGAAGACCCAGCCACGACCCATCTTCAATGCTCTTACTGAGGGAAGGAGGTTGTTGGCCAAGATCTCGCGATACATGGCCCCATCCATCCTCCCCTCAATATGGTGCAGTCGTCCTGTCCCCTTTGCAGAAAAGCATCCCCAAAGAATGATGTTTCCACCTCCATGCTTCACGGTTGGGATGGTGTTCTTGGGGTTGTACTCATCCTTCTTCTTCCTCCAAACACGGCAAATGGAGTTTAGACCAAAAAGCTCTATTTTTGTCTCATCAGACCACATGACCTTCTCCCATTCCTCCTCTGGATCATCCAGATGGTCATTGGCAAACTTCAGATGGGCCTGGACATGCACTGGCTTGAGCAGGGGGACCTTGCGTGCGCTGCAGGATTTTAATCCATGACGGCCTAGTGTGTTACTAATGGTTTTCTTTGAGACTGTGGTCCCAGCTCTCTTCAGGTCATTGACCAGGTCCTGCCGTGTAGTTCTGGGCTGATCCCTCACCTTCCTCATGATGATTGATGCCCCACGAGGTGAGATCTTGCATGGTGCCCCAGGCCGAGGGAGATTGACCATCATCTTGAACTTCTTCCATTTTCTAATAATTGCGCCAACAGTTGTTGCCTTCTCACCAAGCTGCTTGCCTATTGTCCTGTAGCCCATCCCAGCCTTGTGCAGGTCTGCAGTTTTATCCCTGATGTCCTTACACAGCTCTCTGGTCTCTTGGCCATTGTGGAGAGGTTGGAGTCTGTTTGATTGAGTGTGTGGACAGGTGTCTTTTATACAGGTAACGAGTTCAAACAGGTGCAGTTAATACAGGTAATGAGTGGAGAACAGGAGGGCTTCTTAAAGAAAAACTAACAGGTCTGTGAGAGCCGGAATTCTTACTGGTTGGTAGGTGATCAAATACTTATGTCATGCAATAAAATGCAAATTAATTATTAAAAATCATACAATGTGATTTTCTGGATTTTTGTTTTAGATTCCGTCTCTCACAGTTGAAGTGTACCTATGATAAAAATTACAGACTTCTACATGCTTTGTAAGTAGGAAAACCTGCAAAATCGGCAGTGTATCAAATACTTGTTCTCTCCACTGTATATATATATATATATATATATATATATGTGTACACACACACACACACACACAGTCAAACCAAAAATTATTCAGACACCAGATATAATTTTTTACTAGTGTGTGCAGGACACTATAGTTCATTTATGTAAGTGAGGATAGCAAAATAAAGTAAACTGTGACATATTATACCCAAAAATTATTCATACAGTGGACTACCAGTAGCCTAGAAATCTAGACGCACCCTAGCGGCAGCAAATGTAATTTGCAGCCAGGTTCGTCTAGCAACTCTCCGTTGGATTGCGAGCTTGAAAAACCAAACTCTAGTCAGGCCAATCACATCGTGTATGGAGTCGGTGGGTGGGCTTAACATAATGACGGCAGAGTTGCGACGGTTCCGCGTGCTACTTGAAAACAAAGAAGCTGGCGAACAGCGGTCTTTCGAATCGGCTTTGGCCGCGACTCTGGAAGACTTGGAGTTAAGCTTTTCTTTGAGAAAAGAACAAAGAATGGCACTGAAGTCATTCTTAAAAAAGGAAGATGTGTTCGGAGTTTTGCCGACCGGATACGGCAAAAGTTTAATCTATCAGCTAGCTCTGCTTCATTACCTTCCTTGCTCTGGTTGGTTGTAGCGCTATCCTATTGCGTGCAGAGGGAATTTGAAAGACAACCGTTTATCCCGCCCCTCGGATTGAGCCCTGCCAATAGTGTGTTCCCAGACCCAACATCTTGATGTGGGTCTGGCTTGTCAGGCCAGACTACCAGTAAAATTGATAAAAATTTGGGACCAAAATTATTCAGACACTTTGACCTGACTATGTTTTGCCTAAGTGTTTTTTCTTAAGCAAATTTTGGTTTGACTGTGTGTGTGTATGTATGTATGTATGTATGTATGTGTGTGTGTATATATATATATATATATATATATATATATATATATATATGTATGTATGTATGTATATATATATATGTGTATATACAAACCCGATTCCAAAAAAGTTGGGACACTGTACAAATTGTGAATAAAAAAGGAATGCAATAATTTACAAATCTCATAAACTTATATTTTATTCACAATAGAATATAGATAACATATCAAATGTTGAAAGTGAGACATTTTGAAATGTCATGCCAAATATTGGCTCATTTTGGATTTCATGAGAGCTACACATTCCAAAAAAGTTGGGACAGGTAGCAATAAGAGGCCGGAAAAGTTAAATGTACATATAAGGAACAGCTGGAAGACCAATTTGCAACTTATTAGGTCAATTGGCAACATGATTGGGTATAAAAAGAGCCTCTCAGAGTGGCAGTGTCTCTCAGAAGTCAAGATGGGCAGAGGATCACCAATTCCCCCAATGCTGCAGCGAAAAATAGTGGAGCAATATCAGAAAGGAGTTTCTCAGAGAAAAATTGCAAAGAGTTTGAAGTTATCATCATCTACAGTGCATAATATCATCCAAAGATTCAGAGAATCTGGAACAATCTCTGTGCGTAAGGGTCAAGGCCGGAAAACCATACTGGATGCCCGTGATCTTCGGGCCCTTAGACGGCACTGCATCACATACAGGAATGCTACTGTAATGGAAATCACAACATGGGCTCAGGAATACTTCCAGAAAACATTGTCGGTGAACACAATCCACCGTGCCATTCGCCGTTGCCGGCTAAAACTCTATAGGTCAAAAAAGAAGCCATATCTAAACATGATCCAGAAGCGCAGGCGTTTTCTCTGGGCCAAGGCTCATTTAAAATGGACTGTGGCAAAGTGGAAAACTGTTCTGTGGTCAGACGAATCAAAATTTGAAGTTCTTTTTGGAAAACTGGGACGCCATGTCATCCGGACTAAAGAGGACAAGGACAACCCAAGTTGTTATCAGCGCTCAGTTCAGAAGCCTGCATCTCTGATGGTATGGGGTTGCATGAGTGCGTGTGGCATGGGCAGCTTACACATCTGGAAAGGCACCATCAATGCTGAAAGGTATATCCAAGTTCTAGAACAACATATGCTCCCATCCAGACGTCGTCTCTTTCAGGGAAGACCTTGCGTTTTCCAACATGACAATGCCAGACCACATACTGCATCAATTACAACATCATGGCTGCGTAGAAGAAGGATCCGGGTACTGAAATGGCCAGCCTGCAGTCCAGATCTTTCACCCATAGAAAACATTTGGCGCATCATAAAGAGGAAGACCTAAGACAGTTGAGCAACTAGAAGCCTGTATTAGACAAGAATGGGACAACATTCCTATTCCTAAACTTGAGCAACTTGTCTCCTCAGTCCCCAGACGTTTGCAGACTGTTATAAAAAGAAGAGGGGATGCCACACAGTGGTAAACATGGCCTTGTCCCAACTTTTTTGAGATGTGTTGATGCCATGAAATTTAAAATCAACTTATTTTTCCCTTAAAATGATACATTTTCTCATTTTAAACATTTGATATGTCATCTATGTTGTATTCTGAATAAAATATTGAAATTTGAAACTTCCACATCATTGCATTCTGTTTTTATTCACAATTTGTACAGTGTCCCAACTTTTTTGGAATCGGGTTTGTATATGATCGTATCCTCTCTTTTTATTCCATATTTGTAATATTATATTTATTTGGTCCTATATTTATTTACAATGAATCCGTTTGTGAATGAGACTAAGAATGTTTTCTGTCTCAAAATCCCGACAAAACTGAATCAAAATCACATGAAAACAAGTCTCTGTTGTGATCATGACAAAACATTTTTTTTTTAAATTCTATCTTGCATTTGCCACACTGCTCTCTAGATATTTATATCACAGGCATTCAAAAACCCATTTTTAGTCGACCAGAAGTTTCAGTATCTATTTCACCTGTTTGAAAGGCATTATCCACCTCCGTGTCCTCAGGCCTATTTAAGACAGACTCCTGTTGACAGTAAACAAAGAAGTAATGTGCATGCGAGCCTGGAATAGAAACGCGGCCTGCATGCATTATGGCGCCAGTGTCTCAAGGTTTTTGAACCTGGATAATGGCATCATCTCCCCCTTCATGGTTGCTCTTTTAATTAGGTTAATGCTGTCATTTGTTTAATAAATGCATGCTATTATAGTGTTTTATTTCATGGTTGTCCTCTCGACCCGTTTTACCTCTGTTTACTGACGTCTTTCGCAATACAAGAGCAGAATATGAATAACTGGAATTGCTCATTTTTCTTTAAATACCTCTGACTCATAAACAGGCTTTGGTTGATTTGTAATCTGACCAGGCAGCATTGAAGTAACCTTGTCCCTCTTTGTATGCTTGCAGAAAAGCTTTGTGTGTTTTGAAGGGCTCTTCTCAGGGGTGATATATATTCCGTCTACTCTTTGTGTTGGAAAACATCGCCGAGAGGAGATCTGACCCTGAGCTGTGATGTCAGACTCAATAGTGCATTACTTTAGGGTCTTTAACTATATTCTCTTTAATATGAAATCCTCTCAACCTCCTGCCTGACTCACACACATGCATGGAATAATAAAGACGTTTAGATTTAGACACATGCTGCCTGAGGGTCTGTCTATATCGTTCAGAAACGTGCAAATTGGTGGTGAGAGAAAATCATTATTATTCTTTAAAGATGACATAAAATGGCATTCACAAGGCATTTAACTTCCATTCCATTGTGGATAAAAAAAGGTGGGACTCGTCAGGTCTAGAGACCAAAATATCAAACAATTGGCAAAGAGCTCTTTTGACTTGACAGTAAGTAACCACCCAGAAACACATAGCAATGGCAATAGCAAAATCTATTTAGAACACCTTAGCAAGTTCAAAGCAACGACTTGGCAACCACCCACAGCAGCCTAGCATCCTGGCAGTTAGTTTAGCATGGTTCTGGTTGGTTGGTTAGTTAATTAATGTTATTTTTCCCTTGCCTTAAAGTGTTGGTTCTGTCAGCAGAAACATTATTTTGAGAGACAAGAGAATGTTATTACGTTTTGATGGAAGATTTGAATAATGTGCAATGATGCATCATGCACAATAAGACCTGCAGAATTTATTAAGGAAATAAATAGAGAGTCTGTTTTGATTTCACGTTGACTTTAAGCAAGATTTATGAATGCTGTCTGAATGCAGAACCAGTCGTTCCTTCATTAAGATGTATTATTCCTCTTATATCTTGGTTTATTTCAGGCAAAGCAGCTTATGATTTGTGTTTTTTGCATTGAATCTGTGATGTCATTGAGAGCAGGAGGGCATGGAGACCCCTTGCATGTGTCGGCTGAAGCTGGAGGTGACCCTGGCTTACTGAAGCTTTAAGTGAAAGAGAGAAGAGGACTCGGGTCAATAGAGACACCATGGAGTGCAGAGAGAGAAGAGAAAATGGGTTTTTAATTGGCCTGGGAGTTCTCCAGCTCAGCTCTCTTTACGCACAGAGAGAGCGAGAAAATATCATCAACCTCTGATTGATTGCGTTTAGCTTAACCATTGTGCGCATGGATTTCGAAAGTCCAGTGAAAACACAAAGACCGAACACAGAACTACAGCAGACCCTGGAGTGCCGTAAACAGCTTCCTGGAGTCTCTACGGCCTGTTGGCACCAGCCGTTATGATCCCTGAACTACAGCAGGATGTATTATTTCTTGTTGAAGAAGGAGTGAAGTGGCTGTTTTTACTAAAAGGCTGCTAAATGTGTAGCAGCTGCTTGTAAATAGTCTAATTGTTATGGGGTGATGGGTTGTAATGGTTAAAGATCTGGGAACTGATGAAGAAATGTTGGGTACGCACACAATTGGCAATGAAAACTACAGGGTGCAGGACACTGATGTGAAGGTAACAGTAAGCTTATACACGTTGCATGTTTTATTTTACAAAAGATATTTCAGTTATATGCTGATGCCAGACAGTAGTTTTTTCTTATCTGCAAAAATTTTTACAGTCTTTATTGTCGCCTAATGTGTTTCTCATGCTGCTAATACGCTGTAGTATCTGTTAATGGGTGTCTGGATGGAAAATGCATATGGAAATTATATGCAGATAAGGTTATGCATAATAAAAAGGTATAAGATCCATTTATGGTTGACTCCAGGAGGAGACGGCATGGGGAATAGAGCTTGTGCATGTACATGTAATATTTTGCTGGGATTTGGACAGAATCTGGTCTTTGTAGGGTTTTTTCAATAATTTTCAATAACAAAGTATCAGTATCTCAAGACAGCATATATAAAATTCACTACCTAACACTCCCTTCACACAATCTGTGCAGGAACAGGGCACATCAGAGGAAGGCCCTGTCCCAAATGCCACACTTCATATGCACTTTCGGTCTTGTGGACGTACAATGGCTGCAGCGTGCACATGTCCGTTAAGTCCATGAGACCGTAGGGTGTCCCATTTGTCATTTTAGGTTTCAGAAGGGTGCTCACGAGCGCCCCCTTTGCGGTCGATATGCGCCCTTGATGCGCACCCAACACTGGTGCGAGACTTCTTCCCGACAGTCAAAGCGGCGTTACGTCACGAAAGTGCAGACACGTAGGAAGACCGCTAGTGTTTAGGGTGCCATTTGGGACAGGGCCTAAGGAAGAGACCAATACAATACAATACAATACAGTACAGTACAATACAATACAGTACGATATAATATAATACAGTACGACACAGTACAATACAGTACATATGATACAGTACGATACAATAACGATACAATACAGTATGATACAGTACGATACAATAACGATACAATACAGTATGGTACAGTACGATACAATACAAAAAAGTACAATACGTTACAGTACAATATGATACGATACAGTACAATACAATACAGTACAATATAACATGATATAATACAGTACAATATGATACAATACGATACGATACAGTACGATACAATACAATACAGTACATATGATACAATACAGTACAGTACAATATAACATGATATAATACAGTACAATATGATACAATACAATACAGTGCAGTACGATACAATACAATAAAGTATAATACAGTATGATACGGTACGATACGATACAATTTTAGGGTTTTATGACCCTCCATGCACAGATTCTGCTTTTTATGTGTATACACTTTTAGGATGCATGTGTTATGCATAAATCATGTTTTGGCAATGTTTTAGGGACGTACTACAACAAATTTTGCATCTTGATACCACTGATCTGTTTGTTGCATACTATTGCATTTGCCAAATTCATTATTCACTTTTAAATTCACACATTTGAGGGGAAAAAACACATTGCAGCAGCTTTGACCACGCATTCCATCTTTCTACTGTCACAAACTGCACTTCTTCTGTAGTGCGAGGGCTTGTGGGTAATTATAACTCAGAGCAACAAAAAAAAAAACCCTGGGCAAATCCTTTTTGTTTTTTTATAATCTCATATACCATTTAGGACATAGTGGTATGCAAATAAGGATGCATCTGTAATTTTGCATGTAAGGCAGGAGATCTCATTAAATTGCATATTTAAGTAAGCGAGTTGCACCCAATTCTCATCTTGGAAATATGTAGAAATTTACAGTTTTAAGTAAATGCATGTTTATGTAAATATGTCTTACACTTTTAGTGTACAGAGAAGTTAATTATGATTGCTTCTTGTTTGAGCACATTGCGTTGTGGTATAGTGTCTATACTTCACATTTTGACACATGCAGTAGGTTCCATTGTATCCCATGTAGAGCTGTCACTTTACGTTCGAAAATCGATTGCACAATCGATCGGACCAACCAACACAAGTTTCGAAAACGAAAATAGGGAATCGATTTTAACCAAATATGTACACTATTAATTTTAAACGAATTAAACAAATAAAAAAGATAGATGTAACAAAACTCACAAACAAGCAGAAAAACAAAATAAAGAATTCCAAAAGTGCAGTAGGCGTTGCGAAAGCTAAAATACCCCCACCTTGTGCAGCTGGCAATGAAGTACCTGAGTGTCCCTGGGACATCAGTGCGGTCGGAACGCATCTTCTCAACAGCTGGACATATAGTGAATAAAAAACGCTCTGCTCTGGACCCCAAAAATGTTGATTGACTTGTTTTCCTGTCCAATAATTTGTAATAGGCCTAGCCTTATTTGCATGTTTCATTATACGCCTGCCTAACCTATGTGTCGGTTACAGTTCAAAAAAACACATGGCCCGTTCTCAAGTAAGTCCGTTTAAAGTTTCTTTTTTGAGCAGTTGTCTATAATGGATTGAATCATTATGTAAAATTAATTCACTCTGCTTATTGTTTTTCGAGAATGTTGCACTCCTGTTTATCATTTTGCACGAAACTTCATGCCAATAAATCATCAGAAATATTGCTGACTTGTGCGTCTCAAGCGCCCTCTTTACGTTCGTCCTAATGCCTGTTAGTTGTCCGTGGATTGGCCTATATTTGGCATTAAAAATGGAAACGTCTTTAGACATGGAAAATCGATTCAATTAACGCTTATGTCTCAAAAATCGAACATGATTTTTTCACAAAAGTGACAGCCGTAATCCCATGCATATAGAATTTTGTAGTATTGTAGTGTGTTCTTCTAACAGTTTCTTGGAGACTGTTAATTACTGTTTCTTGATAAAAAGCATAAATGTTGAAGTTTCTTGTTGCTTTTTGCAGACACGGTCTCTCTTCTGTAAGGCTTAGTGTGGATTTGCATGAATTGAGTGAAAGGTGAGTCGGTCATGTGAGCGGCAAAACCGTGTGGGGTGATAAATCCTCACAATCATTCCAGAGCTGCTGCCACGTTCTTCAGGAGCAGGACAGATCAGCTGCACTGTGACGGCCGTGTTAGTTGCCTGATTGATGAGTTTTGTAACTCAGCTGTTGTATCATGTAATTTAGGACTGTAAATTTTATGATGCCTCTCTGACAGTTTAAGCAGAAAAAGATGCTGTATATACAAACAAAACTTGACAGAGTTTGGCCTTCCTGTCACATTATATTTCATCAGTTAAAAAGGATGTAAAGACGACTTTTTTTGTAGCAAGGAACCATAACTACCATGAACTTCAGGAGGGTAAAGGTAAATAAAATGCTGCAAAGGTGTTGAAAAGGGCCTTTTTAACTGTGTTCTATTGGGAAAAAAAACAGAAGGTGGAAATGCGAAAGCTCATGTGGACTAAATCCATCAAAAGTGTTGTTTTGTGTGTGTTTAAATGCTTTCTCCTTCTCCCTGTTTGTAGGAACCCATCGTGGATGGGCGGCAGTACAGTTACGGTTGCTTCATGAGTTGGTTTATGCGTCTCGTCGTATGGGGAACCCAGGTCTGTCTGTCAGACATCTCTCTTTCCTGCTACAGACCATGCTGGACTTCCTCTCAGACCAGGGTAAGACATGGGGCGCATGCACAGATGCCCTCAAATCTTTACACACATTGTTTTAAAGACCTCCTATTGAGGTTTTGGGCTCATTTGGCATTTTTGTTTTTTAAAGTGACCCAATTATGCTATTTTAGAGGTTTCTAATTTTGTTTTGGAGGTCTCTGACAATAGGTTTACATGCATACAAAGTCCAAAAACACTTTAATTTTCTTGTAATATACATTGCAAATCACCTCATTTCTCAAAGAGTCTGAGAACAGTTAGTTCGAAGATTCAGTCTCTTTAAATACCTCCTTTCCGTGAGCCTATTCTGCTCTGATTGGTCAGGTGGCTTAGTCTGTTGTGATTGGTCGACCTCTTGATGCGGTTTTACCGTATCAATTCAAGCCCAAGTCCTCATGCTTTGGAAGTACATGAAAAGTGGATTCACAGCGCTGAATACAGTGTCTTCTCGACAAGTCGACAAACACGAACCACACTCCCAGGCCTCAGCTACAACTACAGTGTTTAAAGGCGGGTCAAAGTAGACCTTGTTCGCTGGCAGCCAATGAAGACCATAGACTGGCATTATGAAAAGTTGTTAAATAGTTACATAGGTATGTAACAGGAAGTGAGACTGGAATTGCTGACGACTTGTTTCAGCAGTTCAGTATGAATTCTTTTTTTAGGACACAATAACTTTATTTGTCGTGGACTTTGATCTTTTAAAGTCGCCATGAAATGAAAATTTTAGTTTTTTTTGGCTTTTAGTATGAATATGTTAGCCTTACTGTTATCTATAAGCTAGTGTGCTCCAAAACAATGACAAAATTTGCATTTAGAAGATAAGCGTTTAAAATTTACAGTCTCTCACTTCCGCCAATATGGATCAATGATTTTGATTGCATCACTGTGCACTTCTGCTTCTCATCAGATTTTCTGTCCAATCAGATGCTCCAGAATTTGAAGCCCCACCCCCTACATTATAAATAGACGCTGAAGCTGCAGCTAAAATCGGTCACTTGTTCACACATTTACTATTTTCTACATGGTGAATGGCATATAGTGCACTATATAGGGGATAGGGAACGATTCAGACAGTGTGAATATGCTTTCCATTGGGCGAATGAAATCTGGTGTCATGTTAGTGTCACGTGAACCGCTGCACCGCGCACACAGTCTGCTCTGATCCAGAGACACGATAGCACAGAGCAGACTATATGCGCAAGTCGGCGCAGACCACAAAACGTATCGGACTCATTTGAATTCTACACAGAATGCTGTATTTTAAAACGATATGTGATTAGGAGGAGAAACGGTTAGAGATTAAGAGGAAACTGTGGCTTTACCGAGCTCAACGGCTCTGGCCGAGCAGTGATATAAACTAAATGCTATTGGCTATTTTAAAGAATGGGAGGAGCTGTTCGGTATGTCCCGCCCTGTCTTCCTGTTTCAGTGAAAATTCTGTCAACATATTGAATAATGCTGCATGTTTCAAGGCACTTCAGTGGGCCTTTGCAGACCTTTTACATTCACATCAGCTATATTACACACTGCATGAAAGGTAATATTCTAAAAAGCATAATGGGGCACTTGAATTGCAAACTTTTTTTTGTACCATTTATGAACCTGATTTTGTTCCTTAAGTTGGTTTTTACTAAATTTGTAAAGACACATTTTAAGAAATGTAGCCCTCAAACGTAACAAAACAAGCAAGAACAAACACTCTTAGTACAGTAGATGCTGTCAGCCTATTCAGACAGTCCTCATGTACCCAGAGATTCAGACAAACAGACGGCACTCATCTAAAAGACAAGAGATGAAAAGAAAGAGACCGTAAAGATAAAATGTTCACTAGAGTACATTTATGTAGATGGATTCTGCTGCGGTGACGACTTGTGATTGTATTTTCAGGCCTGTATTTTATGGAATCGTCATATTATACTTTCAGTCATGCTCTTTTTAGAGGGTCATCACTCTCTCTCCGCACAATGACTTATTTTCTTTATTCCTTTACAAGCCTGTGTGTGAATGTTGAATGCTGAGTTGGGGAAGCTACTTTAGTGTAGTTCACCAGGGTATTCAAAGTAAAGAAGTTAAATTACAGTCAAGTAGATCTTTTGAAAAAAAAAAAAAAAAAAAAAAAAATTTTTTACTCAATATTAATAGAGTTGCTGACAAAACGCACAATATTAAAGCTCCTTAAAAGTGCAGTATGTTTAATTTTACCACACTCAGAGATTATAATATAATATAAAAATATCTCATTTATTTTACTATATAATATTTTAATTATAGTGAAAAATGTATATTAATATATTAATTATAGTGAGTTAAATTGACAGTTATTAATTAAAATAATAAATAATAAACTACAACTAATGAAATAAGTGTATACCTACAGTTTTCAAAAGATGTAATGAAGATGTTCACTGTTTTGGGAACAGTATTGAGTTTGAGAAAATTATGAAATTATTGAACTGATTCATCATAATGATTCAGATTTTGCAGTTCTACTTCAGAGAGGCACATTTGATTATTGCCTCATGTTAAAACTATTTGACAGGGCTGGTATTTAATAAAATATTAAATAATGAAAATGCCCTGGAAATTTCTATAGTCATTTTTTTTTTCTAGTTGTACTAATACTAGTTGATCTTCATTTTTCAAACCAGGTTCAGTGGTTCATTAGCGAATCTGTCTTAATATCTGTCTGTTATAAATCTTTATTTAGCAATTTTGCGTATTGTCCTTCTACATCACAATGTTAAAAATAAATGGCTTTTAAAAGAACAGCTAGATTGTATTGAATATGAAAACCACTGAGCTACTGAAAATGTTTTTTGGTTAGTAGTGTCATTACTTTTAGAGTGAACACTGGTTAAGTTTAAAGATGTATGTGCTTGTGTGTATGCATGTGGGTCTCTGTGTGTGTCTGAGTGTGTTACCTGGATTTTCCTGAAAGCTTCTGTGTCTTTGAAAAGAGATTGATGTTGTGTTTTTGTTATTCAGCCATGGTCCACTTCACAGTATCCTGTCCCCACAGAGGTGTGCTGTAATCCTGTCTGCCTCTCTTTCTCACACATACACACACACACACACACACACATGCGGTTGGGCCTGCAGCTCTTGGGTATTGAGCTCTGTCAAGCTTATCATTTCCTACCAGACAGAACAAATCCAGAGTTTCCTCGACTGAGCTCAGGTATTGGTCGAACACTGTTTTCAACACAGTGTCAGAGGAACAATGGCTCCCTATGTTCTGATAAAACCCAATTCTGCACTCTTCTGAGAGCCAAACCAATCACTCTTATTTTGTCTAACAAGCTATGTGATCTGTTTTCGGGACTTTAATGGAATTTTGGAGTTTAAACAGAAGCTTGAACACTTCAAGTCTTATAGTAGATATCCGTAATCTGGCATTATAGTGTGTCCACTTGCTCATGACTTAATGACTTGAATTTTTCAATTTCACATTGCATACAAATGTATTTATTTATTCTCATACTTTTTTTATTTTATTTAATTTTTAGTATTGTCCCTCGACTGTCTGACAGGGGATGGATCACATGACTTCTTCACTCTCATTGGTAGTAGCTTAAAGTCAAACTTTTCCCAACTTTTTCAAGTCGCCGGATATGAACACGTCCTGCCCCTATATCTTAAGTTGCCATTTCTTATTGAAAATGAATGATTTCACATCCATTTATCACTGCAAGTCCCTGGAGTTTTAAGAATATCACTTGCTCTGGCTTTCAGCTGAGATTTAGTCCTTTTTTAAAGCTCAAATTTAGTCGACATTTAATCACGAATGCACAGTGCGTTTTGACCCACGAGGGAAGGATTTGTTTCAAAGTGTGAGGGAAGGACGAGGTTTAAAAAAATCAGTTTGAATGAATGATTCAATGACTCACTCATAAATACTTGCTTCATTACTAGATGAATCAGCGTTTTTGAACAAATCTCTTCAATGAATGATTCAGTGGCAAATACATTTTTAACAGTCACTTGTCGCCACGATGCAATGATACAATCTTTACTTGAAGCATGATTTAATCTATTTTGATTGCTACTGTAGACATTAGTGTTTATATCCAAACTATAAACTTTTTTTACTTCTGTGTTAATCTTAATGATTGTAAAACAGAAATAATGACACTGTGTGGTTGAGAAGCTGTTTCATACCAATACAGTACAGCACTGGCAGATCTTGTAGAAAGTTGAATCGCTGTCATTTAGGAATAAGATCGTGTGGGTGTTTGAATTGAGATCACGATCTTTTAACGATTGATTGTGCAGCTTTACTCATATACTACTCTCATATACTATGCTTGGATTCATCAGTCAAAATTATTTTGATCTAATTGAAACAAAGTTGTCTATGTAAACGTACAGTGGGGAGAACAAGTATTTGATACACTGCCGATTTTGCAGGTTTGCCCACTTACAAAGCATGTAGAAGTCTGTAATTTTTATCATAGGTACACTTCAACTGTGAGTGACGGAATCTAAAACAAAAATCCAGAAAATCACATTGTATGATTTTTAAGTAATTAATTTGCATTTTATTGCATGACATAAGTATTTGATACATCAGAAAAGCAGAACTTAATATTTGGTACAGAAACCTTTGTTTGCAATTACAGAGATCATACGTTTCCTGTAGTTCTTGAGCAGGTTTGCACACACTGCAGCAGGGATTTTGGCCCACTCCTCCATACAGTCCTTCTCCAGATCCTTCAGGTTTCGGGGCTGTCGCTGGGCAATACGGGCTTTCAGCTCCCTCCAAAGATTTTCTATTGGGTTCAGGTCTGGAGACTGGCTAGGCCACTCCAGGACCTTGAGATGCTTCTTACGGAGCCACTCCTTAGTTGCCCTGGCTGTGTGTTTCGGGTCGTTGTCATGCTGGAAGACCCAGCCACGACCCATCTTCAATGTTCTTACTGAGGGAAGGAGGTTGTTGGCCAAGATCTCACGATACATGGCCCCATCCATCCTCCCCTCAATACGGTGCAGTCGTCCTGTCCCCTTTGCAGAAAAGCATCCCCAAAGAATGATGTTTCCACCTCCATGCTTCACGGTTGGGATGGTGTTCTTGGGGTTGTACTCATCCTTCTTCTTCCTCCAAACACGGCGAGTGGAGTTTAGACCAAAAGCTCTATTTTTGTTTCCTCAGACCACATGACCTTCTCCCATTCCTCCTCTGGATCATCCAGATGGTCATTGGCAAACTTCAGACGGGCCTGGACATGTGCTGGCTTGAGCAGGGGGACCTTGCGTGCGCTGCAGGATTTTAATCCATGACGGCGTAGTGTGTTACTAATGGTTTTCTTTGAGACTGTGGTCCCAGCTCTCTTCAGGTCATTGACCAGGTCCTGCCGTGTAGTTCTGGGCTGATCCCTCACCTTCCTCATGATCATTGATGCCCCACGAGGTGAGATCTTGCATGGTGCCCCAGACCGAGGGAGATTGACTGTCATCTTGAACTTCTTCCATTTTCGAATAATTGCGCCAACAGTTGTTGCCTTCTCACCAAGCTGCTTGCCTATTGTCTGCAATTTTATCCCTGATGTCCTTACACAGCTCTCTGGTCTTGGCCATTGTGGAGAGGTTGGAGTCTGTTTGTTTGATTGAGTGTGTGGACAGGTGTCTTTTATACAGGTAACGAGTTCAAACAGGTGCAGTTAATACAGGTAATGAGTGGAGAACATGAGGGCTTCTTAAAGAAAAACTAACAGGTCTGTGAGAGCCGGAATTCATACTGGTTGGTAGGTGATCCAATTCTTATGTCATGCAATAAAATGCAAATTAATTATTTAAAAATCATACAATGTGATTTTCTGGATTTTTGTTTTAGATTCCGTCTCTCACAGTTGAAGTGTACCTATGATAAAAATTACAGACTTCTACATGCTTTGTAAGTAGGAAAACCTGCAAAATCGGCAGTGTATCAAATACTTGTTCTCCCCACTGTAGCTAGTGTTGACTGAAATGCCCCTCTGTGTTCATTTGAATTGCTGTCCCGCTGTTGTCATGATTGATCTTTGATTAGGGAGAGCTGCTCACCTGAATTAAAACTGTGTCTGAGAGGTGAAGAGACTTACAGTTACAGCCGGCCTCCTGATGCTTTTCTTCACTGAAATCATCTAAAAGAAATAGAACAGACAGTGCAGTGAGATTGCCGCCCGCCCTGTTGTACACTACTGTATAATGACTAATGATTAGCAGCAATTGTTAGGAACGTTCTCAGCACAAAGACACTTTACAGAACGGAGGCGTCTGATTTAAACACTTATGCTTGACATTGATCAGCGCCAATCTGGACTCTTGACGGGATGACAGAACAGGAGTTTCTGAGTTTCTTTTAAGTTAGCACATGAGGGGTACGGTCTGTTTCAGTTCCTGACAGAATGATATTAGAAGAAAAGATGGGGATGTTTTATTCAAGGCACAGCTTTGTAGTGAACAATTGCTCTGCCTACAGATAACAGGTGGATGCTTGTGTTACGAAGTGATTAATGCAGATAGAGAGAGAGAAAGAGGTGGAGAAACATTTACATAGGTGGCAGATACGTGCTTCCAAAAATCTAGATGGAAGAGATAACGAAATATAGAAATGAAGAGATTTTAGATTGGATAGAGAGTAAAGTTTAAGTGTGTGTATTTTTTTTTTTTTCTAAACTTCTTTTCATGACACCTAGATTATTTTATTCTTTAAATAAAATATTACATAAGCTGTTGTATCTTAGCTAGTAGGAAACTAAATGTTGGTTTGTAGATCTTGATAAACTTTGCATAAATTTAAGAAGTATTTGTTCATTTTCCTTTCCGCAATTTGGGTAGTTAATGTTTTTACTTCAGTGCAGTGTCTAAATTTAAATGTATTTATTATTGTTTTTTAAAATATACACTACTGTTCAAAAGTTTGGGGTCAGATTTTGCTTTGTATTGAAAGAAACTTTTATTCTGAAAGGAAACATTAAATTGATCAGAAATGACACTAAAGACATTTATAATGTTACAAAAGATTTCTGTTCATCAAAGGATCTTGAAAAGGTTCATGGTTTCCATAAAAATATGAAGCAGCACAACTGTTTGCAACATTGATCATAATCAGAAATGTTTCTTGAGCAGCAAATCATCATATTAGAATGATTTCTGAAGGATCATGTGACACTGAAGACTGGAGTAATGATGCTGAAAATTCAACTTTACATCACAGGAATAAATTACATTTAAAATATATTCAAATAGAAAGCAGTTTTTTTAAATTGTAGTAATATTTCACAATATTTCCTTTTTTTTTTTAACAAATAAATGTGGCCGTGGTAAGATACTTCTTTCAAAAACATAAAAAAAAAAAACCAACCCCAAACTTTTGAATGATAGCGTATCTAATAGTTGTCATTACAAAATGTTTTTAATTTTTGCTCAAAAAAGAAAAAGGTTCAAGCTAATCAGATCCCAAGTCCTCTGTTTTTGTGAATAAAGCAACAGCATTTTAAAGAAAAGATTTGTTTGTTTTCATAGTTTTTAATGACTTTTCTGCTGATACAACAAAGTCAGTGCGGGGAACAGCAAAAATGTCAAATCCTGTCATCACGAGCCAGTCAAATTCTTGTCCTGTCCTACAATATTGCCTTGAGTATTTGGTTTCAATATTCAGTATTCTTAAATATGTTACATTACTGAAGTTAAACATATTGTGAATGCTGTTTCATGTTGTTTTTAAGAACAAACTGTCCATTACCTCATTGTACAACATTTTCCCCAAGTTTAGAAGCTTATTGACAGGATCTCAGAGGAAATAGACAGAGAAATTATGAGTAGGAGACTGAGAGAGACGGTGAGGAAAAGAAAGTTATGTTGTTGGTTAATTAGTATTTTGTCAAGTTTCGTTTGCCAGAGCTCACATGTCAGCAGGGGTTGTGTTGTCTGAACGGAGCAGTGTGAAATAAGCTATTTGAGGTATGTGTTCGGCGGCTATTTTCGTCGACGTTTGTGAAGACAAATCAAGAATGCCAAATAAAGAGCTTTCGTTTAGAGAGCTGGCGAAGGCACTTGAGAAATTCTCACTGGATGAAAGGTGTAAATTGCAACACAGAGATTCATTTTCAGCTCCGCTCTGATGTCTGCGGTGTTAATTTATCTTTATTTAGAAGTTAGTAGCACATTTTGTGAATGGATATGTCCAAATGACCTGACAAGGCTTTACCTGCAGGAAACACTCTGATTCTATTAATGTAAACCGTATTATTTTCCAGCATTAATGTGTTAAATGCAACTATAAGGCCTGAAAATATTAAGATATTATAAACATTAACATCATGGTTTTATGCAAAGGTGCTTTAAAAAAATGTACTTGACTATAGAGACACTTTATTCTCATGAAAACAAGACCAGACCACAATTAACTTTTAATAAAAACATTAATAAGAAAGTATATTTTTCATAAAGAACAATAAAGGATATTTTACGGCTATTTTTGTCTGCCATCCATCCATCCATCCATCCATCCATCCATCCATCCATCCATCCATCCATCCATCCATCCATCCATCCATCCATCCATCCATCCATCCATCCATCCATCCATCCATCCATCCATCCATCCATCCATCCATCCATCCATCCATCCATCCATCCATCCATCCATCCATCGAGGTGATTGTCTTTAATACAGTTTTTTGGTCACACTTTAGATTAGGGTCCAATTCTCACTATTAACTATGACTTCTGCCTCTATTAACTCCTAATTACTGCTTATTAATAGTTAGTGAGGTGGTTGTTAAGTTTAGGTATTGATTAAGGATGTAGAATAACGCATTAATATGTGCTTTATAAGTACTAATAAACAGCCAATATCCTAGTAATATGCATGCTAATAAGCATCTAGTTAATATTGAGAATTGGACCCTAAACTAAAGTGGTACCAGGTTTTTTTTTTTTTACACTATATAACTGTCCTAAGATAATTGTATTATGTCAATGAGAAATTAGATATTATGTAATTAAATCAACAGTCCTAAGAGTAGCAATTATTTTCTATTATGCAAATATAATATAACAATATAATAACCTTTTTTTTTTTTTTTTTTTTCAGACTTTTGAATTGTGACCTGGGTATATTGCAAAAAAAAAAAAAAAATCCTTAAACATACTATATTTTCTTATAAAAATAAAAAGATATACATTAATAAATAAATAAATGTAATTTAATTTTGTGGTGAAATGTTTTTTACATGTTCTGCAACATTCATATGCTGTCAGGTATATGGATTTAAAGTTTTTGTGTTGTGTAAATGTAAGTGTGTTCAGACTCTTTGAACTGAATAAAAGAAACCTGGCCTCTCTGGTCTCTGTGGCCCTGAGCTAATCTCACCCTTATACCACATTGAACAAACACACTCACAACCTTTACAACTCCTGCTAACACACAAACACAAGCAATACACTCACTGGGTCTCTCTCATGGCCAACACACACACATGTCTCACTAAACAACCTCTTTCTTACTTTTAGGCTCTTGCTAAAAGCACCCTTGTCCCTGAAATATTAAGCGAGGGTCTGGGGAGACTGAGAGAGGGAGACGTTTGTGACAGAAACACAGACAAGCAATTTTAAATGGATTTTAGGGATGAACCTGATGAACGCATTCAGAATATTTAGTGCTCTTTGCTAAGCCAAGCATAACTATTAGGATTGCTAACAACTGCATAGCAATTTACTAAAAACCATTTATAACAATGCCCTAGCAACCACCCAAAACACACAACAGCATAGCAATGCGCTAAAGTGCACAAAAGCAAACTCCTTAGCAACCGCATTGCAATACCCATTTTTTTTAAATAATTTTAGTACTTCAACTTAAACATACTTTATTTCAGTTAGTAACCAAAGCAGCATTTCTATTTTTCGATGAAATTTTTTCATCTAATATTTATTTCAGTTTTATTTCAATTACTGAGAACCATTTTTTTAATAGTTTTAATGAACGATAACGACACTGGTTGTTACATGGTTGTTTTGACAAGAATAACCACCCATTTATGGTGATCACTGAGTTTGTTTTTCATAATATCTTAAGAGTGACATATAATGGTGTAAATGCTTGTGATTGTATGTTTATTATTTCTCTTTTCTGGCATTCTGTCATCTAAAGTCTCTCCCTCAGGGGCCGAACCCTCTTATTTTATACTTGACTTGAATTTTCGCAGTATATCAAGTTAGTGACTTACGCGTCGTCTTTTAGGAAGCCGCGCAAAGTCGGTAATTATACCCTGATCAGACGGCATGCAATTACGTTCAGTCTAACCGTGATTTCTGATGCCTTTTGTGACTCTCGTCAGTTACAGATGAGAGAAACTGGATATAAACCCTCATCCGAACATCTCATAAATTGTTTAGCGAGTCACTTTTCCCTCACTGACCCTGTCCTTGGCACTCTAAGCATGTTGATGGTTTCCATAGCAACAACCCCTTCCTCTCGCAGCCGAAAGCTGCGGACAGCGTTCTGCGGACCTTTGCTATGGACTGTAACGTCCAATCCATTCCTCCTCATTGCACTGCTGTAAACAGCAATTTTCTGAGTCAGTCGTCTCCTCCCAGCTTCTAGTGGTTCGCAATTTACAACACACTTTTTTTTGCCCATCTCTCCGATTGAGAAGTTTGACGCATTTGTCAGCATGTTGCGTGTTTGTTGGGTTTAGTTGCTCATCTGCAGTCAGTAATTTCATTGCAGTGGACTTCAGCGCCCTGCTTATACATTATTCACAGAGACAGTCATCTCTGCTTATATCCCGTCAGCAGTCCTCGCATCAACCTGAGCACCCGAGTTCATCTCTTCCGACAGCTGCAGGCTTTTTACCCCTCAGTCATGTTTTAAGAGTTTTTGTTGAGTCGATAACATTTTCGCATTACACACTTTCTCTTACTTTTTTTCTGTACTGACCCATCAGAAACGCTTTAGTAAAATGTTCTGGTAGGAAGAATATTGTTTATTCTTTCAGCATGCAAAATCAAGAGGTTCTGAGATGGAGTTTTTAATGTATTTTGAGTAAATGTTTTGTACAATACAGGGCTCGACAATAAGGCCCGCCAGCATAAACGTGGACAGTCAACGCAACTGTCACTTGCCAGATCGGGCCAGTGCTGCATCACAAAAGTTTATCATTTGCATGTGTTTTTAAGCCATGCCAGTTTAAATATTCAAGTGCAAGAAGACGCGAAAGAGAACTCAATTCAGTAGTGTGAGAAGTAATGTGTCAATAGTGTGCGCACATGCACATCCGAAGCGCGCATCCAGAAAGCCGCTTCTCAGACAGCGTGCGAATGCTGAATTGAGCTCTCTTTCACGTCGACTTGTGCTTGAATGGACATATTCACACAAAATTACGTCAAAAAATGCCAGTCTCGGCAGCTATCCTAGTAAACATTGTCTGTTATATCCTAAGTGAACAAACAGTTGTGAAATAAATGCATGTGTAATAGTATATTGGATCCGTGCAGCTCCTATTATGTCCCTTTTTACAAGATGTAATATAAGTCTCAGGTGTCCCCAGAGTGTGTCTGTGAAGTTTTCTGTGTGTCTCCTTTAAATGCAAATGAGGGCGGAGCCTTCACAGCTTGTGAATACGCGAATGAAAACTGAAACATGATACATCTGTTTGGTTTTGATGATCATCTCTACCACAGACACTCTCACATGACATTGCAGTTCTTTATCATCATGAAATATTATCATCTGCATGCGTTTTAAAGCCATATCACTCTCAACTTGAGTACACACACCCGACGCATGCACACAGAGAGCTGGATGTCAGTGCATCCGTGAGTATTAAACTAGTTCTCTTTCATGTGTTATTGCGATTAAACTATCAAATGCACACAAGGTTATGTCAGAAACACACAAAGTTCACATGAAAACAGTTGGTTATGTCTGTGCACAAATGCAGCAAGTACAGAAATCCCATGTGTATATTAGATCTGTGTACTAAAGTGAAAGCAGTGTAATATACAGTACCTACTGCTATATATGCTGTTAATATGAATCAAACAACAAAAGATAAACAGAAAATCACTCACTGCTCTTGACTGAATGAACTTTAGTAGCTTTAATAAGAATATATTTCTTACTGGAATGCTGCTGTTAAATGCTCTGGCGAGGAGATAAACATGGCGGACTTTGTACAGCTCTCTGAGGGCGGGGTCTATGCTAATATGGCAGTGTCCATCAACACTCATGGGCGGGGCCTGTGAAATGTGACGTCCCATTGCCCAGAATCTGCAAACGGCTTGTTCTGAGACACTGCTTATGATTTATGGGGATTAAAAACGAGTGGGTGGATTTTTACCATTATAGGGTGGTTGTGTACACACACTGCCAGCACACATTTATCTTCAAACACCATGTAAAAGTGAATTTTGCATAATAGGTGCCCTTTAAAGCCTAATAAACCTGCTGCTGTCTTTGTTTTAATGTTAATCAAACAACAAAAAAAGGTAGTTTTTTTGTTGTTGCTGTTTTCCAGCTGTTTTTACACTGTTTTATCATTGCTTTTGTTGTTAGGTTTAGTAACTTGCTATTTTGTGACATTTGGAGTTAATTTTCTACTCAAAATGACACATTCATACTCAAAAACGATCCATCGAATTTTACTGTCATTGTGTATTGTGTACCAAGTATTGAGGTCTCTGTGTTCAGGTGCCGCGTTACTACTATGTATATATGGTGTCTACACAATATCTATTGTGTTATTTACTTAGATGTTTCTAATGCCGAGTTCATACTGCACGTTTTTAGCCCTGATTTTCACTCGCCGACAGATTTTGCGAAATCGCCGACAAATGCCTGAAATCATAGGCAAATCGGTGCTCGTTCACGGGAGTAACAATCACGCAGTGTGAATTATCAAAGATACAATTTGAGAGAATCGCCAATGATTCAAAATCCTGCTGTGTGAAATGTGTTCTGAAATAGAAATAAAATGACATCGGCGATGACCTACAGCCAATGAGAGCGCAATATACAGGGCAGCGGGAGGTTCGAGGAGGAGTTCTAGACCAGAATATGAGTATTTTATTAGATATATTTACAATTATATAAAACAGAAACAAAGCACAAACATTTGCTTGACCAGCCTCAACAGCAGCACATTGCTAAATTATTTAATTACCTCCAACTCTCTTTGCAAAACACAATACTTGCTCCCTGCGTCTCCCCAACCATTTCCTCCTCCATAATCTTCTTCCCCCCCCCCCCCCCCCTTTTCTCCAAATAGGTATAACTGCAGACCAGAGCTCTCCAAAATGGGGTGTGAACTCCAAAAGTGGGCAGAACCTCCAAAAGGGGGATGGGTCTCCAAGTAAAGACTACGTTATTGGCTCTTGCTTCATCCAATTGTCATTGACTTACATTTCAAAATAAATGTTTGTAAATTAAACATTGTTTCTAGTTGATATTAGAACAAAAAAATATGCTATATAAAAATATATATGCCTATATAAATAAATATGCTCTGTGAGAGAGGAGGCCAGAGCTCGTGGCCAGTGGCATTCGGACCGGAGTTTGAACCTCTGCTCAATGATATAAGTGGGAATCCCCTGCGGTCCCAGTGCCGCGCGTGGGAAAGATCTGTTCTATTGCTGTGTTCTAAGCGATGGGGGCGTCGCGGGGTTTGAGATTCACAGGGTAGGAGGGGGTAGTGACACTGGGTGCAACTAAAAATGTACCAATGTCCGGTGAGGTCCGGTTGGGAAGTTATGGACGGCCCGGCTCAGCGATCTCATATCGCACAATCTTATTACTGCTT
Organism: Coreius guichenoti; assembly: GCA_039654105.1. Lineage (NCBI taxonomy): Eukaryota > Metazoa > Chordata > Actinopteri > Cypriniformes > Gobionidae > Coreius > Coreius guichenoti. The sequence goes on from CM077184.1 coordinate 5,525,873, forward strand.
ATCTCCTGAACTGCCATTTTCTTTAGCGCGCTATTCAGCGCAAATCTCACTTTTCAGTCAGTTTTACTGGTTAAGGTTAGGGTGTAGGGTAGGTTTAGGGGTTAGAATTGGTTGTAGCATAGCATTGTATGAAATCAGCACTGTGATTGACGTGACCAATGAAATCCTTAGAATCGGCTGTGGGGTGGAGGTGGCTGTGGGGCATGCGTGTCATGTGCCTGTCTGTCAATGGGAGGAAGCCACGCCCTATTTTGGAGCTCCCACCCCGTTTTGGAGTTCCCACCCCCCCATCTCCAGGCGGCAGCTATACCCTTCTTCTTTTTGCTGCAAATCAGCGCACAGACAATTTGGATCGCAAGCTTCTTGCGGGCTATAATTTTTAATAACAATTCCAGTCTCGCGTGAGAACTCCGGTCTGACACACGCGTGATTTCGGGTTGTTTCCTTGTCACATCTTGTGTGTGTTTGGTTGTGAAACGTGGTTTGCGGACGAGACAGAGTTGTCAGTGATTCTTCCTATAGAGTGGTGCAGGTATGACATCACTTTGTAGGCCAAAACGCGGAAGCGAGTTAGCATTTTAGCACTTCCGGTTCCCTCGTCCCAAAGTCAATGGGTTTTTTGAATGGGATTTTGTTTAAATGGCTGAAATAAGGTCTCGTTATGCTCATAACTGTGCTCTTATAAACTAGTGTAACTCAAACGTTCTGGGAAAATGTTTGAAAAAGAGTTGTCGGAAGCTTTGTGATGGTGACGTTGAAATCGCAGGACCGTGGTGTAGGGCTAGGCCGATAAACGATATCTCATCGAATCGCGATAAAATTGATGTTGATAACGATGATAAGCTCTGGACATTTTTACTCGATATGGATTACTCTAACACCCATATCACACAGCAGAAATAAACGCGACAACAGCCAGTCAGCGTACAGCTTTTAACTTGCACATCAAAAGTACATGCTCTACTGGCAAAGAAAACTCGACACGAGAAGAAAAAAATGAGTGGAAGCGGCGACGAACGTTAAATCGAAAGTGAAACTAACCTTGAGCTATCATCCAAAGACGACGAATTTGTCGATAAAAGGTAGCACGAATTGTTACTCATTTGAACCGCGTCACACAGACCATTTATGCGCTCGGGTCAAAGTCCAAACGGATCGGTCTCGGTCACGCCACCACTAAACTCAAGCTACTGCTACTGTCAACTCAATGTCAAATGTGCATTTCTAAGACAAAACATGTAATATTATTAATACTGCAGCCTGCACTGCAAACTGTGCCGAAGATATATGCCAAAGTCAGGCAACACAAACCTGTTTCATGACTAGAAACAATATCACCTATTAGAACATGCAGAAACTAAGACATTCATTTTTTCTATTAAGAAATTTATATTGTTAAGGAAAAATTACTGGAAAAGTGAAAGGAATTCAAAAACGTGAAGTGTTTGTCATATTCTGACAATAAAAAGTAGCTTAAAACCACAATTAACAGTCTGGTTTCTACAACTTTCACTTAGGAGCAAAAATCTGCCTTTAAATTTGAAAGAAATAAATATTTGACATTTATCGTGATAATTATCGATATCGACTGATATGAAAAGATTTTATCGTGATCCTTTTTTGGCCATATCGCCCAGCCCTACCGTGGTGTACTTTGTTTATAGCCTACCTTTAGCCTTTTACTTCTGGCGACTGCATTTAGGCTTCAGAATTAATAAAAGTTGTGTTCATCTGTGATAATTATCTTGAGGGACAAAACGTGTAAGTATCATAAAATTTTGTTGCTCACAGAGCTTGTTTTTTGCAATAATCCAAAAGCCTATGGGAAAATCCTATTGGGTTTTTCTCAAGGGAACCAGTGTGATGCGAACTGCCGATAGGCCTACAAAGTGACGTCATACCTGCACCACTCTATAGTAAAGTCATGCAGTGTGAAAAGAACTGTGATCTGATGAGTTTGAAAATCATGCAGTGTGAACTCGGCATAGGTAAAACATACACTATAAAAGTGTATGGTAAAACCAAGTAGAAATTCCTTAACCTTTTACTGGCCAAGTTAAAATGACTTATTTTCTTTGTGAATTTTACTTAACTTAGTTAAGTAGAGTTTACTTAATTTCATATGTGAAATTTACTTAAAAAATATGCGTGCAAAAACTTGACAAAGAAAAATTAAGTAAATTTTACTTGTTTTTTTTTCAGTGTATTTTACATTTGATTATTCATTTTCTCTACCTAAAAAAAAATAAATAAAATAAAATAAAAAAAAAAGTAAAAAAGTTAGACTTACCTGGAAAAACATGAAAAACATTTCATTTAATTTGTATGTTTGTTCTATTGTATTTGTGCTATAATGTGATTATTTGCTGTTATTTTATGACAGTTTACCTGTCTTTAACAACATATGAAATTTAAGCTAGTAGTTAGGTGTCACAACCTTATTTAATATGTTTATGGGCCAAAAACAACAAAGACAATTACTAAGCCTAATTTATTTATTTATAACCTGTGGTGGGGCCGACCTGGCCAGTAGAAAGAATTCTTATCGTTGAGCCCTGCTATATATATATATATATATATATATATATATATATATATATATATACACTCAACTAAAGGATTATTAGGAACACCTGTTCAATTTCTCATTAATGCAATTATCTAATCAACCAATCACATGGCAGTTGCTTCAATGCATTTAGGGGTGTGGTCCTGGTCAAGACAATCTCCTGAACTCCAAACTGAATGTCAGAATGGGAAAGAAAGGTGATTTAAGCAATTTTGAGCGTGGCATGGTTGTTGGTGCCAGACGGGCCGGTCTGAGTATTTCACAATCTGCTAAGTTACTGGGATTTTCACGCACAACCATTTCTAGAGTTTACAAAGAATGGTGTGAAAAGGGAAAAACATCCAGTATGCGGCAGTCCTGTGGGCGAAAATGCCTTGTTGATGCTAGAGGTCAGAGGAGAATGGGCCGACTGATTCAAGCTGATAGAAGAGCAACTTTGACTGAAATAACCACTCGTTACAATCGAGGTATGCAGCAAAGCATTTGTGAAGCCACAACACGCACAACCTTGAGGCGGATGGGCTACAACAGCAGAAGACCCCACCGGGTACCACTCATCTCCACTACAAATAGGAAAAAGAGGCTACAATTTGCACGAGCTCACCAAAATTGGACAGTTGAAGACTGGAAAAATGTTGCCTGGTCTGATGAGTCTCGATTTCTGTTGAGACATTCAGATGGTAGAGTCAGAATTTGGCGTAAACAGAATGAGAACATGGATCCATCATGCCTTGTTACCACTGTGCAGGCTGGTGGTGGTGGTGTAATGGTGTGGGGGATGTTTTCTTGGCACACTTTCGGCCCCTTAGTGCCAATTGGGCATTGTTTAAATGCCACGGCCTACCTGAGCATTGTTTCTGACCATGTCCATCCCTTTATGACCACCATGTACCCATCCTCTGATGGCTACTTCCAGCAGGATAATGCACCATGTCACAAAGCTCGAATCATTTCAAATTGGTTTCTTGAACATGACAATGAGTTCACTGTACTAAAATGGCCCCCACAGTCACCAGATCTCAACCCAATAGAGCATCTTTGGGATGTGGTGGAAGGGGAGCTTCGTGCCCTGGCTGTGCATCCCACAAATCTCCATCAACTGCAAGATGCTATCCTATCAATATGGGCCAACATTTCTAAAGAATGCTTTCAGCACCTTGTTGAATCAATGCCACGTAGAATTAAGGCAGTTCTGAAGGCGAAAGGGGGTCAAACACAGTATTAGTATGGTGTTCCTAATAATCCTTTAGGTGAGTGTGTGTGTGTGTGTATATATATATATATATATATGTATATATATGTATATTTATTTATTTATTTATTTATTTACTTACTTACTTACTTACTTACTTACTTACTTACATGTTTACTTTTATATATTTGCTAACTGCATTAGTGACACATACTGTATTGTCTGTGAGATTTTGTTTCTTCTGTTTAATAAGAGCTGGCAAACATCTATGTGTGGTTTTTGCTGCTTAATTAATCACTTCACACAAAAAAAAACATTTGATTACAAACGATGTCGTACAAGAAAATCTCAATGAGCGTTACAACATTTTTTCCCACCCTGTTAATTGGGGTCACGTGCAAAGGCCACATCAAAACCTGTGAATACCTCATATGTTGGGCTTCTTTTGTTGTAATGGTTTTGATTAATGCTGAGAACCGATAAAAGGAAGTACTATGAAAATTACATGATAACTGAAAGCAAATTTTAAAAACTCAGCCCTGATGCGTTGTGGGGATAGAAATGGTTGGTTAACAGATAATTTCCTCCTTTAGATGAATTTTAATTTTGTGGTTCGAGATTATAGCCAGACATACAGTGGGGAGAACAAGTATTTGATACACTGCTGATTTTGCAGGTTTGCCCACTTACAAAGCATGTAGAGGTCTGTAATTTTTATCATAGGTACTCTTCAACTGTGAGAGACGGAATCTAAAACAAAAATCCAGAAAATCACATTGTATAATTTTTAAGTAATTAATTTGCATTTTATTGCATGACATAAGTATTTGATACATCAGAAAAGCAGAACTTAATATTTGGTACAGAAACCTTTGTTTGCAATTACAGAGATCATACGTTTCCTGTAGTTCTTGACCAGGTTTGCACACACTGCAGCAAGGATTTTGGCCCACTCCTCCATACAGACCTTCTCCAGATCCTTCAGGTTTCGGGGCTGTCGCTGGGCAACACGGACTTTCAGCTCCCTCCAAAGATTTTCTATTGGGTTCAGGTCTGGAGACTGGCTAGGCCACTCCAGGACCTTGAGATGCTTCTTACGGAGCCACTCCTTAGTTGCCCTGGCTGTGTGTTTCGGGTCGTTGTCATGCTGGAAGACCCAGCCACGACCCATCTTCAATGCTCTTACTGAGGGAAGGAGGTTGTTGGCAAAGATCTCGCGATACATGGCCCCATCCATCCTCCCCTCAATACGGTGCAGTCGTCCTGTCCCCTTTGCAGAAAAGCATCCCCAAAGAATGATGTTTCCACCTCCATGCTTCACGGTTGGGATGGTGTTCTTGGGGTTGTACTCATCCTTCTTCTTCCTCCAAACACGGCGAGTGGAGTTTAGACCAAAAAGCTCTGTTTTTGTCTCATCAGACCACATGACCTTCTCCCATTCCTCCTCTGGATCATCCAGATGGTCATTGGCAAACTTCAGACGGGCCTGGACATGCGCTGGCTTGAGCAGGGGGACCTTGCGTGCGCTGCAGGATTTTAATCCATGACGGCGTAGTGTGTTACTAATGGTTTTCTTTGAGACTGTGGTCCCAGCTCTCTTCAGGTCATTGACCAGGTCCTGCCGTGTAGTTCTGGGCTGATCCCTCACCTTCCTCATGATCATTGATGCCCCACGAGGTGAGATCTTGCATGGTGCCCCAGACCGAGGGAGATTGACCGTCATCTTGAACTTCTTCCATTTTCTAATAATTGCGCCAACAGTTGTTGCCTTCTCACCAAGCTGCTTGCCTATTGTCCTGTAGCCCATCCCAGCCTTGTGCAGGTCTACAATTTTATCCCTGCTGTCCTTACACAGCTCTCTGGTCTTGGCCATTGTGGAGAGGTTGGAGTCTGTTTGATTGAGTGTGTGGACAGGTGTCTTTTATACAGGTAACAAGTTCAAACAGGTGCAGTTGATACAGGTAATGAGTGGAGAACATGAGGGCTTCTTAAAGAAAAACTAACAGGTCTGTGAGAGACGGAATTCTTACTGGTTGGTAGGTGATCAAATACTTATGTCATGCAATAAAATGCAAATTAATAATTTTAAAATCATACAATGTGATTTTCTGGATTTTTGTTTTAGATTCCGTCTCTCACAGTTGAAGTGTACCTATGATAAAAATTACAGACCTCTACATGCTTTGTAAGTGGGCAAACCTGCAAAATCGGCAGTGTATCAAATACTTGTTCTCCCCACTGTATATACCTCCTATATACTAAGAGAAATATATTCACTGACCCACTTCCTCTCAATCTTGCAGACCTTTTAGTGTCTATTAGTAAGAATATGAATCACTTTGACTCTGTTCACTGATTGGCGGCTTTTTAATCTAATTCTCTTTCTTCTCATTTATCTTTTCAAGATAATCTTTTCAATCGAGAAAGACTGAAAGAAACCTTCAATTTCTGCGTTGGTCGCTTTTGAAACAGCAAAAATTGTAAAAAATAAAAAAGTAAACTGACCGTTGTGACAATATTGCATCTGAAAAGGCAGAATTTTATTGCTATTTTCTTAAGACTTTTCAATTATACAAAATAGAGAAAATGCATCAAAATGGATCAAATGGAAGCCAGAGTTTATTTACTGTCTTTTTATAATTTGACTTCTAGCTTTCTGTAAATAGATCCAGTCAGTTTGAAAATTCTCCAAGTAGATGGACTGTAAGTGTTTCGCTTGGGTTTTTCCTCTTGTTATTTGAGATTAGTGTTATATAACCCAATTGTAGGCAGAGATCCTGTCCAACAGAGCCAGAGATGCACACGGGTGTCTTTCAGCGCTGTCAAGCGAACAATACACTGGGAGAGAACATCTATTAAACTGTGTTTTTAGATCTGAACTGTGTGGTTTGGCAGTATGTAAGTGCAACATTTCTCTGTTGTTGTAGGCAATTTAAACACAAGAAACCTTGCATGTTAAGAAATCCACTTTATTATATTCTTTCTGAATTTTTACTCAAAGAATGGTTTAATGGCGTTTAATATTATTAGCTGCATCACACTCATTCTTCAGATGAATTAACCACCTTTAACCTCATTTCGATGTGCTAAAATTACATAGGATGAATTTGATTTGTAATCCATTTTTGTACCCTGGTTTCAGAGTCATATGAGGCTTTTTTTCTGATCTATTATTCCCTCAACATGAGAATGCGTTGTGAAGGATGTCTATTGCACCCCTTCTCATCCTCTCCTTCCCTTCTTGCTGTCTCTGATGACACTTCACTGCAGAGCAGCTGCATCTCTGTGTGAGGAATGAGAAATATCAATGGGACTGATCTTTCTTTAGGTCATGTTAAATCATTATTGCAGCTATAAGTTAGTCGCACCTTCCCATCCGCCACAGGGGCTGGCAGTTTGCCAGCAACTATTTGATGATGCTTTCAAATCCCATGTCCCCTGTTCCCATCTGTAGCATTTAACTTAATAATGATGATGATGATGATGATGATAATGATAATGATAATGATAATAATAATAATAATAATAAAAATGTAAGTGATTTTTAACATATTGTATTAATATTTTTAATAATAATATAATAGTAATAATATTTTTGAATAACATTTCTTTATTATTATTATTATTATTATTATTATTATTATTAGTAGTAGTAGTAGTAGTATCATCATAAAGCTTTATTTTTTGTATAAAATATAATAATAATAATAATAATATAGAAATTATATTTTAAATTATAACATTTTGTCATCTGTATTATTATTATTATTATTATTATTATTATTATTATTATATACATATTTTGTATATAAAATAGAATGACAAAAGTAATAATAGTAGTAGTAGTCTTATTTGTAATGATACAAAATGTTATAAATAATTTTGATCATTACTATTTGATATTATCATTTTTATATAATAATAAAATATAATATAATATTAATTAAATTAATTAAATATAAATAATTAAATTATTTATAACATTTTGTTGTCTTTATTATTATTATTATTATTATTATTATTATCATTATTGTAAATATTTTATATATAAAATAAATTGTTATAAATAAAAGAAAATAGTATAAGTAATGATGATGATAATAATAATACTACTAATAATAGTAGTAGTAGTAGTAATAATAAAAGTAGCAGTAAATAATAATAATAATAATAATAATAATAATAATAATATTTATTATAATTATTATTATTATTATAGTAGTAGTAGTAGTAGTAGTAGTAATAATAATAATACAATATTTTTTTTTTTTTAAATAATTTGCAATATTATTATTAATTATTGTTATTGTTGTTATCATTGTTAAATAATAATAAAAATAATAGTAATAGTAATAATAATCATCATCATGGTCATAATAATAATAATAATAATAATAATAATAATAACAATAATACTACTACTACTACTACTAATAATAATAATATGTCTGATACCAATATGGCCGTCCATTTTATTTATTTTGTCTCTAATGTGTAGCACGCCTGTTGCTCAGTGCAGCAGGGATTCTTTCCGAGCATTTGGATCCGATTCAGACTGCAACGGGATCATTGGTTTTATCGGAAAGGCTGTGAGGTGTGAATTGATGGCAGAGTGAGGCCGTAAACATTTTTATAGACAGAGCAGTAAGTCAATACAACGCTCACCTGTGGAAACAGAGCTTAAAATAGACCTGATCGTTAGCCATGCACGTCTCCCCTCATGATGTATGGACGCTCCGATTATTTGCCTTGTTAAATTTATATCTTGCTCTGGGCTAGGGGCCTGTGAGTAAGTATTGTGGGTAATTTCACCCTTGGGGCTCTCGGCTCACTTTAGATACATTGATGATCTACTGATTTATGAGGTGTGGTGTTGGCCCTTTAAAAAAAACAGCAACGTTTCAGGAGGAATGCTAGTTGGTAGCTAATCTATTTCATATTTTTGTAAGGCATATTAATTAATTTTGTGAGGCATATTATTCTGATTGTAAGGCATATTAATTGCATTATAACGTTTTAAGAATACCTTTTATAATGCATCTCATTCAGAGGGTTCATAAAATATATGTTGTTTTATATTTATATTTTTATATTTAATAATTTAACTTTTTACATATTTTCTTTTCTTTTATGTTGTTAATTTATTTTATTTTTTTATTTTATTTATTTTATTTGCAGTATGTATTTTGTTGCAAACAGTAACCCAAGTACACATTACCGCCTTCTCTCCACAGAGAAGAAAGAAGTGACCCAGAGTTTGGAGAACTACACGTCAAAGTGTCCGGGTGGAATGGAGATGATCAACCTTCCTGATGGACTCAAACTTCCTCCTGTTCCGTTCACCAAACTGCCCATCGTCAGGTGAGAGAGCCTACATGTCCAGAATTGTTTCAAAGGGTTAATATCGTACACTTTTGTAGCCTTTGTTTTTTTCCCTGACGTCCTTGCACCAAAAACAATCATTTAGATTTGTACAATAATTTCCTGATCTTTATTAAACAGGCTGATTGTGTTTCTGTCCCTTTAAGATTCTTTTTATGAAGTTGATAATATGCATATGTAGAGCTGCATGATTAAAGGTGCAGTGTGTAGTATTTATGAGGATCTATTGTCAGAAATATAATATGCATAACTGTTTTCAGCGGTGTATAAAGACCTTACATAATGAACTGTTATGTTTTTATTACCTTAGAATAAGCCATTTCTGTCTCCATACACCGTGGGTCCCCTTACAGTGAAGTCACCATTTTGCGCCGCCATGTTTCTACAGTAGCCCTAAACGGACAAACAGCTCTACAGAGCGCTAGCTAATCTCTGTCCTGACGACATCTTTGTCCTGTGTCGGCCACCGTAGCTTCTCTATGTGCTTCGTAAGGGAGGGGAGAGGGGTGGGTGGTTGCAATTCGCAAACTCACCACTAGATGCCGTTAAAATTTACACAGTGCACCTTTAAGTGTTAAAGAAAACACTCCACTTTTTTTGAAAATAGGCTCATTTTCCAACTACCCTAGAGTTAAACAGTTGAGTTTTACCGTTTTCGAATCCGTTCAGCCGATCTCCGGGTCTGACGGTAGAACTTTTAGCATAGCTTAGCATAATCATTGAATCTGATTAGACCATTTGCATCTCGCTCAAAAATGACCAAAGACTTTTGATATTTTTCCTATTTAAAATTTGACTCTACGTGTATTAAGACCGATGGAAAATAAAAAGTTGCGATTTTCTAGACCGATATGGCTAGGAACTATACTCTCATTCCTGCGTAATAATCAAGGCGCAATGATATAACGCACTGCCTGAAAATAGTCCCCAGCACGCTCTGCAAGCAGGTTGTCACGTTGGTTATGTTGAAAGAAGTTAGCCTATTTTCAGGCGCTGCGTAATATCATTGCGCCTGCTGCACCCATGGTACGGCAGCAAAGTTCCTTGATTATTACGCAGGAATGAGAGTATAGTTCCTAGCCATATCGGTCTAGAAAATCGCAGCTTTTCATTTTCCGTCGGTCTTAGTACACGATGTAACTACAGAAGAGTCAAGTTTTAAATAGAAAAAATATCGAAAGTCTTTGGTCATTTTTGAGCGAGACGCAAATGGTCTAATCAGATTCAATGATCTATGCTAAGCTATGCTAAAAGTGCTACCGCCAGACCCGGAGATCGGCTGAATGGATTCGAAAACGGTAAAACTCAGCTGTTTAACTCTAGGGGAGTTGGAAAATGAGCCTATTTTCAAAAAAAGTGGAATGTTCCTTTAAAAGATTGCAATCTCGATTCAAACACCCACGCAATCTCATTCATAAATGACAATGATTCGCCTGTGTCTATTAAACCTTTGATAAGTACGATCACAGCAAACCTTCAGATCTGCGTTGGCGCTGCCGCTGAGCCAGAGAGAGCAGTTGTCATGTATTGGTATGAAACACACAGTATCATTATTTCTGTTACAAATATTCATATTATCACAGAAGTACTGGGATAAAAGTTTATAGTTTGTATATAAACACTGATGCCTATGGTAGTGATCAAAATAGAGCAAATCACCTTTTAAAAAGTAACGTGGCGCTTCAAATAACGATTGTATCAATTACATCATTAAACCAGTAGGTGGCGACAAGTGACTGTTAAAAAATGTATTTGTCATTGAATCAATCATTCAAGAAAATTGTTTAAAAATGCTGATTCATCCAGTAATGAAACAAGTGAAGCCTTTATGAGTGAGTCATTGAATCATTCATTCACAGATTTTTTTTTAAAATAATTCATTTAGATTAATTAAATTAAAATATTATTTTATTTGTCTAAACGTGGGAGAATCGTGATCTCTGTTTGAAGCAAAAAAAATTGTGATACTCAATTTATCCAGGAACATGCAGCTCTTTGAATATGTATATGTGGAAGGTCATATGCTAATGAACTCGTGTTGGTCATTTTATGCAGCTTAGATTCAGTTAATGGTTTCCCATTGTGAATTTTATTGTACATCAAACTTTTTTTTGGATTCAAAATAGCCTAATATGTCAGTTTTCCATTGAAATGTGTCCTTTAGTAAATGTTTTATTGTTGGACACATTTATCTCAGTGATCAGTCACTCGCAGCCTTTTGATGTTGTTTTTCCACAGCTCAGTGTCTGAAAAATGACCCCTTTGAACTCAAACTTTTGTTCAAAACATTTTCGAAGTTTGTTGGCCTGTGAACCGTTAGAAAGCTGTATGAAAATTAAAAAAGCTTTTAAATGCTTTGTTTTATTCTCCCCAAATTAAACATTTAAAGGGAAGCACAAAACTTCACATATCCTTTCATCTGTCCCAAGGAAGTTGCTGATGTTCAGCGCACGTAGGAAAGAAAGGCCTGTAAATGTGTTTAACAGATGTATTTCATAATCCCACCAGTGGGTAAAGCTCAACATGCTCGCTTGATTGAAGTCTCCATTTCTCGGAGCGCTTCTCTCTCAAGATTTTTTGAGTTGTTAAAATTCCTTAATTTATTCTTAAAGGGATATTTAATTGTAAAACTTCGGACGAGCCGAGTTTCTCCTGATATTTATCTCCCTCTCCACATGTTGTTAACATGCAATATCTTGCTCACTGTCTGCTGCCAGAATATACACAGAGGGCGTAATTTAGGCATATCTTTAAAAAAGTTCCATAATGGAATCTTGCCGAGATCGTTGTCTTATCGGAAAGAGTAAATGTCAGTATTAAACTGCTCTAATTGCTGTTCAGAGAGTTGTTGCGCTGGCAACGGTGTTATGAGATGTTTAAAGGCACAATATGTAAAATTTTTGGATTAAAATATCCAAAAAACATTAGAACTATGTTTGTTCAATTGTGTACTTACATTATCCCAAGTGTTTCCAACAATGTTTAAATCTTTGAGTCCCGCAGAAATTCGCAGTTTTAACCAGTGTAGCAGCCTGTGTCATTGCGTCGCCTATCAATGACGTCATATCCGCGCTACCCTTGATTTCCGGTTTTACTTCCATACTCTAAAAGACACTTTTAATATATTATGAGTTATATTAGACAAGTGAGCAACTGTTTGGATACCTTTATGGACAGAAAACTAATCATTGTTATATAGCTCAGCACGGTCTTATTGTTTCAATCTCGTTTTCTTGATTTACCGCGAGTACCATGTTTTTACCATGCCTCAGAGACAACACTGTTTTGTCATGTGGCTAACATAGCATAATCAGAAAGAGCTTTATTTGTAGTAACAGTAATACAGGATTTCATCCACCATACAATATATTTTAAAATGAACTGCATGCCATTTAACAACACAAGTCATCCAGCTTTTATTAATATGATATTCTGATATCAGTCTAGCTTACTGCAATGTGAACAAGTGTCTCATAGCAGCCATTGAGCGAACGCACAGAGTAACGTTAACATAACTTTCAACACATTCTAATGTATTTTAGAATGATCTGACCAAGTAAAACAGCGCTGCATTACCCCACAATTTTAATTTGTCAAATAAAGTGACCTGTATGAGTAGTAATTCAGCACTCGCAGCTGTTTCATTGATTATAATGGGATAAAATAATGTCAATTTGCGTGATCAATCGTAACTAACAAAGGTCAAGTTCAGTGGAGAAGGAGGTGGGAACCGGCAAGCATTAAACGTAACTTTAATTGTAATAGACATATACAACATAACGAAAGAAGCGGCAGCGGCCAACTACGGCATACAAGCATAATATAAACAGCAGCATAAAATGTCCCATGCCTGGTCCTCTCTCGCCCTTCACTGACGTCTGTCATTCCTTCTTCTATTCTTCTGGAGCTCCTCCATGAGACTCGAGGCCACCAGCCTTATTTCGTTCTCGGCCCCACCGTTCATAACACAGTAATGATAATAAAACTTTAATACATTAGCTCATCCATGAACATGGTTTCTGCCTGATTCCCGTTGAATTGCTTTTCATCGGCTGTGGAGGTGAAGACGACAACTCCCATGATTCCACGCTCATTCACGCTCATATTTTCCGATAATTACTGGCGGACAATACATTATCCCATTTATTATATGGCTACTTGCCAAAACAAGAAAAGAAACTTAACACAATTTTGCTACCGTTTCGTGGCTTCCACTGGCAAAATAAATAGCTTGCCACACAGATAGAACTTGACAGTTTCAGGTGTTGCGTGGCAACGTCTTACTAGCTGACTTTCACTTTCAATGAAATTCCATTGCAATAAGCGAACAGACTTCTTGCGGAATGATATGAAAGACGTGAATCAAAAGCACAAAACCCGTTGCCATTGACAGCGGTCATTATATACTTTGCAGCGGTAATTATATAGATTTAACCGAACGTTGGGAAGGCCCATTCATGTGAATGGAACTTTTTGCAGCACTCTGAAGAGCCGTGTAATAAGCTATAAGAACATGCTGTAATTATCATTTCAAATGGCAAAACTACCAGGCTCAAACCATCTTTGCTTCTGTAATGCAAAAATTACAAGTAGGCTATTTGTCTTTGAATGTCTGTCTAAGGCAGTCGCCATGTCTCCAAATGCAGGCATAGCCTTTTTTGTCACATAAACACATTTGGCCACTAGCCAATAGTGTAATGTTTTAAAAGTGAAAATGTCAGAAGACAATTGCCACGAATACATTTTCTAACTTTTCAAACTGTTTGATGGTTTACTTGCACATAAATTACCATTCAGACACATCCATGGCTAAACGAGTTGGTTGCGGTTCTTGTGGTGCTTCTGTCTCCTCTTCAGATTCAGGGTCATACATATATGGCAATATACCTGAAGAAGCCATTTCTGCAGCGATTCCAGACGATAGTAAACAAAGTTCCTCTACTTGTTGCGCTGGGTAAAGGATGCTGATAGCCAGGCTCTCATTGGCTAGCTGTTAGCCAATCAGAGTCAAGCAGCTTAGCTTGTTGAATATTAATGAGAACTGGCACAAATCTTCCAGTCTTCTGCAGGCTTTCTATACTATGCTAGAATGGCTTGAAACAAGGTAACCAAGGCATTTTACCACAAAAGTAATGAAATACGTGTGGCAGGGCACCTTTAAGCTCTTAAGATGAGTTGTTCATTGTTCAGAATCGAGATAAAGTTCAAAGTGATTCTTTTTTTGACTCCATGTGTCCTTTTCTATGAGTATCAGGGAACGGGATGGATAGAACTGAAGAGTGTTGGAAACTGGTTAATGCTTTGAGAGCTTGATTTAGAAACTCAGAAATAACAAGTTTTTTTTTAGGAAGCACAGGCTTGGTTTTTAATATCTCTGTTTCTTGCTTCTTATATATAAGTGGTTGCTAGGGTGTTGTGAGTGGTTCCTAGGGTTTTTAGGATGTTTGGGGTGGTTGCTAGGATGTTGTGGGTGGCTGCAAGGGTATTTTAGGTGGTTGCTAGGGTGTTGTAGGTGTTTGCTTACTGGCTTCAGGCGAAATAGCCAGAATCTTCTATTCTAGATATGGCATTTTAGCCCATTTTGTTGTCATTTCAAGTCTGATCACATAGTAGACCACACCTCTCACCTTGAACCATGATGCATATAGCTAAAAATTGATTTACAGTGCATTTTGACTACATTTTTTTTCTTCCTTATATACATGCATGTGTGTGCATTTATATATGCATAGTAATTATACACAGTACACACACATATATTATGTAAACACAAACTTTTATTTTGGATGCGATTAATCGCGATTAATCGATTTGACAGCTATTTTTTTAATTAAAAGGCTCACCTCTGAAACTGTACTTGCACATATGCTTCTGAACTCCCTCTGTTTTTATGACTGATGTTTTAGATCTGTGTCTCTGCTAAACCTGCCGGTGAGTCTTCGTCCTCATAAGGTGAAAGGCCTTCTGGGACAGGGGATGTCCACCGCCAGTCCATTCATCTACTCACCAATCACGATGCACAGCAGAGGAGACGAGCGCTCCAAGAAGATCGGTGAGTTTTTCCTCTCAGAACTCTCTTAAACTTTCTTTGTGTGTGTTGTTTTCTCTGAGACTTTAATTACGGTACATTAGCATGGTCTTTGAGTTTTAACCTCACACACTGTTTATGCGGGGTAGTATTGCTCTGATGGGCTTTCGTAGCGATCTTAATTACTGTTTAAAAGATTGGAAACTAAACACACACCATTGTGATTCCACGTGGTCTGTTTGATTCATGTTTATGACAGGAGCTGTCATTAAGTTGTCTCTTTCCCTGTTGGCAGTCGGAGGCGGTTGGAAGGAGTTGAAGTGTTTTCTGGAACTCTTAGGCAGCATCACACGGCACAGGCTGTGTTATTTATAGGCTTGTTAAGGCAAATAGCAGAACACTTTGCCACATTAAAAATACTATGGCAGTATAGTCCACCTACTGACTTGTTTAAACTCAAACCATGGTGATGGTGCGGTGTCATCACTGGTACGGTGATGGTATCACATGCTCAAACGATGGTACTTTGATACAGTACATACCGCAGTATCATAGTACTATGAGAATACCAAAAGACCATGGTAAATATATACATTAATCATCCAGTACCATGGTATCTATCTATCTATCTGTCTATCTAATCATGGCATATTTTTTTCATAGATTTTGTTTTTAAAGCGTTACACCACAGTACTGTTCATTATATTATATTAATTATATATTTTTATTATATTACATTTTATTATATTATATTGTCTTATAATGCAATTGTCTTATAATATAATATAATATAATATAATTATAATTGGCATTGTCATGGTACATATCCAGAAAACATAATTTTTACTTTTTAGCTTTGATGTAAAAGACACATCACTATAATGATCGCACACTCAGTCTTACGTCAGTAAAATGTCTATTTGTAGTTCAAGCTCCTCCAGATTCATTTTGAATTCCTGGACTGTATCTAATCTCTCACTCTGGGTGTAACTTTCTTGAGTTCTATTGCTTTGTTGTAGATTTTTTGGGTGTATTTTTGGATCTTAGGGGCCCTGAGGAACTGGCAGGAATCTAATGAAGACAGATGGCTGTTCAGTGTGAGGTTGCCCCGACTTTTCAAACAAATCATGTTGTATAAGAGTCAGATGGCTGTTTCCAGCCTGTCTTATTTCATTCTGCCAAAACCCACCAACGTCTGCTGCGAGTGCCCGTTTTCTCTTTTTTTTCCCTGTGTGCTATCCCATGACCACTTGGATACTCCCAATGGTCTCGATTTCACTCTCAATTACGTTGGAATGGTTAGTCAACCGTTTCTGTCACAGGTCTTGATTAGTCACAGGTGGGCGGGGAGAATCGACACAAGTGGGCACTTTCCTGAAGACTTCGTCTTTCTGCTGTTGAGGCGAGGTTTAGAGTTGCCTCAATTTCCGGTTGATTACACAAGCACCTAGACCTCAAGAGATGGTTTACCCAAGAGGGATGCAGGGAGCAAGAGAGTGAAAGGATGAGGAGATTCACAATCAAAACGATTCAGGCATCGTTTACATAATTTAATCATTTCCAATCAGGGTTAAATTAGTGCCACGTACTTTACAAGGGTCCGTTTCGAGTGCGGCTTCACTGAAATGCCACTTGGACTTGTTTGGCTTTGCCTTCAATTAAACCAGTCAGATCCTGCCTTATTTTCTGTTAAAAATGTTGACCTTTTGCCATTTTTATAATGTTTGCTAAGCCAAGCAGCTGTATTTCCATTTCTTATGCTTATTATTTGTGATTTGAACTTATGATTTAATTTTGCTTTGGGGGACCTATTATGCAAAATTCACTTTTACATGATGTTTTAACATAATTGTGTGTCGGCAGTGTGTGTACACAACCACCCTATAATGGTAAAAATCCACCCACTACTAATTTTTTTTTGTTTTTAAATCCCCATAAATCATAGACCGTGTCTCAGAACAATTGCACCTTTTGTGACGTCACAAAATGCCCAGGCCCCGCCCACGATTGCTGACGGACTCTGCCTTATTAGCACAGACCCCGCCCTGAGTGATCCGCACACAGTCCGCCATGTTTATATCATTTCTAGAGCAGCTAGTGATAAAATGTCTCAGCTACGTAAACGTTATAACTGTTCTGTTGTTGGCTGGAATGATTAACATAAGAATGTCCTTAAACTCCCGGCATCTGAGCCACTGAGGATGCAGTGGATTCATTTAATTTATAAAGGGAATTTGTCCAAGAAATGTTTGTGTGAATCATTTCACACCGAAAGTTCTTTACAAACGAGGGGCGGTAAAACGCATGATTTGCAAAAAAGTTGATTCTCAAAGATGGATCAGTACCAGCTGTTTGTGATCAAACATCATATTCAGAACACATGAGATTTGCGTATTGTTTTGTGAATGTTTGCAAATCGCCTTTCTGAGTGTGTTGTCTTTGACTGTATTCACAAAGACCAGAGCTATGTTGTTTTTTTTAACCCGAAAACGCTCACCGTCTGTATAATTCATAAACGCAACTTTTTACGCCTACTTCTTAAATAAAACTAACGACATAACTCTTGTCTCTGTGAATACAGTCAGAAACAATGGTAACTTTAGCCACAACAGGCACATTCAGAAAGCCGATTTGCAAACAATAGTATACTTACGTGTTCTGGATATGAAGTTTAATCATGAACATTAGTACTGATCCATCTTTGCGAATTCTATTCGCTGTGTGAGGTTCTCCAGTTCTTATCTGTTGTTGCCAAGGGGGCAGGGAGCATTTGCATTTAAAGACACACACAAAATGATGTGTTTTTGCTCCTACCCAAATAGGTGCCTTTAACTCTTTCCCCGCCAGTGTTTTTTAAAAAAGTTGCCAGCCAGCGCCAGCGTTTTTGATCATTTTCACAAAAAATGTAATGGCCCATAGAATATTTTACATGCAATATATCAAAAGAAGGAGCAGACCCTCTGCTTTTAAACAAACAAACAAACAAAAAAAACCCGTTTTATTCTAGCTTCATGCATTCCTTTTTTATCAACACTTGAATATGGGTAAGTTTCATAAAAAAAGCAACATTTTGAACAAAAAGCTGAGAAAATCACGTTTTTGTCAAAGACTACATCCAGATCGGATTCAGAACGATGATCAAACACAGATGGAGTAGATCGAGTCCATCAATGCCCCTAATGCTTGCACAGTCCTATAGCTCGCCCTGGGTCGACATTTCATTCAGTAACATTAGGCAGTTTTGATTTATAAGCTGTTTAATGTTGATGATCACGTTATTTTACATATGCATCTGCTTACATACGATCGCTTGTTTTTTGCATCTTCTTCACCTGTGTTTTTATCAGGAGATTCTGTACCCTAGCGTATAACAGTGAAAACACGGAAACACGGAAAATTCCGTGTTTGGCGGGGAAAGAGTTAAAGCATCCTATAATAAATGATCTGTGGGGTATTTTGAGCTGAAACTTCACAGACACATTCTGCGGACACCTGAGATTTATGTTACATCTTCAAAAAAGGGGCATAATAGGTCCCCTTTAATAATTAGATGGTCACTTGGCTTGTTCCTTCAAATTAATACTAGTGTGACTGTTTAAGCGCAATAAGCAGTGAAAAAAACCCTCAATTTAGTAATGAGAGGCGGCTTTATGTGCGCGCACCCCGAAATTCAAGCCCTGTAACACCAACAATATTCATCCGGAGCAAATGAAACGAGGGAGTGAGGGGAGGCGGGTTTGTGTGTAACTCGCTGTCGGAAAGATGAGAGAGTCAGACTTTAATCAGTTAACTCACTGAATCAACATCTGCAAGGGTTTGGTTCAGCATGAGGGTGAGTGACTGATGAGAATATTTATTTTTCGGTGACCTGTCCCTTTAAGGTTCTTAAAACTTAAATTAGTTTTATTACTGCATTCATATAAAAATGTGTTGTTAAAGATACACATTAGAATTTTTTTTCTGTAATAAATGACACAGATGGGACGTTACTCTCCAAAAAGTCTATATAGAGCCTTTCCAAGTCCGAGAGACTGATGTCACATCTGACATCTGTGTCCAATAACCATTTATTCGCTCTCTATTTGCATGGCTGTGTAATCACCAAAGTTCTTCACCTCACAGTTGTGACAGGACGTCCCTGCTCTCATATTCCTCCAGCACAGGCGGTCATGTCTGAAATTCGCAAAGTATCTAATTTATCGAAACACACCATCCTGTTTTTCACGTTTAACAATTTCAATTATTAATTTGCTTCTTGCTTAACGGCTCCTACGCACTTTGCGTTGTCAAACGTGGCTTGTAAACGAGCCGCATTATACGATCCTCCTTCTTGTTTGATTGGTACGAGCTCGCTTAATAACTTCCCAGAATGCCACAGGGAGGAGGGGATGTGTCACACCTGTCTCAGGGTAAGCCGAGCACCCAAGGCTAACGTCTCTGAGTCACACACTTTCCCTGACAGAAAAATCTTTGGGCCAATGAAAAATGTCACTTGTTTGTTGTTTTGCCGTCAATGCTCCATTGGTTTGAATTTTGTATGTGGCGATGACGCGCTGCTGCCCCGCACGGCTCTAAATTTGGCCAGGCTGCATGTAATGAGCAACCAGGTTAACACTCCTCGGTTTGATTTGAGAACCAAAAAGAGCGTGTTTGCATTGATTTTGGATCATGTGTCTGTTTCTAACTCTGAGGTGTTGATATTTAAGCTAGTTAGTACGTGTTTGTTCGGAATCAACTATAGATGGTGTTTTCTTTGCTTTTCTGTTGCTCTCTCGGTCTTGCCAGAAAGCAGTCTGACTCACACACACACACACACACACACACACACACACACACACACACACACACACACACACACACACACACACACCCACACCAGATGTCTCTGGAGAGAAGACCTTTATCAAAGCAAGCAACCTCCACAAACACACACTGAGGCAGGAGTTGCGTGAGGTACATTTGGCCGTGCAATAACTCAACGAGGTATACGTGCATAATTGTATTTGACTTGGACTGATGAGACGTGCATACTTTTATCGAGTGGCAAATGTTTTTTGAAGTTTTTTCATGTGTGCCACTTGAATAGAGATGATGGAAATTGGAAAGAAATAATTGATTCTGGTTTCATTCTGTAGTAGGATGAAATATTATAAAAATGCAATTGCTTTTGCCAAATTATGAGAGTATTTATATACATTTTTATAATGCTTTGTAGGTTTATGCAGTGTGTTATGCAGATTTTTCATGATCTTTTTAGAGGTGGCATAAGTGTAGTCTAATAATTGGCCTTCTGCAGAACACAGAAGATATTTTGAAAAAAAATCTTTTTTTCAGTTTTTTGTGTTGGTCCATTTGATGAAAGTCAGTGGGGTATAAAGTCATTTTTAACATTTGATCCAATAAGACCCGGCTCATCAAAATAATTTGTTGGATAATATTTTTGATTCCGTAAAAAAGAACCGGCTCATAAGAATAATTCTTTCTGAAAGGTTTTTAAATCACAAAAATCACACCGATTCATAAGAATAATTAGTATCATGTTGTTTTTGATGCACATAAAATAACCAACTTCAGGAATCTGAATTTGAATTTAGTAAAAAGTATCTGCTCATGAGAATCACTTGTTTTTAAATGTTTTTAAATGGTTCAAATGAACCTAATAAGAACAAGCAAATAAATATACCAGCTTATAAGAATAATTCGTTCTGGAATCTGAAAAAACAAAACAAAAAACAAAAACAAAACTACTTTTTGTTGTACGTTTAATTCATTATGACCCGGCTCATCAGAATAATTTGTTTGTTAATATTTTTGAATCCACAAAAAGAACTGGCTCATAAGAATCATCTTAAGCTCAGCGATAGTACACACTGTAAAGACAGTAACGATGATGTCGATTTTACTTCAATCCCAGCGCGAGTCTGAATCGATGATGAAACAATGGAAGAACTAGTTATTCAACCTGAACCTTGAGCAGGACGCTTCTCAGTGATGCTACTCAGTTTGAGGTACATTATGAGATGTTTCAACTGTAATTCCTCACCATCAGCATTAACAAGTGTACGTCTATCGACAAACCCTGTGTGTGTGTGTTTCTTATTTTTTTCCGGTGCACATGTGGGAACTGTATCAATAATAGCGCATACGTTAGCCCAGCACTAACGTGAATGACTGATGTACACATTAACGTTTGCAAAACAAATCTTGCTCCTTCCTTTATCTTTACTCAAAGTAGTAATAATGACAGACATTCTGCATTAATAGACACAGTTTTAGGTAATAGTGCAGCCCACAGCTGATTTAGAGTAGTATTTCAGTAAGACAGTAATAACGTGAGTTAGCCAGATACTTACACAATATGAAACACAATTAACACATTGTAGAGCACAGCGTCTTCTCGACATGATGCTATCCAGTATCCACAGGAATCTGCTGCAGTGCTTGAGGTGGTTCAAGGTTTCCCTGGTGTCTGCGCGCGCAATAAGTGGATGGGTGATATGTTAATGTTTCGTCTTGAAGTCACAACGAAACGGCTTGGGATTCATTTTAAAATCGATTCGTTTAATTGACTCAGAGCCGACTCTTACTTTTGAGAGACAATAACTTTATATACGGTGCACTTTCAGATTTAAAACTTTGCAGGATGCTTTCATTCACTTAGAACTATGTTACACACTACATGAAAAGTTATTTTCAAAAATCCATAATAGGGGCACTTTAAATAAACTGGCTTATAAGAATCAGTTGTTTGGGTGTCTGGAATGTTTTTGATTCACCAAAAAACACCAGCTTATAAGAATTATTTGTTTATCTCAATTTATTTGTTTATTTCTTCAGTCAAATCAATCAACTTTCAAAAACCATTCATTTGGAAATAAAAATGTTTTATTCATCATTTGTTCAGCAGTCAAACCATACTGATCGCTGTATATGTCATGCTGTAGAGTCAGTAGTTGTTTTGTGATGTCACGCAATAGTAGCTACTATAGGAAACTCTGTCAAGGGTATTTTAGCACGGTGTTCTGTCTGAAGTCCATCCATAGTTGGATGTGGGATATTCCTACTTGATAACTCGAGGCACTCCTTTGCCCAACGTTTGGGAAATTATGATGATTAACGAAACAAAATGTCAATGCTACCATTTGACTTGCAGGTGTCAAATTAATCAAATTGTAAAAACCAATTGTGAAAGTTAAAGGATTCTATGTAATGCTAGAATTTGTTGGTTTATAGGTATCTGATTATGGACAGATAATTATTTAGTGTATTTTACACGCCTGTCTCTGCCTGTATATCTCATTTACATGTATGCATTTAGCAGACATTTTTATCCATATCTCAGCAGTATTGCTTATACTACACTATTTTCTAGTAGCGTTTAAGCTGTAAGCCCTGTTTACACACCTGTGATTCAATCTTTCAGACAGCCTGCAGTTCTCTGGAGCCGAAGGCATTGTTTTGGCACAACAGGAATCTCGCACATTGATCCAAATAGAATTACAGGAAGTTCCATTGGAATCTTCTCAAGCTTTGTCTCTCTAGTGCTTTCCTTTTTAGAAAGTTTGACAGCCGCCCTCACAGCTCGCAAACGCTTCCGTTAATTATCGTGCGTCTTGGTTCTCTGGGCAGAACCGAGAGTGAATTGTCAGCTCTAAGGGGCATTTAGTGTTTCGGCCCGTTCGTCTTCTCCTCTTCCTCTCTCATTTCTTCCTGTGATCAGATATCAGAGATAACAGCCGCCTCTGCTCATCTGTCCAGCGCCGTGGCTGCAGACTAACAGAATATTTAATGCTCTATGTTGTGCTTTGCCTTCCATGTCAGATTCTATAACCGAGATTGATGTTTGCTGCAAAATAAAGGGGGTTATATAACAGGAGATGGGTTTTCCTATAATTGCCCAGGTGGAGAATGGGTTTCGAGGCCGCCAAGTTCTGCCTGATTCTCTTTGGATCCTTAATCATAAAAAGAGAGCGATGTCTTTCTTGACTACGTAGCATTGAGGGAGGGAAGATTAGGTCTTTCTGGACGTAAAGTCAATTTCTTTATCTATGGAGTGTGTGGCGTTTCGTAAGGTTAGTGACCAAAGTCGCTGTGTGAATGCTTCCTTGAAATGCCATCGATTTGAAATCATTATTTCTGCAGATATAGTGTCAGATGAAAACACCAAACGTAAGCAGGCTTCTTTCATTTATAGTACAATACAATTAGAGACTTCTTTTAGTGTTTAGCTATAATGCAGAATTCACAGTAACATACAGCGTTCAAAACTTTGGGGTTTGTATGATTTTAAAAATGTTTTTTTATGCTCAACAAGGCTGCATTTTTTTGTTAAAAAATACAGTAAAAACAGTAATATTGTGAAATATTATTAGAGTATAAAATAACTTTTTTTTGTTTTTTGTTTGAATATGTTTTAAAATGTAATTTCTTCCTGAGATTCAAAGCTGAGTTTTCAGCATCATTACTCCAGTCTTCAGTGTCACATGATCCTTCAGAAATCATTCTAATATGATGATTTGCTGCTCAAGAAACATTTCTGATTATTATCAATGTTGAAAACAATTGAGCTGCTTAATATTTTGTGTAAACTGATTCATTTTTCCCCCAATTCTTTGAATAGAAAGTTCATTAGAACAGCATTAATAGAAATATTTTGTAACAATGCAAAAAGCTTTATTCACTTTTTAGTCACTTTAGATCAATTTAATGCATCCTTGCTGAATAAAAATATTAATTTATTTCCCAAACAATCGTATTGACCAAAAACTTTTTAAATTTTGAGTAAATGTAATGGTAATAGTTATTACCTTAAGTATTAACATATTATTCAGACGTGTTATAATATAGTGTTGGTGGTGGTACTTTTTTCTGAACACTTTTCAGAACTTCTGATGTGTTCCACATATGATAAGAAAAGATCATGCAGCTTTACAATGACATGAGTAAATGAAAACAGAAGTTTCGGGGTGAATTATTCCTTTTCAGTAACACTGAAAGGTAGGTTTTGCACTTTCGTTACCAGGTTTTGATAATAGACTAGTCAAGATTACTGTCTGGATCTTTTTGCTCTTACGATAGATCTTAAAACAGACTTTTCATGTAGACCCAGATGTCACATCAGGGTGTATATTGGCCAGTTTACAATTCAGATATCCTGAAATCATGAAAGTGATGCTCTATGGAGGTGTGTTTTTATTAAACTCTCTTGCTTAACAACCTGATGTTTGACGGCTGTTTATTTTGGGGCTCATTAGATAAAACCACACATGGCTGTTGGCTGTTTTGATACAGATGAAATATTCATTATTTTATCAAGAACGGAAGCGTACCGGTCGACTCCCTCCAGAGCAGAGAATCAGACTTCAGCCATATCAGAGCAAACTCCCCAGCAGCCCGATAGAAAACCCCAAACACTGTTCAATCTCAGCCCGATCCACAGAGCCAAAACTCATTTTCTAAATGTATGACTTGTTGTCGTCCCTGTCCACGTGCCTTCAAGCTGCCTTTCATACAGTGAATATATTTACTCTTATTCCCAGAGAAGAGACCAGCATCCTTCAGGTGTGTGTGAGATAGATGAGCCGAAGAGAAGTCTGTAGCTATTTTCGCCCATGCTGGATATTTACGATTAGATCGACTTCTCCCCGATGCAATGAATTTTCACTCATAGCCGATATGAAACTTTCGGCTTTGATCAAGATTCTGACTTCATTAAACTGTTGGTATTCTGTCTTAAAACTCTCGTCCATGTTCAGTCTTCATTCAACGTTCCAAAGTGTGGGGTAAATAGTTTTTTTTTTTTTTTTTGTGAAAGAAATTAATACTTTTTTCTTTCAGCAAGGATGCATTAAATTGATCAAAACTGACATTAAAGACTTTTAAAATGTTACAAAAGATTTCAATTGCAAGTAAATGCTGTTCTTTTGAACTTTCTATTCATCAAAGTATTTGGAAAAATGTCATGGTTTTGCGGTTTCCACAAAAACATGAACATGAAAAACACGAAACATGCAAATCAGCATATAAGAATGATTTCTCAATGATCATGTGATCATGGATTAATGATGCTGAAAATTCACATTTTCACACTTCAACTGGATTTTCAACTAGTCATTGGTCGTTTGACCAAGTAGTCGACTAATTAGCCTTAAAGGGTTAGTTCACCCAAAAATGAAAATTCTGTCATTAATTTCTCACCCTCATGTCGTTCCAAACCCGTAAGACCTTCGTTCATCTTCAGAACACAAATGAAGATATTTTTGAAAAATGAAAATTATGAAATCTGAGAGCTCTCTGACCCCTCCATAGACAGCTATTTAATTACTACTTTCAAGGTCCAGATAGATAGTTAGACATTGTTAAAATCGTCCATGTGACTCCAGTGGTTCAACCTTAATTTTATGAAGAGACGAGAATACTTTTTGTGCGCAAAAAAACAAACAAAACTAACGACTTTATTAAACAATTTCTTCTAGTCTGTGTCAGACTCTTACGCTGTTGACGTAGTGTAAACAGACAGTGCACCTCAGCATGCGCTGACCCCGCTCTGTGATTTTACGTGGCCTACCACTTCGTGGCTGAGTTGTTGTTGTTCCCAATTGCTTCCACATTTGTTATAATACCACTAACAGTTGACCGTGGAATATTTAGTAGTGAGGAAATTTCATGAATGGACTTATTGCACAGGTGGCAACCTATCATGGTACCACGCTTAAATTCACTGAGCTCCTGAGAGCGACCCATTCTTTCACAAATGTTTGTAGAAGCGTCTGCATGCCTAGTGCTTGATTTTATACACCTGTGGCCATGGAAGTGATTGAACACCTGAATTCAATGATTTGGAGGGGTGTCCCAATACTTTTGTCAATATAGTGCATGTATGTATATCCCGGTAACATAATATCGAGGTTTGATTTTGATTGTGAGTCTCTGATTATACTGCAGAGATCTCCGCTCAGATGCAAGCCAGCACATCTGAATATTTGATATTCGGTCCAAGAGAAGCTTCTTTGTATGCAATGGCTGTAAAACTGCTGGTTATGAGCCAAACAATTCTTCTATCACCTCAAGGCTGCTATTAACAAAACTCCCCGCCGCAATTTTAAACAGCACGTTCAGAGATGAAAACAAGCAAGCTGCATTTAAAGATTCCCTGATGCAGTAAAAAGAAAGATTGTTCATCTAAGGGCCTCACCATTTGGGAAAAAAAACATGTGCAAATGGAAATTTTCCTTAATTATTAATTGCTTTGAAAAGATGTTTATGAGTCTCTCTTTTCACATCAAACCATAAAGGCCATAATATGAAGTGAAAAATGGCATAAGCTATTTGTGCAATAAAATAATGATTCAACTAAACAGTTGTTTCCCTGCATCCAAGTCTTCAAGCAGGCAGTTTCAGCACATCATCGGGTGATCTGGGTCTACTTTTTATGAATTCTCTGTATTTGGACATTCAACTCGTGTATCATCCTCCTTTATGCATATTATATAGTAGGGAAATATGCACTTTCAGATGTGAGGATGGTGTTTACACTCTTCAGGAGGCCTAACTGATCCCATGAATGGCTTATATTTCCACATTAAACTGGATTAGAGAAGGTATTTCAAAAAGAAACTCTCATCCGCATTAAAACATAGTGGCAGTTTTAGAGTACAACAGGCCTGTGTAATTATCTCTGTGACATCTAATGCCCTTGTGTTCTTTTCTGAGTTATTCTGTACGATCTGATCTAAACCATTTTTGTGGTAAAGCTTTAATCAGACATCCGGATCTGCGAGCGTGACAGAGGACCTAACCAAAAGAACACAATGAGTCTAAGAATGTACTAAGTGTTGTGTGCATGACGGACACAATTATTTCTGCAGTACTAGACGTCTGAGATCACGTGGTAAAGGATATATTAACATAATCGATTAATAGCTAATTGAGTAGCGTTTTTCACAATACACATTGTTTCGAAGCAGCTTTGCAGAAAATCATGGTGTTAATGTTTATAATCTTAATATGTTCATGCCTTATAGTCACATTTAGCAGATTTGTTTACATTCAAGCTATAATATAGGCCCGGTTTCATAGACAAAGCTTAGATTAAGCCAGGAGTAAACCTTAGTTCAATTAGGACATTTAGGTAGCTTTTATAAATGTGCCTAAAACATTACTGGTGTGCATCTTGAGACAAAAAAATGTCACTGACATATTTTAAGATATGTCAGTGCAAGTTGCTTTCAGTTCAGACAGCTCAAACATGCATTTTAGTCTGGGACTAGCTTAGTCCTTGTTTGTGAAACCTGCCAATAGTGTTCATTAATATGTTTTCCTCTTGTTAAATCTCATGTCTGGTTTCATCAGGGTTCCATTAATGACAACAGGATTCATTATGCGAGGGAAACAGAATTTTGGGCTAGAAATCATGTAGGGCAGGATTTAATTTTGTCCATCAGGATTGGATTAGATTGTGCTTTGTTAGGTTTTGATATTGTTGCCTATTATTACACAGGTCTATGGAATATTGTTTCTGCCACAGAATAAAAAAATATTCTGCAATTGCGAGTTATAAAGTCAGAATTGCATGATATAAAGTCAGAATTGCGAGTTTATATCACACAATTCTGACTTTATAACTCGCAATTCTGACTTTATATCACGCAATTCTGAGAAAAAAAGTCAGAATTGCAAGATGTAAACACAATTGTGATATAAAAAGTCGCAATTATCTTTTAAAATGTTTTAGTCTGTGGTGGAAACAAGCTTCCATACAGGTCTCTGGAATACTTGCTTTTGATTGGTCAATTTTGGATCCATTTTTATTTCCTGTTGACTTTAAAGGCAGGGTAGGCGATTTGTTCCAGAAACAGTTTTTCCTGCATTGAAATGTTTTTAGCAGCCACAAAAAAAAAATGTTTGTCCCGCCAAAGCCTTATTTGATCAGTTATTGTGATTTATGAGTGATGTAGATGACTGCTGCCCTTGTGAATTACCGCTGGGTGTGAATTGCGCTCAGAAAAACATTTCATCTTCTCTGACAAGCGTTCCGCACATGCAGCTGACATAAATCACACTTTCAATAAACAAAAAAAAAACCATCCTATCCAGTGATGAAGTGTTTTCTGTGTTCACACAAATCTTTCGTGATGTCCTAACAGCCGGAATTCGCACACAATGCGTCCACTAATGTCCGATTCGTGATCTAATGACTCATTTGAACCGATTCATTTTAATAACTGGTTAAAACAACTGATCGGTCCAACACTGAACTCACAAATCGGTGTAGAATCATTTACTCAGAACACCTCTGAAATGAGAACGCAACTGTGCTTACCCCATTTAGCAAGAGTGGTTAGTAGGAATTAGCCTTAATAATCCACAGTATTTTCAGGTTATTTATATTGACAATGTGTAGTAAATGACCTATAAAATCATTTAGTTTAGACTGGAGTGAGGTGAAACCAGAACAAAGCAAGTTGTTTTTAGCTAGCTGCTAATTTTATTCATTTGTATATGGTAGAAAATTACTGTTTGTATATACACCGATCAGGCATAACATTATGAACCCAATATTGTGTTGGTCCCCCTTTTGCTGCCAAAACAGCCCTGACCCGTCGAGGCATGGACTCCACTAGACCCCTGAAGGTGTGCTGTGGTATCTGGCACCAAGATGTTAGCAGCAGATCCTTTAAGTCCTGTAAGTTGCGAGGTGGGGCCTCCATGGATCGGACTTGTTTGTTCAGCACATCCCACAGATGCTTGACTGGATTGAGATCTGGGGAATTTGGAGGCCAAGTCAACATCTCAAACTCGTTGTTGTGCTCCTCAAACCATTCCTGAACCATTTTTGCTTTGTGGCAGGGTGCATTATCGTGCTGAAAGAGGCCACAGCCACCAGGGAATACCGTTTCCATGAAAGGGTGTACATGGTCTGCAACAATGCTTAGGTAGGTGGTACGTGTCAAAGTAACATCCACATGGATAGCAGGACCCAAGGTTTCCCAGAAGAACATTGCCCAAAGCGTCACACGGCCTCCGCCGGCTTGTCTTCTTTCCATAGCGCATCCTGGTGCCATGTGTTCCTCCAGTCATTACATTCGGTACAATACGATGTCCTACCTGCCTGTCAGCTTATGTATTTTCATACCTCCGTGCCCCTGTTTGGCAGACATCACACCTCATCAGCGCATTTCATGCTATGCAGAGTTAGACAGACGTCAGTCACCTAACACCACAACCTAAACAGTAGCCGCCTTTTACAGTTCTTCCTGAACCAAAACAACAAGCTTATGCTGCGTTCACACCGTAACTACTCTAATTTGGAAGAGATGGAAACTCGTTATACTCAGAGCGGTTCGTGATACAGGTCAGTGCTCTTGTTTATGTTCATTATTATTGTAATGTTATGTGCTTTGAGACATGAGGTAGTTTAACGCTGTCTCTCGTGACACTGTACGCGTTGATGTGTTTTGAATGAGGTGTGGCTTTGGAGACGCTCTGAAGGAAGGGTGGGCTTTCAATGCTAGCTCGCTATTGCTAGCCTCTCCGGAAATTGCCTACCCTACCTTTAAGTAAAAGTGTTGCTGTTTAATCTAGCATTTTGTGCAGGTTTCCTTCGAGTGAGATGATTTTATCAGCTGTTGCTGTGTTGATTCACCGTAGCTGCTGTCGGCACTATCAGTTCATGAACTCAACCAGCCGTGCTGCTTACACCTGGTGTAACTTTCTGGAAATAGATACAGTGAGCCAAAAAAGTATTTGAACATGAATGTCATTTCATTAGATATAACATATATCAAAATGTCATCTGCAAACTAAATTCTAGATCTTCACTAACTCAACTGGTCATGTTCACACTAAATCTATTGTTTTATCATTCAAAACCTATAGCAAACATCTGTAATACAGAAATGCTTTGCTTAAAAAGGGTTTTGTTTCTTTACGTTTTCTTTATAATTATCTAATTCAGGTTCAAGTGTTTAAATACTTTGAGGCCACTGTATACGGATGTACATATTTGTACTATAACTATTGACTAGAAGCTGAGCTGTTGAGGGGGTGCGTTTATTCAAAACGTTCAGCAAAATGTAGTTTTATTTGAAGTGAGACACATCTCATGGGGTTTTTAGCAGAGCCAAAGGGCTGATATCCTCCGGATCTTAGAAGCAGTGCAGGTGTCTGGAGTTGTGTGTCTTCCAGCAGAACAGCAGGAGGAGAGAGCTTTATCCTGTCTCCTGAACGGATGGCTATTGCAGGGAGAGGGAGATATCTCCTCCTCCATTATGCACGTAATGAGGCATTAAACACTCTTTAACATCTTTATCAGGACTTTGTCTCAGGCAGCCTCTCGGCCTGATGGTGTTTCAGTGGTTTGTAAAAGCAGTCCAGCTTCAGGAAGATTGACAAATTAAAGAGGCCATATCAGTGGAAACAGGATTTTTCATACGCTTTTGAAGCTTGTTGTACTGTGTAGATATACTCTACAACACATGCACTCAAGGCTTTAACTGAGATTTTATTTATTTAGTTATGTAAATTATTTAAACCCTTATTTATTTTAAATTCTTTATTTATTACTTTTTTACATTTATTTTCTTTATTTTTAATCTAATTATTTTATACCCTTATTGATTTTAAATTCTTTATTTATTAATTTGTTTGTTTTAAATCATTATCTTTATTATTATTTTTGAAATCATTTATTTATATTTTAAACCATTTATTTATCTATATTTAAAATTGTTTATTTGTTTTCTTTTTTAATCATTTATTTATTTTTAAATCTAATTATTTTATCCTTATTTATTTTAAATTCTTCATTTTATGTAGTCTTTAGACCTATAGTCTTTATTTGTTTGTTTTAAATCATTATCTAATTATTTTAAATAAATCATTTAAGTATGTATTTATATACATTATACATATTTATTTATTTATTTATTTATTTATTTATTTATTTTTATTCATTTTAAATAATTATCTATGAATTTATTTTAAATCATTTAATAATAATAATATTAATAATATATTTTATTTATATAGCGCCTTTCCCAAGCTCAAGGTCGCTGTACAAGAAAATAACATACACAGCATCAATATAGAACATAGATATACATATACACACAAATAATTTAAGTATTTCAAATCATAACTTGTTTATTTTAAATATGTATTTATTTTTAAAGCAATTATTTTAAGTAATTAACAAAAATAAATATTCCTATTTCTAGAAGATTATTATATGCATAGGCATGTGTTTTTTTGTTTTTGTTTTTAATCTATTTTTAATATCTATTTTTACTAAGCAGTGGTATGATTCAGGAATTAATATGATAACGACTGTTAATGGTCATCTTAATTCATTTATATTTCATGTTTTGTATGCGTTTATGTACGAGTGGTATCTCGGTGTGTGTTGCGTGGGGGAGAACAGCTGCTCACACGCTGTGCGCGTGCTGATAATCAGCATTTTCTAACGAGCCAATTCATCTCCCGTTAACATTTGTTATGACCTGCAGGAGTTCCCACGCGGGGAGTTCTCGCTCTCCCCTGATTTTCAGGGTTTACAAAACTCTTGCTTCCCCAGATCTGCAACTTGGCCACCGGGCTGTCGTCGTAGCTGGAGTGGCCAGGCAGCCTTGCTACCCGTGTGAAAAAGGTGCTTGTTAGTGAACAGATGGAGCAGCTTTTCAAAGGTTTCCTTGCTTTCCCCACACTGTAAAAGCCCTAGAAGCTTCCTGACCCCTGCAGATGGGATTCAGAGACACTGACAGGTGCATCCATCCTGTCCTGATGACACCGTCTGTGTCCTGTGCATGGCCAGGTCTGTATATGTCTTCAACTGCCAGATCTCAACACCACTTAGAGCGGTTTATCGTGAAGCCACGCTCAAAAGGGCAAATATTTGACGTGTATGTGGGATGGAGCGTCCTCTCACACCAGCAGATGTCCACAGCAGACCCGCAATCCCTGTTTGCTAAGCTGTAATGGACGAGGACACAGTGTAGGGCTGTAATGACTGCTGTCCTGCTGGAGGCAAACACTCTCACCCAAAACCACAGGTTGTATATAAAGAGAGATTTTAGCCACGAAACATCTGATGTAAGCTAGAAGGGCTTCCTAATTAGTTTGTTCTAGCATTTGCAATTACATGACCTTGGGCATAGTGGGAATAGTATACTGCCTATTATTTTTGAAAGTAGTATTTAGTTTGCATTTTGTATTTTCTGTTTGACACTTTTCCAAAATATGAAGTATTTATCCCACAATGCAGTGCTCTCAACTTGACCTATTTCATTGCATTATTTGATCAGACTGACATTTAAAAAAAAACTGTACATGAAAAACAACAGCAGTGCATATATGAATTTTGCTATTCACATTTCATTGAAATTACCATTTAAAAAAAAAAAAAATATATATATATATATACACTCACCTAAAGGATTATTAGGAACACCTGTTCAATTTCTCATTAATGCAATTATCTAATCAACCAATCACATGGCAGTTGCTTCAATGCATTTAGGGGTGTGGTCCTGGTCAAGACAATCTCCTGAACTCCAAACTGAATGTCAGAATGGGAAAGAAAGGTGATTTAAGCAATTTTGAGCGTGGCATGGTTGTTGGTGCCAGACGGGCCGGTCTGAGTATTTCACAATCTGCTCAGTTACTGGGATTTTCACGCACAACCATTTCTAGAGTTTACAAAGAATGGTGTGAAAAGGGAAAAACATCCAGTATGCGGCAGTCCTGTGGGCGAAAATGCCTTGTTGATGCTAGAGGTCAGAGGAGAATGGGCCGACTGATTCAAGCTGATAGAAGAGCAACTTTGACTGAAATGACCACTCGTTACAACCGAGGTATGCAGCAAAGCATTTGTGAAGCCACAACACGCACAACCTTGAGGCGGATGGGCTACAACAGCAGAAGACCCCACCGGGTACCACTCATCTCCACTACAAATAGGAAAAAGAGGCTACAATTTGCACGAGCTCACCAAAATTGGACAGTTGAAGACTGGAAAAATGTTGCCTGGTCTGATGAGTCTCGATTTCTGTTGAGACATTCAGATGGTAGAGTCAGAATTTGGCGTAAACAGAATGAGAACATGGATCCATCATGCCTTGTTACCACTGTGCAGGCTGGTGGTGGTGGTGTAATGGTGTGGGGGATGTTTTCTTGGCACACTTTAGGCCCCTTAGTGCCAATTGGGCATCGTTTAAATGCCACAGCCTACCTGAGCATTGTTTCTGACCATGTCCATCCCTTTATGACCACCATGTACCCATCCTCTGATGGCTACTTCCAGCAGGATAATGCACCATGTCACAAAGCTCGAATCATTTCAAATTGGTTTCTTGAACATGACAATGAGTTCACTGGCAGTTCTGAAGGCGAAAGGGGGTCAAACACAGTATTAGTATGGTGTTCCTAATAATCCTTTAGGTGAGTGTATATATATATATATGTATATGTGTATATATATGTATATGTGTATATGTATATGTGTGTATATATATATATGTATATGTATGTATATATAGCATATGGGTGAATTTCATGAAGTGGTTTCCAGGTCAAATTCTACTCCTAAAAAAATATATATTGTGCTTTTAGGAAAAAAAAAAAATGCATTTTTCAATGTGATATTTTCAGAACAATTAAACTAGTTTGTTTGCCCATTTGTCATGATTATAATGAAAAATAGTCTTTTAAAGCAATTATTAATTATGCTAGCATTTCTTAAATGGCATTTTAATTAAACATATTTGACTTAAAAACTGTTTTGCTGTAATACAGTAACAAATACTAGAAAAATAGGAGAAAAATTAGGTCAATTATTGCAATGATAATCATATATATATATATATATATATATATATATATATATATACACCGATCAGGCATGACATTATGACCACTGACAAGTGAAGTGAATAACACTGATTATCTCTTTATCACGGCACCTGTTAGTGGGTGGGATATATTAGGCAGCAAGTGAACATTTTGTCCTCAAAGTTGATGTGTTAGAAGCAGGAAAAATGGGCAAGCGTAAGGATTTGAGTGAGTTTGACAAGGGCCAAATTGTGATGGCTAGACGACTGGGTCAGAGCATCTCCAAAACTGCAGCTCTTGTGGGGTGTTCCCGGTCTGCAGTGGTCAGTATCTATCAAAAGTGGTCCAAGGAAGGAACAGAGGTGAACCAGCGACAGGGTCATGGACGGCTGGCCCGTGTGGTCCGATCAAACAGACAAGCTACTGTAGCTCAAATTGCTCAAGAAGTTAATGCTGGTTTTGATAGAAAGGTGTCAGAATACACAGTGCATCGCAGTTTGTTGCATATGGGGCTGCATAGCCGCAGACCAGTCAGGGTGCCCATGCTGACCCCTGTCCACCGCTGAAAGCACCAACAGTGGGCATGTGAGCATC
The DNA here is from genome assembly GCA_039654105.1 of Coreius guichenoti. Classification (NCBI taxonomy): domain Eukaryota; kingdom Metazoa; phylum Chordata; class Actinopteri; order Cypriniformes; family Gobionidae; genus Coreius; species Coreius guichenoti. The sequence goes on from CM077184.1 coordinate 5,560,463, forward strand.
AGAGCTGGACCACGGAGCAATGGAAGAAGGTGGCCTGGTCTGATGAATCACGTTTTCTTTTACATCACGTGGATGGCTGGGTGCGTGTGCGTCGCTTACCTGGGGAACACATGGCACCAGGATGCACTATGGGAAGAAGGCAAGCCGGCGGAGGCAGTGTGATGCTTTGGGCAATGTTCTTCTGGGAAACCTTGGGTCCTGCCATCCATGTGGATGTTACTTTGACACGTACCACCTACCTAAGCATTGTTGCAGACCATGTACACCCTTTCATGGAAACGGTATTCCCTGGTGGCTGTGGCCTCTTTCAGCAGGATAATGCGCCCTGCCACAAAGCAAAAATGGTTAAGGAATGGTTTGAGGAGCACAACAACGAGTTTGAGGTGTTGACTTGGCCTCCAAATTCCCCAGATCTCAATCCAATCGAGCATCTGTGGGATGTGCTGAACAAACAAGTCCGATCCATGGAGGCCCCACCTCGCAACTTACAGGACTTAAAGGATCTGCTGCTAACATCTTGGTGCCAGATACCACAGCACACCTTCAGGGGTCTAGTGGAGTCCATGTCTCGATGGGTCAGGGCTGTTTTGGCAGCAAAAGGGGGACCAACACAATATTAGGAAGGTGGTCATAATGTTATGCCTATTAAGAACAACAGTGTGCAGTGTGAAAAAAATCTCATTGGTGGCCTCAGAATGTTAAAACATCCCTAACAGCTTTGTGCACTTATTTAAAATATATTTCACTCCACTTGTAGCATGCGCTCATACACTCAGTGCTGCGTTGTAGTAAACAGTAAACTGCTTTTGTGTAGCTGCAGAGGTTTGAAGCACATGATGTGAGTCACTCAGGAGAGCTCCTCACACATGCAGAACAGCAGAGATAGAGATTTGATGGTGAATCTCTGCGGAGGTTTCGTTTGAAGAGGTGAGTCAGCTACACTTGAGCAGGGTTTCCTGTCGTCCTCGAGTGTGTGAGTCACTGCGGAGAAACATTAATGCAGAGTATGCTTGTGCGTGTATATTTTGTTTAGATATTCTTTCATCAAAGCGTAATGGATTGCTCTTCTTCTGAAACACTTAGCGTGTACATCCTATATGGATAATGTTAAAGGGATAGTTCACCCAAAAATGGAAATTCTGTCATCATTTACTCACCCTCAAATTGTTCCAAACCTGTATGATTTCTTCTGCTGAACACAAAAAAAGATATTTTAAAGAATATTGGTAACCAAACAGTTGATGGGCCCCATTGACTTCCATAGTATGAAAAAAAAAATAGCATAGAAGTCAATGCGGCCCATCAACTGTTTGGTTAACGACATTCTTCAAAATATCTTTTTTGTTGTTCTGCAAAAGAAAGACATTCATAAGGGTTTGGAATGACATGAGTAAATGATGACAGAATTTTCATTTTTGGGTGAACTATCCCTTTAACCTATAGTCAATTAGGTATTTAGACATAGTTTAAGCAAACTCGTATTCGGTCGTGCTCTATACTGGTAGGGCTGCTTTTCACAATTCAATAAATTCCTGATGGATAAAACCAAGAACTTCCCCAATTGTAATTGTTGAATATCTTGTTTCATTCAGCAATTCTTCTCATAGCAGAATTCAGTTTTGTTCTGAAGATGTTCTGAAGGTGTTTTTCCATGCAGAACTCTCCGTCGTCATGCCTTAATGTTGTTTTTGGTTGCCAGGGCATTTCTATGCAGTTCCTAAGGTGTTCTAGGTGGTTGCTAGGGTGTTGCTAGGTGTTTTACAATGTTTGCAATGTTGTTTCTTGAACCCAAGCCAAGAGTCCACCTGTCTCTACATTATTCTGTTCTTAAAAAAAAAAAAAAAAAATCCCATATTTATTATTTACTTTTAAAAATTATTTTTATGTAGTTGTTGTTCTGTATATTTTGACTTATTTATACACTATCGTTCAAAAGTTTGGGGTCAGTAAGTTTTAAAAAAAACAACATTAATACATCTAGCTATTTAGCAATGACACATTAAGTTGATAAAATGTGACAGTAAAGACGTGTGTGTGTGTGTGTGTGTGTGTATATATATATATATATATATTGGGGTGTAACGATATTCAAACCGAACCCAAAAACCGCGATACACCACCCACGTTGTGAACCACGATACTCTCATGTCAAACTGAACGCGCCCCGCCCCCTGCTGCCCCGGCCCAGCTCTCACTTCACCTTATGCCACAAAGCAATTTTTTTTTTCTTCCTTGACATTTGATTAAATAGTAATTAGCAGAGATGGAAACTCGAGTCTGCGACTTGGACTCGAGTCGCACTTAAGTCGCAAGTCAGACTTGCGACTTGACTTGGACTCTCGAACAACTGACCTGAGACTTGTTTCGAGACTTGACTTGGACTTGACATGGACTTGAAGACTGAGACTTGTGGACAAAATGCAAGTCTTTTGGCACAGCATTCCCGATTACATTCTCTATTTACTACCCCCCATGACAGCACGAAACACCACCTTTTACTATTCATTCATTCACAAATATGTGCTGCAGCAGCGAATATCACGAAACATTTCTAAACACACCAAGCCAGCGAGCATCTGAAGGCACGCAAATTCATCACCTATTAAAAAACTGCTGTTAAATAAATTAGCAACAAATAGTAACAATATAGTCAAGCCTTACCTTACAAAACTTTGTCATTTAATTTGAAAAGCAATCAATTAATCCGAAGGTAAGCTGCGGTGTTGCACAGGCTTGCTTGCGGTCCATTTTCAAGAAGTAACGTTACACGTTTTCATGTCCTTTTCATGTTTTTCCTCAAAGTAGGCTATTTGCTAACATATGCATATAATCCAGATTTACCAAGTTAATTTGCATCTGGATTGCACGAACACTTTCATACGCAATTTATGACCCTGTCCGACTCATTTCCACAAACGAGACACGCAGATGGAAATGTTGTTCTTTGTGTCGTTTACTGTAACGCTTGTCCATACACAGGTTTTGTTACCGCCGGCGCTCACTGGAAGACTACATTATCCAGCATTGCTTGAGAGCTACAGCAAACTACGGCAACTCAAATAGCTCAAAATACACAGCACTTTTTCCCCCTTGTGGTGGTTCTAAATGGTATAATTTTGCACAAAGTTGGAAAGTAATAGTAATGATTTAAGTAGTATTTTGTGTGCTTTATTATGCAGTTTTAAAGTAAAAGTAATCTGTTTTGATAGTTACAACTAGCTGAAAAAAAAAATATTGCTAAAAATAGAACAAAGACTTGACTTGGACCCTGAAGACTTGAGACTTGACTTGACTTGACTTGACTTGACTTGGACCTCAGAGACTTGAGACTTGACTTGACTTGGACCTCAGAGACTTGAGACTTGACTTGACTTGGACCACAGGGACTTGTGAACATGTCTGATAATTAGTACACTTTTAACAACTAATAAGAGCTGTATTTTTACTAAATATTATTATAGTAATAATATTTACTAAATATATACTAACTTTTGTCTTCTAAGGGCATGTCATGTGACTTGGGTGATCGCTCAAGTTGCATGGTGGAAGGACAAAGAGAGCCAGTTTCCCCATTTAGCCAGGTTGGATAAATGCTACCTTGGAGTCCCAGTAACATCAGTCCCCAGTGTTCTATACAGCAGTGTTTCTCAACTGGTGGGTCGCAAGATCATTCTGAGTGGGTCGCGGAGTGCCTGAGAAAAAAATGTGTTGTCCCGATTCAGTATCTGTGGTCAGATGATATGTTGTAAGGCTATATGTCAGGGTCATTTTCGTAGCTTGTTACAAAATAAAAAGTCTCTCTCACCTTAGAAAACCGAACTTTCCTGTCCTGTCATGTCAGCCTTTATACTGTGCTCGTAGCGCACACTGTTCAATTACACACGCAAATGTTACACAGCAACGTTACGTTGTCAATTCGTAAGTCATGAAATAAAAGTAAAGTACCAATAAATCACGTAACTGGTACGACGTGTGTTAGCTGGGAAAGCATGCAGGTATGATGTTCATTGTGTTCATCAGGAGCAGTTTTATGATTCATTAACAGTTCATGATGTATTGTGTATTCGCCATGGTAACTGTTGTTTTCATAACCCCAAAATTTGCTTGTTTAAAAAAAAAAAATAAAAAATAAAAAAAGCATTGAACACAGAACCCTGCCCACACAGCAAACAGAACCGAACCGAACCGAACTGAACTGTGGCTCCAAAACCGTGATATGAACCGAACCGTGGCATTGGTGTATTGTTACACCCCTAAAATATATATATATATATACTATAACAAAACATTAAACACTACTCACACTTAACGTTAATATTGCACAAAAAACATAATATAACACTTAATTTTGACATTTACTGTCCCTTTTGAGTGTCTTGGCAAAGCATGCTGGGAAATAGAAATCCCAGACAAGTTTCGGTTAAATTTAAGTTTGTCTATATTAAAACAATGAAACAATTCAGATTACTTAAAATGTGTCAGTTTTGTGAACTCAAAAGAAAATGAAAGTGCTAATACTCATAAAAGTTTTTTTTCAAAAGTCAAATTTGTTTAATTTGAGTTGGCTGTACTCAAACCAATTCATTATTTTGAGCGTTAGGGTTTACACTGTGCATACCCTTTATATTAACCAACATTAGCCCTATTCGCACGGGATTAGTATTATCTGGGGACCTCGTGTGATTTCGAAATTACCCCCCCCCACATCTGAATTTCGCGTGGCGCATTCACACGGGATAAGCAAAGCCTGTGATTTTACTCGAATTTACTGACTTGTCTCCTGGATATGATGTCAAGACTTGGAAATGTTTTGTAGCTGTATGATATATCATAAACAGAAGAATGTTCCGCATGCTGCTATGTTATCTAGGCTTGCTGCGATAGTCGGTGTTACACTGGTTACATCACTTTCCCACCGTTGTTTTGATTTTTTACAGTAATAAAAATCATTTCGTTCAGTTAGAGAACAGAACAATTAAAAACTGAACTGAGCACAGACCATCAGTGGGAGTCAGATTTCATTTATCACGGGAGTGAGGAGCTGACAATATGACGGCGGAAGATTTGGTTTCAAAGCTAAATGTAAAAGCGCCCATTTAAGCGAGCTTGTCATTGTACTGTTCTGTTGTTGTGTTTTTCATTAAGAATAATATTGCACACCATTCAAGCTATTTGCTCCCAAATTGGCGCTGATTCTAAAGTGAAAGTATAATTCGCACGGCCGCACAGGTATTTATAACGGTGTGCGTTATGAATGCATTCTTCGCGAAATATGGATAAAAATGCGCACAGGAAACAAAAACCTTGCAAAAATTATATACGACCTGCCTAATCCTGGCTAAATCACAGAGATGCCGATTCGCACGGGACTAATATTATCACTGGACCTCATGTTAGGCGAAATATGGTAGGTCATTTGCGGGGGAATTTTTACTTTACAAATTACAGACATGGCCGATTCTCACAGGATTAAGATCACAGACAACCTCCGCAATTATTACAAATCACTAGAGGTCCCCAAATAATACTAATCCCGTGCGAATAGGGCTATTAAAAAGCTATTTAGCCTTTTATTTTTACGACACCTTACAGAGGTAAAAATAAATTGTGATTGCAGTTTCATGTTGACTTAAACCGCTGGATGTTGGACTCAACAGGTGGATTTGTCTGCCTCTCATTGCTTTGGCTTCGTTCACATCCTCAGAGCCTCTCATTCCATAAGACACCCATAATGCTCCTCACCTCCTTCACAGCAGTGCACAGGACCGATCTGTGCCATCCAGCTCAAATGAAATGCTTAAACCGCCTCATGGGCTTCTTCCTTAAGTAGGATATTATATTTAATTGGCCTGGCCTGCCCTGTCCTGTCCCCTTCTCTTCATTTCAGAGGTCTGTGCTGTCTTCTGGTGCATTCATCATATGGGAAACCGTCTCCCACACCAGGCTTCACAGCATCTATTATAAAGAAGGTCCTTTTTCAGCCTTGCTTTAATTTCCCTCAGGAGTGAAGCCTGCCGTTTACTCTGCGTCAATTCAGTGTTGCCCAACAGTACGTTGTACACACAGTACACACTGGATTTATACCAGTTTGGAATGGATTATTAGATTCCTGATGGAAGTGGAAAAATACAGTATTTGGAAGAGAAAATCCATGATGACTTGGATTTGGGGAAACTTTAAACTATCTATCCTGAGCTAATGCATTTTTTATTTTTTAAAGGTAACAAAAGGGTTCTGATTACTTCTCACACACTGATGATATGTATGTGTGTATTTATGTAATTTATACATGTATTTGTTTATACATTTATTTTTTACATTTATTTATTGATTGATTTATAAATGTATTTATTTAAAGTATTCATATTTACTTATTTTCTTAAATGTACTTGTTTGTTAATTAACTAATTTGATTATTACTTTTATGTACTTTTACTTGTTTTATTTATTTTCTTTTATTTATTTATTTATTTATTTACTTTTTATTTTAAATATACATCACAATTTATCTTTCTTCTCACATAAATATTTTCAACTCAAATCAGTATTTCATGTCTAATATTTACTTAAGTAGCTGTCTAAAAAGCTGGATAATGTACAAAGCGATCTGTTTTTTTTTGTGCAATTACCATGTGACTGTACATATTATCCCTTATATAGTTTTTTTTTTTAATATTAGAAATTCAACCCCAAAATGATTTGCACTGTCTATATTTTGCCTCCTTTTATTAATGTAATTTGTGCAGTTTTAAACTCTCCAGCAAGTTATTCATCTCACAATGACAACCGTTTCCTTAAGGTGTGAATTTTCTGATTGGAATTCATGAGAAATGTCAACAATAACAATATTTCAGAGGAGACGGACAAGAACAGATACTGTTGGTTTTCATTCTTTGAAAATAATTAATGCATTCTAAACTCCATATGTCCTTCAGCGGCGGATGATTATTAGTGTGAGACGGGGCCCTGGTTAATTTGAGCATGAAATCTGCGAGCATACTGTAGATAATACAGTGAATATATCTCCTCCCGAGGGAACGAGGGGCCATTGTTTGGAAAAGCTTAATCAGTATAAGACTCTGTCTCTGGATTAATGGAAAAGCTCAGCAGTGAAATGCAGTCCGCTAACTTTCAGCTCGGAAGGATTTATGCAAAAACAGAGACCAAATTCAGCTGAAAAGATCTGGTGTATGTTTCCCGTAGTTTATACCTTGAATGCAGATGGATAAAAGCATCTGCCAAATGCATAAATGCAAATGCCATATCAGGTCATCCTATCGCACCCCCAAGTAAAATTAAATATTTATAATCAATGCTGGCTATTCAGTCTGACCAGATTTATAGAGCAGTTTATGCAAACATATTGATCAGACCTGTCAACGTCAATGAATCTTCTTATGTTTAAGAGCTAAATGTTTTTCTGTCTTTATGCATTTATACAGCATGCAGCTTTTTCATAAATATGTGTATGCGTGTGTTGCAGATTTCCAGTGGGTTCAGGGCGACGTGTGTGAGGTTCAGTTAATGGTCTATAATCCAATGCCATTTGAGCTACGGGTCGAGAACATGGTAAGCACTATCCGTCCGTCCATCTGTCTGTCTGTCTATCTATCTATCGTTCTATCTATCTATCATTATACCGCTCTATCTATCGTTCTATCTATCTACACTATATTGCCAAAAGTATCGGGACAGCCCTCCAAATCATTGAATTTAGGTGTTCCAATCACTTCCATGGTCACAGGTGTATAAAATCAAGCACCTATGCATGCAGACGCTTCTACAAACATTTGTGAAAGAATGGGTCGCTTTCAGGAGCTCAGTGAATTCAAGCCTGGTACCGTGATAGGTTGCCACCTGTGCAATAAGTCCATTCATGAAATGTCCTCACTACTAAATATTCCACTGTCAACTGTTAGTGGTATTATAACAAAGTGGAAGCAGTTGGGAACAACAGCAACTCAGCCACGAAGTGGTAGGCCACCTAAAATCACAGAGCGGGGTCAGCGCATGCAATAGTCAATAGCTACAGACCTCGAAACTTTGTGTGGCCTTCAGATCAGCTCAAGAACAGTGCGTAGAGAGCTTCATGGAATAAGTTTCCATGGCCGAGCAGCTGCATCCAAGCCTTACATCACCAAGTGCAATGCAAAGCGTCGGATGCAGTGGTGTAAAGCACGCCACCACTGGATTCTAGAGCAGTGGAGACGTGTTCTCTGGAGTGACGAATCCTGCTTCTTTGTCTGGTAATCCGATGGACGAGTCTGGGTTTGGCGGTTGCCAGGAGAACGGTACTTGCCTGACTGCATTGTGCCAAGTGTAAAGTTTGGTGGAGGGGGGATTATGGTGTGGGGTTGTTTTTCAGGGGTTGGGCTTGGCCCCTTAGTTCCAGTGAAAGGAACTCTTAATGCTTCAGCATACCAAGACATTTTGGACAATTTCATGCTCTCAACTTTGTGGGAACAGTTTGGGGATGGCCCCTTCCTGTTCCAACATGACTGCGCACCAGTGCACAAAGCAAGGTCCATAAAGACATGGATGAGCGAGTTTGGTGTGGAGGAACTTGACTGGCCTGCACAGAGTCTTGACCTCAACCCGACAGAACACCTTTGGGATGAATTAGAGCAGAGACTGCGAGCCAGGCCTTCTCGTCCAACATCAGTGCCTGACCTCACAAATGACCTTCTAGAAGAATGGTCAAAAATCCCCATAAACACACTCCTAAACCTTGTGGAAAGCCTTCCCAGAAGAGTTGAAGCTGTTATAGCTGCAAAGGGTGGGCCAGCTCCATATTAAACCCTACGGATTAAGAATGGGATGTCATTAAAGTTCATGTGCATGTAAAGGCAGACGTCCCAAAACTTTTGGCAATACAGTGTATATCTATATATCTACACACACAGTAAGTGTGCAACAGAATCCAGCCATGTTTAGATGTAAAAAAACAAAACAAAGTTCATTAAATCTTGAGATTTCTTTAATTTTATTTTTCATATTATGTTAATTATTTTGTATTATTATTTTAAATATTTAGTTTTTTTAAAATTGAAAATGGGAGAAAGGTTGTGAAAGAAAAAGGGAGTCCATTTTACACACTCACGTCTTTGTATGGGAAAGACATTTAGCTTGCTAAGTGCATGTGCTCTTTAGTTTAATTTCTTTTGTAAAGATTCAGAAAACCTGTGGTTGACACTTTAATGTCCTAATCACTGTAGATATCACGATTTTACTGCAGAACCCTGCAAAGGCTTGGAACAGATTTTACTTGTAAATACTTCTTTTTGAAGTGTATAAAAATGGAAAAATGTTGACAAGGATGTGGTAGGTTATATGATGTTTTTGTTGGGTTTGTTTGTGATTTGGGCACTGTGGTGTGCAATAGAATCTTTGGAGCAAAAATTTCGAAATATTAATTGCACTTTAGAGTTCAACCCAGAAAGCTGACACGAGATGGTGCTGTTATTGGTGGCTTGAGGGCCATTTTGGTCACCAAGACCTGATCATAATGACAGGGGAATAGAGGCAGAACCACAATGAAGAGATGAAGACAGTTTGTGTGAATGTGGGAGAGGGGTTACAGTGTCTTCCTGACACTATAATGGGCAAATCATATAAAACCCAATTATCAGAAACCAGCCATGTGGAGATGTTCCTAAGAAACCAAGGTAATTGTGTATCAAATCTTGGCTCTCCAAGTTCTGCCTGCTCTTTACATAGACAACTGCCTTTTAATAGGCAGTTCATGGAGAACACATTATTGTGTTTCATCAGAGCTATGTATTTTAGGTGATAACAAGGCATCTTAGAATTTTAGCAACCATTCTTTCTGTTGAGGCACCTCAGCTTGTATGTTTATTTATTAGTTAATTTTGTTTTTAATTTTTTGTTTTTATTTAGTTTTATTTCAGTTATTTTTATGAAACAATCTATTTTTATGTCATTCAAATATATTATTTTAAATAACATAGCTAGCTGCAATGCATTCTTAGGATTTTTGCAAAATTTCACACCTGCTTTAAAATGCTTTCTAGATTGGCACTGAGTTTAGGAACAAAGCTATATTTGTATTCCCCAATGGAACTGAATACCCACTTTTCTCAAGGGCACAATTGTGATGGAGCAGGTCTGTGATTGTAGTGACTGTTGGATTGAATCTACTGTCTTTATGTTAGCAGCCCAGATCCATAACCATTAGACCATTGACACCCCACCGACTCAGGGCGCAGGTGTGCGCTCCAGTTAGAGGTTAAACTCCAATTTTTTTTCGTCCTTTCCCACCAGGGATGGACTATAGTGTAGATGTGTATTTGTGTGAAAAGGAAAATGACTCCGTAGGTGAGTTGTGTTGTTCCATACATGCCCAGATCTGCCCCCAGATGGAATCAGCATGATGCCCTATAAAACTCCTCTGCCAGTCACAACCTGTGTCAGATGGCACCGTGGATGGTGCCAGGATGAACCAGTGTGACCTTACTGCTGACCTTACAGTGGCCTCACAGAATAAATTCAATGTACCACGGTGCTGTCTGTTCTTTCAGCATCTTACTATTGTTCACCCTTTACGTCTGACTGTGGGTTTTGCAAATATTTAACCAATGAAAAGTGTTAAAAAGAGCCTCGTAACTCCATTGGATCCTCAAACTATCTGTAAAACCTCATAACTCCACCTTGCTCAGTCTTAAATGAAGTGCTGGACACATTTTGGACTGTCTTTGTTTGTTTGCAATGCAAAGGTAAATCAATAACTGTTTTTTTAAACAAGTACAGAGTTTTCTTCACTCAAGAAACACTATCTATCTATATCTATATCTATATCTATATCTATATATATATATAAAAAAAAAAGGTAATGTTTTGTGTGTTTGTGGAGTGGAGAAGAGTGTCTTAGTCAAGCGTTTGTCAGTGAGTTATAGCCAATACTGTCTTAAATAGTCTTTAATAACATAAGATTTTGGCCAAATTACAGAAGAAAAAAAAAAAAAAAAACTGACCATCCACATAGCTAGAATAAACATTATATCCGGTAAGTTGATAAATGTGACCGTTTTAATGAAGGACAAAACACACTGTTCTAATGTCTGACATTCGCTGGTCAAAAACCTCATAACTCCATTTGAGCTTGATTTTGGTCAAATGTCTGGCCATACATAAATCCCTCATACTTACATAAATACATCACAGCACCTGTTAGTGGGTGGGATATATTAGGCAGCAAGTGAACATTTTGCCCTCAAAGAAAATGGGCAATGGTAAGGATTTGAGCGAGTTTGACAAGGGCCAAATTGTGATGGCTAGATGACTGGGTCAGAGCATCTCCAAAACTGCAGCTCTTGTGGGGTGTTCCCGGTCTGCAGTGGTCAGTATCTATCAAAAGTTGTCCAAGGAAGGAACAGTGGTGAACCAGCAACAGGGTCATGGGCGGCCAAGGCTCATTGATTCACGTGGGGAGCGAAGGCTGGCCCGTGTGGTCCGATCAAACAGACGAGCTACTGTAACTCAAATTGCTCAAGAAGTTATTGCTGGTTTTGATAGAAAGGTGTCAGAATACACAGTGCATCGCAGTTTGTTGCGTATGGGGCTGCATAGCCGCAGACCAGTCAGGGTGCCCATGCTGACCCCTGTCCACCGCCGAAAGTGCCAACAGTGGGCACGTGAGCATCAGAACAGCCTGGTCTGATGAATCACATTTTCTTTTACATCATGTGGATGGCCGGGTGCATGTGCGTCGCTTACACACCCTGCCACAAAGCAAAAATGGTTCAGGAATGGTTTGAGGAGCACATCAATGCATTTGAGGTGTTGACCTGGCCTCCAAATTCCCCAGATCTCAATCCATCTGAGCATCTGTGAGATGTGCTGAACAAACAAGTCCGATCCACCTCGCAACTTACAGGACTTAGTCTTACAGGACATAATGTTATGTCATAATGTATATATATATATTTTTTATCTTTGTTACTACTATGCCTAAGATGTTTCATTTTTAATTCATTAACTTTATTTACTTTAATTTAAATAACTTTAATTTAATTTATTTATATAGGCATTAAAAATTGTTTTGCTACATATAAAATATTAATTGCAGATGTCTTCAGTTCATGAAACTGCTTTGAAAATATTTCTGTTCAATTCACTGTGGTCTCGGTTTAATTAAGTGTATGGTTATGGTACGGTGCTTTTGAAATGGGTTGTATCATTTTTGTCAGATGGAACACGGATAAAAGAAACACAAAGAGCTAATATTTCCACAGGGTCTTTGTAGCAGCCGATGAAAGTCTGTCGTTAGACATCCAGGCCAGAAAAGAACAGATCGTTAGCATTAGCTGTCAAGCTAATTAACCTTTTCAAGAAGGAAATGCAAATGAGTTATTTCAAAATTCAGCTTATACAATAGTGAATCCCTCCACATAATATGAGCCGCAGGTTTTACATAGTAAACTGTTTTACAGGTTAGGCAGAGCTGAACATGTCATTGTAGCCTATGGCTAATTAAGGTTTGACTACATAAAAGCAGAGACCTCTTGAATTGCATTATTATCTGTCTTCATTACAAAGCACGCTCAACTGTTCAGAGTTTAAATGAGGAAGACATCTTTGAGTTAAAGTTGCTGTAAGTGATTTCAGGCGTTATACTAACTTCAGCCAGATTTTGACTTTACTGACAGACTTTGAATTAGACCTCCACCATCTCTTCAACCTTGCATTCCATTCGCTTACTCCTCTTTTTTTTTAAGCGCACATTAAAAACCACAATTGCAATTCATCTTGCTCTATTTGTTTAGTAGCGCATACATTTTATTCTCCTATACTAACTTGTGTCGTAGCCAACAATTCAATAGGTGTCATCATCGTACAGTCTACATACATGTCGTACCCAAGTTTATTAGATCCATGTCATACAGTGTGATTTGCATTGATCATATGCAGAGAAACTTAGAATTTTGTCTTTGAACTTCTGTTTTTGCGGTAGCTCTGTATATTTCTTTGGCATCGTTGTCGAAGAGTGAAGTAGATGTAGATTTACTTATTGTAGAGTTAACGAAAGTTATCATGAGCATTGTAATGTATGAAGCGGATGTCATAACAAATATCAGTAGACCGGGAAGATTTTAAAACGTGAGGTTCATTTATCAATACATAATATCTTACCTTCACAAACTGGAAGGCCGAACACAACGAGCGCAACGCTAAAAATGGGCGGGGCTACATAAGGTCTATAGGATTGTCGAAATTGCACAGTCTGTAGCAGGCATTAAGTTCTCATTGGATAGATAGAAAAGTTTCATGTCACAGAGAAGTTGGACACTGATCGGACCGAATATCAGGAGAAATGGAAAATCCTTTTTCTCGATTCTTTTCCTATTGAGTCCATAGTTTAATGGTTTGATTCAGGCTAATATGATAAAAATCCAATAAAGCACATTTAATGGAGTCTGAATGGCGTCTCGTGTATGAATAGAAAGCAGGAAAACTCTCCGTGGAGAGCAGCTTGACTTCTGGAGGTATAGTAATAATCGGGCCTCACCTCCACGCCGAAGGTGCAAGCGGCTGGTTTTCAATCTGTCTCTGTCTCTCGCTCGCATCTGCCGTTGTGATTCTGCTAACGCGGGTTCCTTTCTTTGTAGTTCTGTGAACAAGAGCAATTTTCTCCATGGGTAATGGGGAGAGCATGCTGGGAGTGATTTCATCTCCTACATATCAGATGGATATCAGGATGATTGATTATGTGATGTTTGGAGTAAAAAAAAAAAGGAGCAGAGAAAGAAAACTAAAAAGAAATATCTCAAACCTTGGTCTGTCACCAATGTTTTTTTCAGTGATCTATTTTTGGCTTTTCAGCTAGCATAAAAAAAGCATTAAACTGTAAAACACAGTGTATTCTGACCCGAGAATAAACCTCATTGGTTATTGCTGAAGCTCAAACGTGATGTGTAACACTAGAATGAACCTCATTGGTTCTTGCAGAAGCTCAAACGTGATGCGTAACACGAGAATGAACCTCATTGGTTCTTGCTGAAGCTCAAACGTGATGCGTAACACGAGAATGAACCTCATTGGTTCTTGCTGAAGCTCAAACGTGATGCGTAACACGAGAATGAACCTCATTGGTTCTTGCTGAAGCTCAAACGTGATGAGTAACACTAGAACGAACCTCATTGGTTCTTGTTGAAGCTCAAACGTGATGCGTAACACTAGAATGAACCTCATTGGTTCATGCTGAAGCTCAAACTTGATGTGTAACACGAGAATGAACGTCATTGGTTCTTGCGGAAGCTCAAACGTGATGCGTAACACTAGAATGAACCTCATTGGTTCTTGTGGAAGCTCAAACGTGCTGCGTAACACGAGAATGAACCTCATTGGTTCTTGCTGAAGCTCAAACGTGATGCGTAATACGAGAATGAACCTCATTGGTTCTTGTGGAAGCTCAAACGTGCTGCGTAACACGAGAATGAACCTCATTGGTTCTTGCAGAAGCTCAAACGTGATGCGTAACACGAGAATGAACCTCATTGGTTCTTGCTGAAGCTCAAACGTGATGCGTAACACGAGAATGAACCTCACTGGTTCTTGCTGAAGCTCAAATGTGATGCGTAACACGAGAATGAACCTCATTGGTTCTTGCTGAAGCTCAAACGTGATGCGTAACACGAGAATGAACCTCATTGGTTCTTGCTGAAGCTCAAACGTGATGCATAACACAAGAATGAACCTCATTGGTTCTTACAGAAGCTCAAACGTGATCTGTAACACTAGAATGAACCTCATTGGTTCTTGCTGAAGCTCAAATGTGATGCGTAACACGAGAATGAACCTCATTGGTTCTTGCTGAAGCTCAAACGTGATGCGTAACACTAGAATGAACCTCATTGGTTCTTGTTGAAGCTCAAACGTGATGCGTAACACGAGAATGAATCTCATTGGTTCTTGTTGAAGCTCAAACGTGATGCGTAACACGAGAATGAATCTCATTGGTTCTTGCTGAAGCTCAAACGTGATGCGTAACACGAGAATGAACCTCATTGGTTCTTGCTGAAGCTCAAACGTGATGCGTAACACGAGAATGAACCTCATTGGTTCTTGCTGAAGCTCAAATGTGATGCGTAACACGAGAATGAACCTTATTGGTTCTTGCTGAAGCTCAAACGTGATGCGTAACACTAGAATGAACCTCATTGGTTCTTGTTGACGCTCAAACGTGATGCATAACACGAGAATGAACCTCATTGGTTCTTGCAGAAGCTCAAACGTGATCTGTAACACTAGAATGAACCTCATTGGTTCTTGCTGAAGCTCAAACGTGATGTGTAACACTAGAATGAACCTCATTGGTTCTTGCAGAAGCTCAAACGTGATGCGTAACACGAGAATGAACCTCATTGGTTCTTGCTGAAGCTCAAACGTGATGCGTAACACGAGAATGAACCTCATTGGTTCTTGCTGAAGCTCAAACGTGATGAGTAACACTAGAATGAACCTCATTGGTTCTTGTTGAAGCTCAAACGTGATGCGTAACACTAGAATGAACCTCATTGGTTCATGCTGAAGCTCAAACTTGATGCGTAACACGAGAATGAACGTCATTGGTTCTTGCGGAAGCTCAAACGTGATGCGTAACACTAGAATGAACCTCATTGGTTCTTGTGGAAGCTCAAACGTGATGTGTAACACGAGAATGAACCTCATTGCGAACGTCAAGCGAACATACTTGAGCTTAAGTTGACCACAACTGTGCATTATCCTGCTGAAAGTTGATGAATATTTATATGTGAATAAAAGCCTAAATTAAATCTTTTCATCATATAAAGCAATCGAGTGTCTTCAGAAAATTTGGACTAATGATGATCTCTTCATGAACTTTTTGAAGCGTCAAAGTGGTAGTTGTGTAGCTGTCTTTGGAGGGACAGAAATCTCTCAGATTTCATCAAAAAGATCTTCATTTGTGTTCCAAAGATGAATGAAAGTCTTACGGGTTTGGAAAGACATGAGGGTGAGAAATTGATGACAGAATTTTCATTTCTGGGTGAACTAACCATTTAAGTTCTGCCTTGTGAAAATGTCACGTGCCGTTTAGAGAACATTAAACACTAAATTCCTCAGGCGCTCAGCAGCGATACTTCATGATTTAAGCAATTTACTGAGTTAAGAAAGAATACAATACAGGCTTTTTTCTCACATTGTTAGTATTTATTTATTCGTTCGTTCGTTCATTTGTTTATGTGTGTTTTTTATTTGTGTTGTATTTAAATGTTATCAAAGTGTTTTATTTAGATTTCTTTTGTTAGAAGTGTTTTGTTTTATTTATTTGTTTATTTGTTTTATTTATTGGTATTAAACTGAAAACAATAAAATGAATGAAAATTTTGTCATTATTTGCTTGTTCTTTCTTACATGGAACAAAAAAAGGAGATATTAAGCAGAGCATTCAAATATCATTACCACTATATATTTACCAATGTGTATTGACCAGTATATACTCTGTGTGCTTGTGTTCATCAGGGTCTGTTGACATCAGGTGTAGATTTTGAGTCCCTTCCTGCCGCTCTGTCTTTGCCAGCGGAGTCCGGCCTCTATCCGGTGACTCTGGTTGGAGTTCCACGCACCGCAGGCAACATCACAATCAATGGTGATTTTTGCAACACTCGCTGCAGTTTAACTTCTGTAATCAGAACTGAAACTGAATATGATAATATTATGATAATGATTTTTTTCAATTGGGAATTGATTGGCTTGTGAATATGTATTCTGTTTTTTGCTCTAGTATAACGGGCAGCAAATATTTTTGAGTAAATATTGAGTACATTATGTAAATAGGGTATTAATATTAAATAGGAAGTAAATAGGGTTGTTTTTGAGTTCATCAATATTCTCTGCAATTTTTCTAGTTTTTCAAAATCAATGGACCAGTGAAGGCAAAAAAAAAAAAAAAAAGAGAAATTTATTCTGGTTCATAATGCTGTAATAATGTAGAATTCAAGTCTGCCTCGAACTAAAAAACAAGTAAAGTGTTTCTCTGCTTGAATAAACCAGCTAAATATCCTCTCATTAAAACAGGATAAACTCATTGATCCCTGCTTCATGGCCATTCCAGCAGTTCTTAATGTCTACAAATCATGAGTGTGTTTCGGAAGACTTTAATGAGCTCTAATTGCCTTCAAATTATTAGTGCGGTCTGTGATTATGCAACATTTTTAGATATGATTTTTACTAATTCTGTTTGTTGTGCAGGGTATCACACGTCAGTGTTTGGGGTGAGCAGTGACTGTCTTCTGGAGGGTCTGGTGGGGGTGAAGAGCAGCGGCTGTATGGTGGAGGTGGTGCCGTCACTCCCACGACTGCAGCTCTGCACGTCCTTACCGAGGTTCAGACGCTTTTCTTCTTCATAATATATAATAAAAATTAATTAGAATAATAGTACGGTGATTTAATTATATCACATTCTCTTATGATAATATTTTAGTTGCTGTAGCCTGCTTGCAAAACACAGTTTTATAGAGATGTCGCTTTGCTCAGTGCTGTCACAAATCAGAGGAAGCGTTCAGGTGGTTATTCTCAGCCTCAGACAGCATGCCCGATTGCTCATGGAAAGCCCACGGACCGCCTGATGCATATTGCACACAAAAATAAAGTGCTGGCAGGAAATCTGTTGTGATTGGCTGGCTGCTGTTGGCAGGTTTTGGGAGTCAGGATTGCAGAGGTTTTTATCAGCCTACCAGATAACAAAGTTTTGCCGCAAAATTCATGCCGTTGATTCTTTGAAACGTATAATATATTATTGTTTGAATAAGAAACCACACTATTTCATGCCAGTAGTAACTGGCACTAAGACATTAGCAGCAGATCATTTAAGTCTTGAAGGTTGTATGGTGGAGCCTCTGTGGATCGATCTCGTTGGTCCAGCACATCCCATAGATGCTCAATTGGATTGAGATCTGGGGAATTTGGAGGCCAGGATAACACCTTGAACTCTTCATCATGTTCCTCAAACCATTACTGAACAATGTGTGCATTATCCTACTGAAAGAGGCCACTTCCACCAGGGAACAGCATTGTCATTAAGGGGTGTACCTGGTCTGCAACAATGTTTAGGTAGGTGGCACGTGTCAAATTAACGTTCACATGAATAGCCGGACCCAGGGTTTCCCAGCAGAACATTGCCCAGAGCATCACACTCCCTCCACCGGCTTGTCTTCGTTCTACAGTGCGTCCTACTGCAATCACTTCCCCTGGTCAACGCCGCACATGTACACGGCCGTCCACGTGATGTAAAAGAAAACGGGACTCATCGGATCAGGCGACCTTCTTCCACTCCTCCAAGGTCCAGTTCCGATGCTTTCGACGGTGGACAGCGGTCATCATAAGCACTCCGATTGGTCTGCAGCTACGCAGCCCCATACACAGCAGAGTGCGATGCACTGTGTGATTGTGACACATTTCTTCCATAACCATCATTAAATTTTGTATAACTTTTACCACAGTAGACCTTCTGTTGGCTCGGACCAGATGGGATAGCCTTCGTTGCCCTCGTGCATCGATGAGCCTTGGCCGCCCAACACCCTGTCGCCGGTTTGTGGTTTGTCCCTCCTCAGACACTGTTGGTAAACTCTCAGCACTGCTGACCGGGAGCAACCCGCAAGCCTTGCCGTTACAGAGATCCTCTGACCCAATCGCTTTGCCATAACAATTTGGCCCAAGTCACTCAGATCACTATTCCTGCCCATTTTTCCTGCATCCAGCACGTTGATTATGAGAACTGATTGTTTGCTTACAATCTAATCTACCCAGACCTTAATATGTGGCCTTGTTTGGAGATGATCAAGGATAAATTTAAAAATATAATAAAAAAAAGATTTGTTTCATTGAATTTAAGGTGGATAATATATAAGGTTATTGCTTAAGCTACCACTGCCGTATGACAGTAGTAATCATAATATGTATATATATAATCGTAATAAATGGTAAGGCCCGCCCAATCGTCCCAATGACGGCTTACGATTGGTGGGTGAAGGTTTCTTGCGCGTTCGGTCTTTTCAGCGGGGCAAAGTGATTTCATTCCAATTTACCTTTATCTGACTCCATTTTATCATGACCTCGAATTTAGGTTAGAATGCCGATTCGTTATTAGGTCATTTGTATAACAATTTAACTACACATTTGATTAATCTGTTTAACTCTTTACTCTTATTGAAATCATTCATTCGGTTCTCCGAGTCGCACAGGGTCCTCGCACCGGCCGTTCATTATGCAGGCCCACGATCACAAACTTGCCAGTCTTGGTCATTAAACAGAGGTAATTGACTATACTGTTTTAGAGTGCCGCTCTCATGCTTGCTTTCTCTAAAAGTATTTTATTTAGTCCCCATAGATCTGTGTACACTTGAATTAAAATAACATTATCTCTAGTCAGAGGTCATGACCACTGCTATAGATATAAGTTGACCAACATTACTCTTCTGATAGTAGCTTTGGTTTGGTCATGCCATGGTTTCCCACGTACACTTAGTTAAAGTAACATTACCTTAAACAGAGGTAAGGCTCACCCTATTTAGGTTGGCCGATCAACATTATTGTTGTCCTAAACGGAAATTCCCTTTTTAGCCTTCACAGTCTAAGTACACTTGAACTAATGCCAAGAGTTAGCCGGAACTCTAAAATCTCAGTTGGTGTGCCCTATGCTCCACTCAAAACTGGTCTTTAGTCCGTTACTAACCTGACACAGATTTGCGGTAACAATGGATAGATCGTAATGCACTAAAATCAATCATTTCAGAGTAAGTCAGAATAAATCAGTGTAACAATTTATTATTAGTCAGGTAAATGTATCATGCCAATTACATAATCAATTCAAAGATAATAGATACATAACATCAAATGCTCTGAAGTAAAGAGTAAGAAATGTATACCTGACGTCAAGGAAATAGGATACATAATGCATAGCATTACAGGCTGATCTGGTTACAGAATCGCACCTTGAACCTCCTGCAACATCTCCTTAAATACCAGACCAAAACAGAAAACTCTTTCAAATGTAAACATGTGTTAACAATGGGAATTTACATTAATCACTGTCCCAGACGTGGGTATTTTACACCTTACTGGGGACAGAGGGTGATTTGCATGATCCACTGCAAGCCAAATATCTCTAAACTCTTAAAACCTTTATTACCTTCTGGTTTACTTCTGTGAGAATGAGACCTTTGTACCAGTCGCACTGAGACATTTCAAATGATACCAAACATGTATAATACTGTATAGTACTTGTTCACATTAACCCCCATCAGGTTACCTGGGTGAATAGTATTGGAGAGATGGGGGAAGAGACAGTGAAGGGAAAGACATGTAAATTAAGGCGATCTTTAGATGATTAACTCGGTGTGATGTCATCTCGGATGGGGACGCTAAATGCACAAGAGTGAGTTCAGATGTTAATTTCCTTTGTTTTCTCAGAGAGTCGCAATCTCCTACAGTTCTTACAGTTTCTCCAGTCTTACAAAATAAAAATCTAAATTATTTTATAATGTATATAATATAATAATAATTAAAAAAAAATAAAAATAAAATAAACCTCTGGCACCAGTGCTAACACCTTAAGAAAAGACAGCCTTAACATAGCAGTTACTCTTTGGCATCAGGTAGTTCTAGTGAGAAGGAGGAAAGAGGGTAAAGATGATGAAATGGCTGCAGAACGCTCTGTTTGTGTGTGTTTGAGACGAGTGGGGGATTCTTATTATTCCCTCTGTAACTTATTATTGGAGTATATGGTCTGCGGAACCTCCTCGACTCTCAGAACCTGCAGGCAAGAATGTTTTCTCAACTGGTGTTTTGGGGATTTTTGGTGGAAGTATTCTCCTCAGTAGTCAGTTCTCCTCAAGTTCTTACAGGTGTCCAGTAGAGGATCCACAGATGGAGTTCATCACATTAACTATCAGTGTGATCCTCCAACGTCTGATAACCAGAATGTGTTTGAAAAGCATGTTTAGTCGTTACACCTGTGCAATATTCACCTTATTTGGGTTGGAGCTTCTCTCGAGGACTGTCTGTTCCTCAGAAAGCTATAGTGTGAACTTCAGGAGACTTTGAAAATAGCACAAAAGTGGGATGGACTACTTTTACACTGCTTTATGCTGTTTATTTTATCTTTACTGCTTCTTTGCTCAAATCGTGTGGGGAAATGTATTTTTCAGGCTTGTCCAGTTAATGTCCATGCTTGTTCTAGTATTACTCAGCAAATGATCAAAAACACAATTGGCTCTTTTAATTTTAAGGTCATAACTTCACCATATTGAGTTATGATTTGTCCAATTCATCTTTATACATTGTCTCTTTCCTTTATAATCTCTTTCTGGATTCAGCAACATTACACAATTTTATCTTCGCACTTGTTGTGTTTCTTTTTTTTTTTTTTTTTTTACACAAGAACCATCTTACATACTTTAATGTAGTTATTACGTCAAGAGACTCTCTTTTCCCCTCCTTTTCACTTCTTCTTTTAATATGGTTTGTTTGAGAAGATTTTGGCAGGTTGAAGACTCTGAAAGATCCCAAAGCACCCAGAGCTAATTACAGTAATTCCTTATAGGCCTATACACACACACACACACACACACACAGACACACAGACACACAGACACACAAAGACAGCATTACACTCCATTTGACAGGATTGTCAGTCATTTTAATCACATTTAGCTCTGCAGAGGCTGCTGTAAACATATTTATTCTCAAGTACATTAAAAAATTATTCTTCAAACTTAAACGAGTCAGTCTGGATTGAAATGAAATTAGATGATTTAGAGTGGCTCTGCTGTAATAACGGTTTGGTCAGAGACATTATAAGGGGGAAGAGATGGACCACTTGTATAAAAATGAATGGAAGAACTGTAACTCCAAATAAGATGGCTGCATAAATACCACCTTTCAGTTAAAAGTACCAGTTACCTTTTATCATAGTTTATTTACTCTAGAACGTGCATGTGAATTAAGTTTAGCCTACTAAAACACAAACAGTTTTGGAGATTTTTGGCCTTTCCTACTTAAGTACAAGTGAACTGTTTTTTTTTTTCCTTAAAGAAACTTTGTTTTAGTCTTTTTTTCATGACAAGAAAATGAATGAATTCATGCAAATATTTTGTTATGAATAGATGTTTCAGAAAACAAAACCTTGCGGCCCTCATTTTGATCTGAGCGTCCACTCTCATTTTTCATTCTTTCACTTTTTTTTTTGAGCTTTTTGAAGGGGTACTTAGAGCCAAAAGTCAGTGCAACTGCTTTTTTTACAAAAATGACACGGCTTGAAGACATGAAAAATGGATTAAAACTTTTAAATGATTGACTAAATTATGTTTAGACACCCTGAGAGGAACAAACACTGTGATTGAGGGGAAACTGATGGAATAGAACATTGGCCGCACACGTTTTTTTTAATGGACTGTTTGTGTTAAGGGTTTTGCTCAAGCCTCAGGGTGTTGCCTCATTTTAAAGACTTTTGATTATTCATGCACAAAGGTGAATCTGAATTTTGCAGCATGCTTTTTGCACGTCCTCATATGTTGTTTTTCTTATTCAACTAGAAGCGTGTGTGCCATTGCTAAACCAGAGGTGATATAGGGGGACAAGCCACATGAGAAATCACTGAGGCGAAGCCCTAATAAGGCGATTGACTCTTTTAATTGAACAGCGGCTTTAGAAAAGAAGGTTCCACCTTTCAATTAAAAGAGCCATTGACCTTATTGACATCGTCATTGGCTGGACTTTACGATAGTCCTCTAGGGCGTGTGTTATCTGGACCAACATGAAAATACGTTTAGCACATTTTGAGCTAAAGAAGCAAAATAAGATTCTGCAAAATGAATACATGTAAATTTAAATTAATCTATCTATCTATCTATCTATCTATCTATCTATCTATCTATCTATCTATCTATCTATCTATCTATCTATCTATCTATCTATCTATCTATCTATCTGTCTGTCTGTCTGTCTGTCTGTCTGTCTGTCTGTCTGTCTGTCTGTCTGTCTGTCTGTCTGTCTGTCTGTCTGTCTGTCTGTCTGTCTGTCTGTCTGTCTGTCTGTCTGTCTGTCTGTCTGTTAATTAAGAACATTAGAGATGTAAATGCATAAATCTAATTTCAATGCAATGAATTTGCAGATTAATAATTGATTATAATAACTATAATAATACCCAGGGTTTTATATTCATTTATTTAGCAGACACTTTTCTCCACAGGTGCACTCTGCAATTCTTGGATTATTATGCAAAGCAATCAAAAGTGTTTATCTATAGTACTTTTAAAGTAAAACTTTTTAAAGTAAAAGCCTTTTAAAGTAAAACTTTTTGTCAATTTTTCCACTGTTGTAAATTATCCCTGCATTTACATTTGTGTCTTCAGAATGTCTATGAAAGTTTTTACATTTAGTATATAATCAAATTGTTACAATTTCATGATGCATCACATAATTTAATAAAGAATCACTGAATTGTTGCCAAAGCAATTATTTACACCCCTAATGAATATTTAGTGATTTTATTCTTTGTATTTTTTGTCTTGGTCCAGGTCGGCTCATCTGTCTAGTGAAGACCTGTCCACTAGCGTGTCCCTGCAGCTGTTTAATGGAGAGACCCAGCAGCTGACCATCACCCTGGAGAATATCGGCACAGAGACACTGAACACACTGGAGCTGACGTCTAAAACTCTCAGCACTAAAGGTACACACAACATACAGTATAAACGTCATCTCGCTCTTTATTACGCAGTAAATGCTGTGGCAGTTTTGATACAGCGCATGTCCTGTAATGGGATGGCGGTTCAAAGGCTGCGCTTGTTCTGAGTTCATAATAGAGTCTGTGCATTAGTCTGATCACTCGAGCCCATCTGATATTCCCCGTGACTCCACTGTTTTGATGTGCTCTCTCTTTGAATAAAGACGTCTGCTTTTACGCTCCTGCGTCTTTGAGGATGGAAAATAAGACCACGTGGTGCTCTTAGTGGTATTCCACACAAATGTGAACATGAAAAGTGTTGTCTTTGGACTCTGTGTGTGCGTGTGTGGGTCCTCTAATCCCAGACAGCTTTCAGCATCGGTGACTGAGCAGGTGGCCTGTACTGGTACCGACACACACACACACTACCTTTTCTTTGAAGTTGTTGTGGAGCTGTCCTTTGACTGAGCCGTGTGTGTGTGCATTTATTTAGCTGTACTTTAGTGAAGGATTTGTCCCCAGAAAGAGCTGAATCTGACAAAACCTTCCTATGGGGACATTTGTGAATCTCTTCAGTTGAAAAAACGCAAATGGATAATCACCAGTAGATCAACTAGTCGGCCAACAATCATCTAGTCGATTAGTGAGGTTTATGTTGTTTTTGTTACAAATGTATATTTCTTGTATATATAGCAATCGGCAAAGATTAAAGATACATCAGCAAAGATGTATTAAATTGATCAAAAGTGACAGTAGAGACATTTATAATGTTACAAAAGATTGAAAGTATCATGATTTCCACAATAATATCAACATTGATAATACTGTTCCAAATTCAATATTCAAATTCAGCTTTGCGTCACAGGAATAAATTACGTTTTAAAATATATTCAAATTCAAAACAGTTATTTCAGATGGTAGTAATATTTTAAAATTTTTGCTGTGTTTTTTTGTCAAATACTGTAAATGCAGCCTTGGTGAGCATAAGAGGCTTCTTTTTAAAAACATTAAAACGCTTAACACACCAACACTTACAACAGTATTGTAGGTTTTAGTTTTGATAATTTCAGCCGTTAATGCCATTTTTAGTGACCCACGACAAGCATTGCTTTTTTAAGGCAACTTATAATGTTAAAAAATACACCAGTATGCACATTAAGACCCCTCTGTTCTGTTACTGTTTTTAAATGCAAACTCCCCCTGAAAAGTTCCATCAAATTTGGGCTTCAACTTGAAACATGTTTAATTATTCCATGGTCCTTGCGACAGAGGATTTGACCAGTGGTTTATGCAACCCACTGAGTTGCTTTTTGAAGCTGTTTGGCACATGCCTATTCGGGTTGAGGTTTGGATTAGGGAAAGTTTATAATAATTCTAGTTAGCTTTATTTAAAAAACAAAACAAAAAATCTGAAGAAAATGTCAAATGTGAACCCTAACATGTTGTTAGAGTGTTGTGAGTGGTTTCCAGTGTTCTGTTTTGTTGTTGCCAGGTTGTTAGTGGTTTTAAGCATGTTGCCATGGTGTTCTGGATGGTTGCTAGGTGGTCCACCCTCAAGTCTCCGTGATATTCTTGTCTCTAGATATGACTCGGGATCTTCCTGTAGTGTAAGTCTGTGGGAGTTTTCTGCCTTATTTATTGTCTGGCAGGCAAACTTTGTAGATTTACACTCCAAAGTTTAAGAGTTTAAAAGTTGAAGGTTTGTTCAAATCACTGACCCGAAATATGAGCAGTAGCAATAGTGATGCTTGACTTAGTCTAATAAATAAATAAAAGCCACACAAGTATCAATTACTATCACAAAATGAAAGAAATGAATCTGAGGGAGAATGTTCAAAAATATGTATTTTTCGAGAGGAATGATTTTGTGTTTTACTGTAATGTTTTATGTAAGAAGGTCTGTTAAGCTTGAGCGGCTCTATCTGATGGGACATGATATCAGAAATTAGAGAATAACCAATCTCAGGGTTTTTGGGCAGCACCTTGATGTGTTTCTCTACATTCAGGAAATGAAAAAAAAAACTTAAGTTTAGTCTAAATGATTGCGTTGTCACGTTACTACTAATCTCAAAGAGCCAATCTTTTGGCAGGTCTGGTCTACTTTGCAGGCTATTCTGGCTAAGAATTGCCCACTTTGACAGGAATGGTTGTTTTTAATTGCTTAAATCAAATTAGTTTGGTCACACCTGGCAAAACACCTGCAAAACACTCCTCTGTGGTTTGCAAGCAGCCAAGAAACTGGATTTGAACTGCATTTTGTTGGTTATTAATGCTGAAAGATATGGATTAGATGCATCCCAATAGAGCTTTACTCACT